>OX451741.1:722694821-723174342 GCA_948472305.1 Vicia faba | reverse complement strand
GTCCTGGGACCACTGTTGGGGAAATCAGGAGTTTGGGTTGTATGCCAATCTACTGGGGATTCCTGTTTTGAGGAGATCTTCACTGGGGAATATCTGAATACTCTGTGAGGAATTGAGAATGAGAGTCTTCATTCTGCTTGGGGGATTAATGTTTGTGGGGAATAGCCATACTGTTTGAAAAGTAGTTATCCTGTTGGAGAGTAAAACTCAGGATTATGGAAAAAGCTTATTCCTGTCTGGAAGAAGTTAAGGTTTAGGTTGTATGCCACTTTAAGAATGAGAATCTTCACTCTGTCGGGAATACTAGAAATTCAGATGTTATACCACTTTGAGAAATGAGAATCTTCATTCTGTCGGGAATATCAGGAGGTTGGGTGTATGCCAATCTACTGGGGAAGCCAAAATGAGAATCTTCATTCAGGTCTTGGGTCATAAGATTGGGTGTATGCCAATCTCTTGAGGTTTTAAGGATGAGAATCTTCATTCTGTTAAGGGTCAGGAGGTTGGGAGTATACCAATCTTCTGAGGTTTCAAGGATGAGAATCTTCATTCTGTTAAGGGTCAGGAGGTTGGGAGTATACCAATCTCTTAAGGTTTCAAGGATGAGAATCTTCATTCTGTTAAGGGTCAGGAGGTTGGGAGTATACCAATCTTCTGAGGTTTCAAGGATGAGAATCTTCATTCTGTTAAGGGTCAGGAGGTTGGGAGTATACCAATCTTCTGAGGTTTCAAGGATGAGAATCTTCATTCTGTTAAGGGTCAGGAGGTTGGGAGTATACCAATCTTCTGAGGTTTCAAGGATGAGAATCTTCATTCTGTTAAGGGTCAGGAGGTTGGGAGTATACCAATCTTCTGAGGTTTCAAGGATGAGAATCTTCATTCTGTTAAGGGTCAGGAAGTTGGGAGTATACCAATCTTCTGAGGTTTCAAGGATGAGAATCTTCATGCTGTTAAGGGTCAAGAGGTTGGGAGTATACCAATATTCTGAGGTTTCAAGGATGAGAATCTTCATTCTGTTAAGGGTCAGGAGGTTGGGAGTATACCAATCTCTTGAGGTTTCAAGGATGAGAATCTTCATTCTGTTAAGGGTCAGGAGGTTGGGAGTATACCAATCTCTTGAGGTTTCAAGGATGAGAATCTTCATTCTTGAGAGAAACAGATTTTTAGGAGCTTCAGTTGTCCGTTATTCTATTGGTGGCTGTAACTTCCAACAGGTGATGAAGGAATCTTTGATGACGACCGTAACTTCCAGCAGGTGATGAAGGAAATTTTGAACGACCGTTCAATTTGACATGTAATTTGTTTTTTTGAGAATAAATCCTTGATAAATATTGGGGAAATAAACCCATGATTGCTGGTCTGCTTAGAGAGGTGATAAACTTCTCGAGGACGTTTGAACTTCTTTTTAGAAAGATTTCGGAGAGGTTCATCACTGCCCCTAGTATCAGATGTTTGTGGTATTGCCAGGAAACTTGGACTGCACGTAACCCTTTGTTGAGATTGACGTTTAAATGCCCCAAGTGATGGTGAGGGAGACTTGCCCCAGGTTATCCTGCAATTGAGAGATTTCTTGAAATCTTAACTTGACTGCCCCAGGTTAACTGAACTTTGAAAGATTTATTGAAATCTTGACTGGACTGCCCGAGGTTTACTGGACAAATACCATACCAAGTCCCCTTTTGTTGATGGGAGATTTTTGCAACGGGAGTGTCATCCCACTTAAAGTGATTTTATTCACTGAGAGAGCTTTCGTTCCTCCGAACATTTACTGTATGAATTTCTTCGTTGTCAAACAAATAACCATGTGCAAACAACGATATTCAAATAATGCAAAGTTTATGCTTGTCTCGAAGTTTTGAAAAATGCGTTTTTTAGCAGAAAACTTTTTATAAGACAAATTCAACACCAGATTTAGGGCAAAGCCTTACAGGAGTCAGGATACCTTTTTTAACAGTACGCTTTCGAACTAACCTGTGCTTCAATTAGGACTTTTGAAGGGTTGTAACGTGGCTTGGTTCATGGTTTAAGAAACAAAGGATAAAGGCTCAAAGTATATTTGTACCCACCCGCTCTTCATGATGTTCTTCAATCCTAAACTCAGTTAATTGTGCATCGAACTCTATTCGAGCTTCGAACGACGTTTTGGGTGATGGTTCACACCAGTTGAATTTATTGGAAGGCAGTCATCATTTTTGCAACATTTTTCATGTTGTTGGGGATTTATAATGACCTCTTTATTTTGATTCGTTATCCCTAATTTTTGCCTGATTGTTCCTGTTTTCGAGATTACAGTCAGCGGGATGCCCCAGCTTTCTTAAGCCTCCTTTATAGGTTTTGGCTTAGTGGTCTTTTCTCTTTTGAGAGGTAATGACTGCCTATGAGATAAGGAACTATCACTGTCTTTTTGGTTCCTAAAGGAATGTTTTTGATGTCATTCGTTGTATTACGAACTGAGAATTTGCGACTTCAATGCGCATCTTTTGAATTAACTGAGAGACTACCCTGCCCCAGGTTTAAATCAAAGGTTTCGATTTGTGTTTAAAACAGAAAACTCCTACTTATTTGGCTCGAAGGGGTTGACTAGGGATTATCTTCCTTATAACTCCAGTGTTTAGGATTTGAAAGAAACGTCTGTACATCGTCAGCAAGGTCTGTCCAAAAGCATATTGTATGATATTATGGTATTGTTTCGTCATCCTCCCTCTAAAGGCTTGTAGCTTTTATCAAGAGTTAAATATCATAAAGGACGTAGGGAGCATGATTCGAGAATAGTGAAAACGAATGGATGAATTCAAGACAAACATATGCAATGCATTAATGAAACAAAGTTTGACATCAACAGATAATTGTTTGAATAACAAAAGAAATTACAACTTGAACATTCAAATGAAACAAAAGTCTCTTAGTTCAAACTTTGTCAATTCAGGTGGAGAACCCTTAGCGGAAGATTTTCATCTCGCCATCCGGCATGAATTCCAGCACTCCTTCGTCAATCAAGTCTTGGATCTTGTTTTTCAAAGCCCAACAGTCATCGGTGTCATGTCCAAGACTATGGGAGTGGTATACACAAAATGTGTCGGGGTGATAGCTAGGAGTAGAGGTATTAGGCTTCCAAATAGGATCCTTTAAAGCAAGCAGATTGGCCTCCAACAAGCGTTTCAATATTAGAGATTATGGTATGTCAGTCTCAGAGAAATGTCTTCCAGACGTATTTTTCTTACGCCGATTACCCTGTTGACGCTGGCGAGGTTGTTGTTGGGCTTGTGACCCTGAAGCAAGTTGGGGAGCCTTTCCCTTGTCTTCTTGTCTAAAAGGAGGTTGAATGATGACTTGATCTTCAACCCTTGATGTTTTCCCCACTTGATTGTCTCGAAGCAGTTTGTTGACGAGAACCCTGAGCTCTTCTTGTCTTTGAGCCAAGTCTTGAATGAGAGCCATCTGGCCCACCAGTTGTCCCATCATCTGGATCTTCATTGTTGCCAGCTCAATCTGTAGTTCTTCCAACTGATCATTCCTGACACTGCCTAAATTCCCTAGGACCATGCCCCTTGTGAGGAGAGCTTTCACTTCTTCTTGCCCCTGGGAAAGGTTCAAGAACATTTCCTGAAGCTGAGCATTTTGATCCTGGATATCTTTGACAGTCCTTTCTAGAGCCATCTCTACTGAAATAAACAGTATGAGAATAAGGAAACCTGAAAAGGAAAACCTGTTATGATACAATGCATGATATGTGGATGCATGTTTTCAAGAATCTCTCGGGGTAAACACAAAAAATGTTAGAGGTTGAACTTTGATCAACATCTTTGATTGGAGAACTTTATATTGGTGGATGTCTCTCCACGAGAATCAAGCTCACCATGTCGAGTGGGTCATAGCCCCCGATTCAAGTTGTTGCACTTGATCTTTGACGGTGTTTGTTTAGAGGAAAATCCTCTTGTCCTTTGGTAGACGTCTGGTTCAACGTGCCCCTGCATCAAAAGACCCTCGAGATCCTTGAAATGGTCATTGAAAATGCTATGGTATGGTGTTATGATGTTATGTACATGTATGCAGAAGTAGGAAAGTGTATATACAGGTAATCATATTCACACAGAGCAAACAAGTCCTTAGGTTTAGGCTTGCATGGGGTTTGTAGGTAAGTACCCTCTTGAAGTTAGTTGGCTCAACCTGTCCTAAAATAGAAACCGGGTTCTAAGGAGCTCAATATCACTGGATTATTTTCTGTGTTCATTGTTTTGGTTTAACCACTTAACTTGCGACCAAAATATTCCAAGAAAACAATCCTCAATGAGTGTAGTATCGAGTATCTACCAACTTCGGACTGCACCAAAGTCGGTCATCTCACTACCCCTAAAAAGGCCAAGATGGTCAAGTAAGGTTCTAAGAGTTTGTTAGTGCTTCATGACATCACTCAGCAGCCCCGTATTCTCTTTGATTAACTCAAAGGCTACCGGTACCTACAAATATGTCACAGTAACGTAGCTACTGCTTCAACCATGTCGGTATACCCCACACAATTCCCTCACAGTTTATTGCTACTTACCTAAAAGGTGCCCCCAAATCCGGGTGTAGGATTTAAAACAAACCCAAACAGGGAACCCAAAAAGTAAAGCAATCAAAGCAATCAAGGTAAGCATGTAAAGGTGATCTAAAACCCTAAGGTAACCCCACTTTTAGAATTATCCCCAGCAGAGTCGCCAGTTCTGTGATACGGTGGGAGAACTGACTTGGGATTTTGCGTTTGTTTTTGCACTTGTTCGGTTTAGCAAGAGTCGCCACCGACTTTTTATTTTATGCAAAGGAAAGGTCAAAAAGCACAAGAAAGACCTTTGAGATGTTTTCTTGGGTTCGGAGGGTAGATTATGAAAAGGGAAGGTGCTAGCACCCTGTTCATCCATGGTTATCCATGGGCTCTTAGTTACTTACTTAGATCACTTGCTTTGCTTTTCAATTGTTTGAAATGGTGTTTTTCAATTGTTTGAAATGGTGCTTTGTGTGTGATTTTGAAAGATGTTTTGAGAAGATGCCATCATTGTGGCAACCTTTATAATGATTCTTATTTGAATGTATACAAAGGTGTTTTTGTCTTTTGAAAAGTTTTCAATGTTTGAAAGTAGGGTTTTGAAATTGTGTGGTGAAGTGTGTTTTGAAGATAGCAAGGATGTTTTTGCAAGCTTTGATCAAGTAACTAAGAGTTGTCTACCCTATTTTAATCAAAGATCTTTCTTATGTTTTTCAACCCTTTTAACAGTGTTGTTTCACCATTGTATTTGGTGAACAACCTTGTGTTAGGATGTTAACGGGACAGGCGCGGGTCATCGTATAGACCATAATAGCAATAGTGTCATGTATTTTTGGCAATTTTTCTTAAGGGACTTGATCATTTTGTTTAGGCAACTCAGATAGCATCATCAAGGGACTATGATCTTTTGTTTTGTTTTTGTTTTGCCAAAGTACTTGACATGCAACCATGGCCCATTTTTGAAGGCAACAAGTGGATTGAAACCCTAGGGGTGCAAGTGTGAATTATGTTTGTTTTTCATGCATGTTTATCTTGGATTAGGTTAAGCTAGTTGTTGATTTTATTTGCATACAAAACCTAAGTCTAAGCATGACATAATTGGAAGCTTTTAAATGTGCGAGAATTTAAATGCTACATTATTACAACATGATATAGGGAGGGGGGTACAAATTTGAATTGGGGGTATTTGACAAGAAATTAAATTCTAAGTTATTACAACCAAATTGAATGTACAAGGCATAATATAATATTTAAATAAATACAATTAAATAAATATCAAATAAAATGTATTATGCAAAAAAAGATTTTTATGTATGTAAAAAGTATTTTTCAATGTGAAGTAAAAATAATAAAATAAAAAAAAGAAAGCCAATTTTAATTATTTTGTTATTTAGGGCAAAAACCCTAATTCTTAATAAATAGTATTATTTATTAATTATATGCAATAATATATTAATTTATACAAAAAATAAAAGTATATTGTAAAACAGATATTTTTAGTGTAAAATATTAATAAAATGAGAATGTATTCTTTTTTTTATATTTTTGTCCTAATTATTTAATTAAATAAAATATATATATATATATATATATATATATATATATATATATATATATATATATATATTATATATATATATATATATATATATATATATATATATATATATATATATATATATATATATATATATATATATATATATATATATATATATATATATATATATATATATATATATATATATATATATATATATATATATATATACATATATATATATATATATATATATATATATATATATATATATATATATATATATATACATATATATATATATATATATATATATATATATATATATATATACATATATATATATTAAACATATTAAATATATAAAAATAAAAATTAATTATTTACAAAAATGTGTATATTTCAAGAAAATATTTTCAAGTGTGTATAAAAATAATAAATAAATATAAGCATATTTTTTCATTATTTTTAGGTTTTGATAAAAAGAATATAAAGCAAATAAACATTTTTATACTAGTAATAATTAAAATAAATTTCAAATAAATACAAAAATTTATAAAAATAAATTTTTAAAGTATTTTTATGTTAGAAAATAAAATATCAAAATCAAAAATGAAATAAAAATGCAAAAATGACCAATGTACAAATAAATGGGCCAGGGGGGTGTAAACTGAAAATGCATGTGTAAAGAGTAAAAACAACCAGGCCCAGCCCAGTTAGACTTCATCTTCTTCCTTTTGTTCACAAAACACGCGTTCTGTACATCAATGGCTATCTCCTGATTCTTTGATTTTTTGACAAAACTCATAACATGAAACTTGTAGAGCATCAAACAACGAATTCAACCATATAAAAAACTTAAGCTAACTCTCAAAGACCAGAGAGAATTTCTCTGGCCCTAATTCTTAACCTAGTTTTTTCAGAAAGTTCATGGGTGAAATTCTCCTAGCACGATTAATGTAAATGAAAACTAAACATATGTATGGCTTCAGGGCTATGAGTACAACATATTTCATTCACAAACCTAAGCCTAACTATTCCTAAATAGAGAGATAGAAGTCCATGAAATACCTGTTTCAGTTGACTTCGAGTTGGCCAATGCAGCAACTTTCTAGGGTTCTTGAGCTTCTTTTGAGCTTGCCTGAAGTCCAAGGAAGCTTTCTCAATGCTTACTTTGTTTTGAAATGGCTTGAATAGTGCCACAGAACTCAACCTGCAAAGCTTTGAAAAAAAACTGGAAATGTGTGTTAATGGTGTTACATCTAGCAATGGAGGCCTGGGATAGTTCAGGTGAGTTGAGTGGAAGGTATTGGAACAAATTTGAGGCAAAACGCACGAGGGAGAATGAAGATGGAGATGGTTCTGCAGGGTTGCCCTGTTTTGCAGAAAAGCAGTGATTCTGTGTACAAGGGGGTTTGAGAGGAAAAGGGGTTGTGTTTCTGGCTTGTTGGGAGGTATGAAACTTGTTTACAATGTTTGTGTAAGTTGGTTTTAACAGATGTGAGAGATGGCTTGTATTTTGCAAGTTTCTTCTACTTGAAGCAAGAGTGTGTATGTTCTCAATGCAAGCCTGTACAAGCCCTATATCATGCTGCATCTTTTGCTCTTGGTTCTTGGAATTGGTAGACTTGATCTTGCCTCAGAGATATGGCCCCATGCCTCAAGGATCTTATTTTGACATAAAGTGCAACTTTACAAAAATGGCATTATACCTTTTACCATTTAGGGCTTAATTTTGTATGCAATGTCCAAATGACCAAGATAAAACCTTAGCTCAATGGTTATGCATTAAATTATGGAGTATAAACTGGTTTTGAGGCCTGAAAGCTAGTACCAAGCATGCTGATTTGAAAATGCAAGTTTGTATGAACATGTATTGGTCATGGATCAAAGTGAGTTTTTGCCAACTTCAAGCATTCGATTCTCTCTAACCACAAGGGTGTTTGAGGAGTTCTTAGACAATTTGGAAATCTTGAAAAATGTACTATAATCCATATTTGAAATGAAACTTGAAACTCCAAGTGGAACTATGTGAAAAATGGCCAAGAAGATGGGTCAAAATCCTGCCTAAACTAGGGCAAAATTTCTCTAAGTTAAAAGTTTTAGGTACCCTTGTTCCAAAAATCATAACTTAAGATACAAGCTTCTTTTGAGAAAACTTTGTGAATAAAATTTGTAGACTTTGTGATGTACTACAACTTTCATGTTTCAAGTTTTGTTTTAATCCATTTTCATCTTGGTGAAAAAATGGGACAAAGTTAGGAAAAAATAAGAAAATTTCATAACTTAGAAAATTTCTAAGTTATGAAAATTTTCCATTTTAAACCCTAATTTGCATTTTTGGGTTTCTTGATGAACAAGTTTCATAATTTTACATGTCTTGATGAAAAATAACTCTTGGCACTTGATTTTGACCAAAAAGTCAAAGTTTGACTTTTCAGTGTACAGTCAAATTTTGATCAGTTGACTGGAAAATTCATCTGTCAATCCTATGCATTTGAGATCTTTTGAACTTGTTGAATGGGTCAAGACAATTTCATTGAGTCCTTGAGTCCATGTGTGAGCTTAATTTGCCATTGGCTAGGTCAAACAGTCAAAAATTGCCTTTGTGTAGTCAAAACCCTAAAAATGACCATTTTGCCCTTTTGGTGATCTGACCAAATTTCTTGTGGAATTGTGATCCAAACTTGATCAAATGGTTCATATGAGTTCATAATGTTGATGTGGGTCAAATTTCATGAGGTTTGACTGTCAATTGGCCACATTTGACTTTTTCCCCAATACAGCTGATTTCTAGGTCAACTGTCCAATTGACTGGGCAAAAATTTGAATCAAGGCTTGAAACTTGGTATGGACAAACTTGTGAGTCCAACAGGAAGTATAAAAGTCACTTTGGGCATTGTAGGTCAAAATATCCCTGTGCAAACTCAAACCCTAATTTAGGTCAATAGTGCAAGGAGGTGTCTTAGGAGAGCAAACCCTAGCTTGATCTTGAGTTCCAAGAGTCTTGTGATGAGAAATGTTGGTGAAATGAGAGGGCAAATTTTGGGGTACAACAGTTAGGTCAAACAGTCAAAAATTGCCTTTGCACAGTCAAAACCCTAAAATGATCATTTTGCCCTTTTGGTGATCTGATCAAATTTCTTGTGGAATTATGATCCAAACTTGATCAAATGGTTCATATGAGTTCATAATGTTGATGTGGGTCAAAATTCATGAAGTTTGACTGTCAATTGGCCACAGTTGACTTTTTTTCCAATACAACCGATTTCTAGGTCAACTGTCCAATTGACTGGGCAAAAATTTGATTCAAGGCTTGAAACTTGGTATGGAAAAACTTGTGAGTCCAACATGAAGTATGAAAGTCACTTTGGGCATTGTAGGTCAAAACATCCCTGTGCAAACTCAAACCCTAATTTAGGTCAACAGTGCAAGGAGGTGTCTTGAGCAGAGCAAACCCTAGTTTGATCTTGAGTTCCAAGAGTCTTGTGATGAGAAAATGTTGGTGAAATGAGAGGGCAAATTTTGGGGTACAACACATAATATATATCAAGAAATGATGCTCTCAAAATAAATGAGATTGTGTGGTATGATGCGTATATGCCTGTATCATGATGTATGGAAATGTAATGTTTCTAGCCGCTGAAGAATAGAACTGGATTCTTCATTTCTGCTGGGGATGGCGAACGAAGAGAATAAACCTGCAGGAGAGGATGACTCTGTTGGGGGAATAAACTGATGAGGAGATTACTCTGTGGGGAAGAGATGTTTTGCTGAAGATTCCACTGATAAATTCTGTCAGGATGAATTATCGTTGCTGGAAATATTGAATCCTATTGGGGATTGAATTCCTGTTTGTGAAAGGAAAGAAATCCGCTGGGGATGACCTTTGGTTGCGACTTCTCTGGGAATAACCTTTTAGACTCTTATGGGGATAATCCTTTGAGTTCTGCTGGGAATGATCCTTTGAACTCGGCTGGGGAGATTTATTTTTGTACTCTGCTGGGGACGAACTTCCAGAGTCTGCTGGAGATGATTCTTCAACTCCAATGGGGAAGCTTCTTCAGACTGCGCTGGAAAAATTTTAACTCCACTGGGGATATCTTGTACCCTGCCGGGGAGCATTCTTATATTCCATTGGGGAATATTAAGACTGTCGGGGATATCAAGCCTTTTTATTGCTGATGGTAGATAAATTCTGCTTTGGGAGAATATTACTGATTCATTCACAGTTGCAAGTCTCAGCTGGGGAGAGCTATCATTACTGTCTTACTCTGCGGGGAGTGAAAGTATCTTAGCCATATTCTTCAGCTGAATTTACCGTTGTACCTTGGCGGATAGAGCAACAGTAAAGCTTGGACAAATCTTATTGCCCCTATTTCTGATATTACTAGTAATCGTCTTTTGTTTCGCATGTAAATATTCATGAGTAGCAATTAATGTCAAATGCATATATCAAAAATGAACATTGGACGTTCTTTGCAAATCAAAACAGATAAAAAAAAATAGTTTGAAATTTCTTTGAAAATGAATTGTATTGATTTTGAAGTTTGACCTGTAAATAGACGTTTTTGTACAAGAGGCTGACGTCCTAGTAAGAGAATGTTGCCGAGCGGATAGAATTTACACAAATTATGAAAAACAAAACAGCTATGTGAACAACCCCACTGGGTTCCAATTCTGCTATTGCCTTTATGTCCTCGAGCATCTCATCACTTAGCTACTTGGTTGAAGGTAGATCAGATTGATTAGTGTCGTCTGTGCTTGATAGTTGATACCGAAGTCTAGATGCAAGGTGATCCAATGAGACATAGTGTTACACTTTGATCCCTAATTTTTGCCTGGACCTCCCTTTCGGGTTTTTAGTCCACCGGGATACCCATTTTTGCCCAAGCCGCCTTTTCAGGTTTTCGACTTGCTGGGTGTACAGATTTTTCATTTTCATCCCTTATTTTTGCCCGAACCCTTTTGGTTCGCCGGGAAGCCCTTATTTTTGCCTAGGCCAGTCAACCCAGCGGGTCTTTGATTATGTGTAGTATTTTTTCACTATGTTTGCATTGACGGGGTGAGGAAGGTCGTCACCATCTATGGTGGTTAGAATCATAGCTCCTCCTGAGAAAATGTTCTTAACCACAAATGGCCCTTCGTAAGTAGGGGTCCATTTTCCCTTGGGATCACCTTGAGGTAAAATGATGCGCTTGATCACCAGATCCCCAACTTGATACTCTTGTCGTCTGACTTTCTTGTTAAACGCCTTGATCATCCACTTTTGATACGTCTGACCATGACAAATAGCAGTGAGTCTCTTTTCGTTGATTAAGTTCAGTTGATCAAGCCGGGTCTGGATCCAGTCATCTTCGCTCAAACCTGCATCTTTCATGATCCGAAGAGAGGGTATCTGAACTTCAATGGGCAGTACGACCTCCATGCCATATACCAAGTAATAGGGTGTTGCCCCTGTTGACGTTCGTGCTGAGGTACGATACCCATGGAGAGCAAATGGTAACATCTCGTGTCAGTCTTTGTACGTCACCGTCATCTTCTGCACGAACTTCTTGATGTTTTTATTAGCCGCTTCAACAGCCCCATTCATCTTCGGTCGGTAAGGAGAAGAGTTGTGATGTTGTATCTTGAACTGCTTGCAGAGCTCGGTGATCATCTTATTATTGAGATTTGTACCATTATCCATAATGATCCTCTCTGGTACACCGTATCGACAGATCAGGTTGTGCCAAATGAACCGTGCCACGATGTTCTTGGTCACTGTAGCAAAGGAAGCTGCTTCAACCCACTTTGTAAAGTAATCAATTGCTACCAGGATGAAATGATGCTCGTTGGATGCTGTAGGTCTGATCTCGCCGTTCATATCAATGCCCCACATTGCAAAAGGCCAAGGTGTCGTCAAGACGTTCAGAGGAACTGGAGGTATGTGCACCTTATCAGCGTAGACTTGGAACTTATGACAGGTCCGAGAGTGCTGATAACAGTCGGCTTCCATTGTGGACCAGAAATATCCTGCCCGAAGGATTTTCTTTGCCATGGTGTGTCCGCTGGAATGAGTTCCGAAGGTACCTTCGTGTAAATCTGCCATGATTCTGTCTGCCTCGTTCTTATCCACATATCGTAGTAAGGTCGAATCATGGTTACGCTTGTAAAGAATGCCATTACTGATGAAGAACTTCGCCGCGAACCTCCTCAGAAACTTCTTATCATTAACAGATGCACCCTCGGGGTATTCCTGAGCCTCAAGGTATCTCTTCACCTCATGAAACCAGGGTTTATCTGCTACCTCTTCAGTCTCAATGTCACAACAATGTGCAGGTTCGTCCAATCTTTCAATGATAATCTAGGGAGCTTCATTGTCCCAATTGACTTTGAACATAGAAGACATCGTAGCCAGCGCGTCTGCCAAATGATTCTCCTCTCTAGGGAAGTGTTCAAAGGTTATCTCTTCGAAATGGGGAAGCAAAGTCAACATATACTCCTTGTAAGGAATAAGATTAGGGTGTTTCGTATCCCACTCGCCTTTGATCTGACTGATCACGAGAGCGGAATCTCCGAAAACACTCAAGAACTTAATCCTTAGGTCAATTGCTGCTCAAAGACCCATAATGCACGCCTCATACTCTGCCGTGTTGTTGGTGCAGTTGAAACATAGTCGAGCAATGAACGGAGTATGAGAGCCTTTAGGAGATATGATCACGGCACCAATGCCATTACCCAAAGCGTTCGAAGCTCCATCAAAGTACATAGACCATCGGGATCCTTCCTTAGGTCCTTCATCCAGTCCAGGTGTCTCACAGTCAGTCACAATCATGATACTCTCATCCGGGAATTCAAAGTTCATAAACTGGTAATCATCCACTGCCTGATGTGCTAAATGGTCTGCCAACACACTTCCCTTGATTGCCTTTTCAGTTGTGTATTGGATGTCATACTCAGTCAAGGTCATTTGCCATCTTGCTATTCTTCCGGACAAGGCAGGCTTCTCAAATATATACTTGATTGGATCCATTTTTGATATCAATAGAGTAGTGTGAGTCAACATATATTGTCTCAGCTGGCGAGCAGCCCCATGCCAAAGCGCAGCAAGTTTTCTCGAGCAACGAGTATCGGGTCTCGTAGTCGGTAAACTTTTTGCTAAGGTAATAAATAGCATGCTCTTTTCGGCCAGACTCATCATGTTGACCCAGCACGCACCCTATTGAGTTGTCGAGTACTATCAAGTATAGGATTAAGGGTTTCCCTTCAACTGGAGGCATCAGAATAGGTGGCTCTTGGAGATACTCTTTGATCCTTTCGAAAGTGGCCTGACATTCATCGTTCCAACGTACTACTTTATCTTTCTTCAGTAGCTTGAAGATTGGCTCACAGGTAGCAGTTAGGTGTGAGATGAATCGGGCAATATAGTTCAGTCGTCCCAGAAAGCCTCTGAATTCTTTTTCTGTTCGGGGTGCTGGCATTTCCTGTATGGCCTTCACCTTTGCAGGATCCACTTGAATACCTTTGTCACTTACAACGAAACCCAGGAGCTTACCAGATCTCACCCCGAAGGTGCACTTGTTCGGGTTTAACCTCAGCTTGTGCAACTTCAACCTGTCAAACAACTTCTGCAGATGGTCAAGGTGTTCTTCCTCAGTCTGGGACCTTGCAATCATGTCGTCGGCGTATACCTCAATCTCGTGATGGATCATGTCATGAAACAAAGCAACCATGGCACGCTGATACATTGCCCCAGCATTCTTCAATCCAAAAGGCATGACCTTGTAGCAAAAGGTACCCCACTGAGTAACAAAAGTTGTTTTCTCCATGTCTTTGGGAGCCATTTTAATCTGATTATAACCGGAGAAACCATCCATAAAGGAGAATACCTTGTGCTGAGCGGTGTTGTCAACCAGAACTTCGATATGAGGTAGAGGAAAATTATCCTTGGGACTCTCCCTGTTCAGATCTCTATAGTCAACACACATTCGAACTTTACCATCTTTCTTCGGTACAGGATCCACGTTGGCCACCCACTGTGGGTAAGAAGTCACTGCTAGAAAACCGGCGTCAAACTGTTTCATAACTTCAGCCTTGATTTTCTCAGACATCTCTGGGCGCATTCGGCGGACCTTCTGTTTCACTGGAAGACAGTCTTCCTTGGTAGGCAGGAGGTGAACCACAATATCGGTATCCAACCCAGGCATATCTTCATAAGACCAGGCGAAGATCTCAACATAGTCATGCAGCATCTGAATCAATCGTTGCTTCACATTAAGCTCCAGATTTGCACCGATCCTGACCTCTTTCTTGTCTATCTCTGTACCCAGATTCACTGATTCCACCGGCTCTTCGTGCGGCTAAATAACCCTCTCTTCCTAAAGTATTAGTCTTGCAAGTTCACCAGGAACTTCGCAATCATCTTCACCTTTGTTGTACCCCAAAATTTGCCCTCGCGCTCTTCCACAAGAAATCTCAGCTTCAGACATTTCCTGACTTTTCAAACTGGCTCAAGAATCGGACAAACGGACTTTTCTTGACAGTCAAGCAAAACTAGGGTTTTTACTGATTTTCAGAGCTCTGAATTGTTTCATACAGTGGGCTTAGGGTTTGGTTGATTTTTGGTTCAATTTTGATCAAGCGAGCGTGATTTGGCATTTAATCGGGAATTAGGGTTTTATGGGCATATTCTCAGAAGAATTTAAATTCCACAGCACTTTGCGGTTTATTTCAAGATTCGGATTAAAATTCGCGTTATCTTGGTTTAATCAGTAAAAGAGACAGTGGTTTGAATTCAGTACGTTTTGATTGAGCCAGTCAGATACAAGATGCAGTATTGGATTCACAGTGTTTATGCGTTTGATCAGTCCATTTGGGTTAATTGCTGCTTTGCTTTGGATGTTGAATAAGACAGACCTAATTGATCATTGTTGTTTTATTTAAGTTATTTATTATTCTGAAATTGAATGATTGAATTTATTTTTCAATTGTTTTAATTCTAAGAATTTTAAATAAATAAATAAACAATAAAGAAAATTGGAATTAATTGGATAATTTAGATTTTATTGAATAATTGAATTATTTGTACAAATTGTTGTTTATAATTTAAATTATGAACAATGATATACATTAATTTAAATATTACATAAAATTAAAACTATCCTATTTTCTAATATTCTTCATTCTTCACTCCGCTCCGGTATTCCATTTTTCATCTGCAAAAAGAACAAGAAAAGTCAGAAGGCATTTAAAAAGAGACAGATAAAATATTGCTCATCATTAGGGGCCACTGACTGGGATCAGTTGACCCTCTCTGCAAATCACGGGATTTCTCCCGGTTCACAGAGAGGGAAGATTATCTTATTTCATGAATGCAAATGTCAAAAATGCATAAGTTACAAATTTCAAGCTGCATAGAAATTCAAGATCCAAAATCCAAACTAAACTGAAAAGTTCAATCTTAACTTTCTGTCCAAAGCAAAGGCACTACTGTCAGTTTACTCAAAGAAAGAAATCAAAGTAGTACAAGTTGCTATCAAAGCTCAAAAGCTGTCATGGAAAGATTTTGGAAAAGATATCAAAAGGCAAAGTCAGATCAAAGTTGTCAAAAGAGATAAAGATGCAGTCAAGTAGTATGTAGGATGCAAGCAACTTGGATTTTTTCATCATTTCCCATAGTTAGCCCCTTCAGAAAAGTACAAGTATAAACATTAAAAATTCTTAGACTGTACTTTAAGAGAGAGTAAAGAGAGATAAAGCAGGCAGGGTTTAGGCACAGTTCAGAATAGACAGTAGGAGAAGACAGCAGAAAAAGATATACAAATCTACAAGTCTACAAACTCAGTTCAATATAAACAAAAGTCACAAACTGAAGCTTCCCACTGATAACCTGCTGCCTGCATCAGGCAAACAAAAACCTACTGTCATGAAACTTCCTCAACTCTGCCTCAATATATGCAAAACATACCAATTCTGCATAAACAGGTAGAAGCCAAATAAAAACAGTTCAGAATAGATAGAAGAGAAGAAATATACAAACTCCAACCACTACTGTCCAGAATCCAAAATCTATCAAGCCTGAGCTGATCAACCAAGAACCAACCCAAACCATTTACCTACATTAAGAAAACATAACCCCTCAACAGAAGTTCAAAGCCATCAAACACACAGTTCAATTCAAAAACCATACCAACATCCTGTCATACCAGTACCAAAACTGTCAAGCATAATCAAACACATAAGCCCTCAGTACAAGCATCATTGGGCATTAAATCTCAAAAAGGCATCCAGTCCAAGGCAATAACTGTTCAAAATCGTTCAAGAAAGCATTCGACAATTCAAAGGGACGAGAGAAGAAGCAACTCAATATCCAGGGCAACAAAAACCCTCAGAATGCTGGATTCATCATAGGGCGAGGAGGAAACACATTAAATCAAGGCAACAATTCAAAAGCATCAAGAGAGCCTCAGAAGCAAGCTTCATCATAGGCAAGGCAGCAATGTTCTAAACACCAGGCAACAATTCCAAGAACATACAAAATTCCCAAAGGCAATACTGAAGGAGAAGAAATAAATAAAATCTAAGGCGACAAATATGCAGAGTTAGAGAAGAAGAAGAAAAGGGTAAATTCAAGGGTCACCAAGAAGCGAAGAATCGCGCGAATCCCCCTCCGCCGTTCCGGCCTCCTGAGCGCTACTTCTCCACCTTTCCTCCACCTCCAAATATCAGGTAGTATAATCCTCGCCTTCTATCTCTTCTCCTTCACCTCATAATAAAAAGAAAATAGTAAGAACACAAATCAAAGAAATGCGTATCGTTCACAAAGAAAACATAAAGCGTTGTAATCAAACCTTAAATCAAGGACGCTAGGCTCATGTCAATGGAGGGAAGAAAGGCTTCTGGAGGTAGAGCTGGTGGCCGGAATCGAGCGCTTAGGAAATTGGAAACGGAGAAGACGAACGCGCCGTCGTCACCTAACAAACCCTAACTTTCGTTCTGAAAACAAAATGCCTAAACCCTAATTTCGTTCAAGACAACATGGGCCTGACCCGTTTCAACCCCCTGAAGCCCATTTAAAATGCTTCTCTTCTTTTTTTTTTAACAACACTAAATACTAACCTTTTTTTTTATATATAAACAATACTTACTTCTTTTTTTTTATAAAACACTAATCCCTTATATTTTTACAAACAATATTTATTTTCTAACTAAATATAGTTTTAATAAATATAACATTCTTAATTAACTTAACAAAATATTTTTATATATATTTCTAACTTAACATTTTTCATATATTAAAATTGAAAATACTTGTTTCTCTTTATTTATTTACCCTTTCATTTAAAATATATTTTGTACATTTATATTATATTAAAAATTAGTTTTATACATATCATATAAATTAAATCTGAAAACATTTTCTTTTAATTAATACACATTTGTATATAAAATAACAAAATACTCTTTTTATACATAATTAAATTGAAACTTTTTTTAATTAACATATACATTTGTACATACCAATTTAAATACACATTTTCTCTAATATTAAACTCACAAACATTTGACTAAAATACTTTCCAATTAAAAACTTAACATTTAATCAAAACACTTCTTTTCTTTTGTACATAATTAAACATACAAAAATCAAAGATTCATTTAAAATACATTTACCTAGGACAAAACCCTAATACGCTTCAACTTCACATTTCGCACTTGTACATAATTACACAATTCACATACATATACACTTGTACACCTACACAAATACATTCACATTGCCCTATACACATTTTATCTTATATTTGTATATTCGATATTTACATTTTGATTGCGACATTCGATCTGGTTGTAACTTATTGGATACTATAAGTCTCATCCCCTTGTACATTTATACCCCCACTCCCGGACACTATTTTGTAATAGCGTAGATTTACATTCTGCAATTTACAGTTTTCCAATTATACCATGTTTAGACCTAGGGTTTGTATGTACATAAAATCAAACGCTAGATAACCTAATACAAGACAAATACATGTAATCAATACACAATCACACTTGCACCATCTAGGGTAATCCCACATGTTGCCTTCCAAAATGGGCCATGCTTGCACGTCGAGTATCTTTGGCAAAATAAAAGCAAATGATCACAAGTCCCTCAAAGTGTTGCCTAAATGGAATGATCATAGTCCCTTCGAAGTAATTGCCAAAGACACTTGGCATCATTGCATTCATGGTCCATACGATGACCCGCGCCCGTCCCGAATAAACTTCCTAAACGCAAGATTGTCTACCAATTTCAATGGTAGAACAAAATTGTTAAAAGGGGTTAAAACATGACAAAAACCTTTGAGTACAATAGGGTAGACAAAACTCTTAGTTACTTGAGATCAAACTTGCAAAACAAAACACTTGCCTAATTTCAAAATCACACCTCACAACACTTTCAAAACAACTTTCAAAAACAAATGAAAACTTTTTCAAAAGACATACATTTTTGTATACATCCCCACATGGATCATTACAAAGGTTGCCACCACATTGGCCTCTTTTCAAAAACATTTTCAAAACCCACACACTCAAGCACCATTTAAAACAATTGAAAACAAAAGGCAAGTGATCTAAGCAAGTAACTAAGAGCCCATGGATAACCATGGATAGAAAGGGTGCTAATACCTTCCCTTTCTATAATCTACTCCCCGAACCCAAGAAAACATCTCAAAAGGTTTTTGCTGTGCTTTTTAACCTTTCCTTAGGATAAAATAAAAAGTCGGTGGCGACTCTTGCTAACCGCAACATTTGCGAATACAAACGCAAACCTCAAGTCAGTTCTCCCACCGTATCACAACCTTCGTCTTCGGCTAAGTTGATCAGACTTTCGAAGTCATAACTGGAAGTAGCAGAGTCGTTACCAGTGAGATCCATAGTGGATGTAGACCTGTATATGTGAGTGTGTGTAAAATAGCTGTTTTGCAATATGTAATAAAAGAAAAACAAGGAGCGCAAAATTTGAAATGCAAGAAAACGTCCAATGCTTTTATTAATGATATATGAAAATTACACACATAAAGCCCTCTAAAATGAAGCCACGGTGCCCCGGGTAAGACACTGGGCCGTAAAGTTTAAAACATTGTCTGTTACAAATTCAAAACAAAAAGTCTCATTACTGGATAGCAAAAGAAATTGGGATGAAGTCCTTTGTTATCCAATTGCCTAGTCCACCATCAGTAGTAGGATAGATCCAGTTGTCGAACTCAGACTCTTCCACATCGTCTTCAATGGCATTCACTCCTGAATTCCTGATGAACAGGGGAGGTCTTCCGATCCGCGCATTCCGAACGGCCTTTTGAGCTTATGCAGTGAAACCCAAACCAAACTTGTTAGTCTTCTGTGCAAAATTAGGGAGTTGGCCCCAATTTGCACACCCACCTTTCTCAACAACAGCCCGGGCATCCTTGAAGGAAGCCATCTTCATAGGAGGATCTTTAACAACAGTCTCAGTTGATGCCAGTGTCTGGGGAACCTCTTCAAAATGCTGAAATGGGGTCTCAATGAACTCCCCGTCCATGTCTACATATCGGAAAGAGTTGAGGTGGCTCACCATGTACTCCTCTTCTCCTTGTACCGTCACGATTTTCCCTTTGACCGGGTACTTCAGCTTTTGGTGGACCAGCTTTGTGGATCCATGGACGACCCAACAAACAAGAATAAGATGGCTGAATGTCCATCACATAGAATGTAGATGCAAAAACCTGAGAACCAACCTTGATCAAAATATCCACTTCACCGTGCACCATCCTCTTAGACCCATCAAAGGCCCTGACAACAATGTTGCTTGGTTTCAGCTCCAACCCTTCACAGTCCAACCGGTCTAGAGCTTTCTTAGGCAAAATGTTCAATGAGGAACTAGTATCCACCAATACATGAGCAAGAGTAGTGCCCCTGCATTCAATGGAGACATGCAGGGAATCGTTGTGATTCTTCCCCTTAGCAATCAAGTCAGTGTCAGAGAAACCCAACCCATTATCGGCAGTCAGACTAGCCACGCAATCTTTAAACTGATCAGCTGACATTTCTTGAGGTACGTGTGCAGTCTTCAGGAATGCAATCAGAGCCTTGGCATGGGCCTCTGAGCATAGCAACAGTGACAACATAGAGATTTGGGATGGGGTTTGCCCCAGCTGCTCGACTACATTGTAGTCTCTCTTTTTGATGATCTTTAAAATCTCTTCCATCTCTTGTCTAGAGGCTTCAACAGTAATTGTCTTTGGTGCCTTTGTCCGGGCAAGCTCATCAGTGGTTCCTTTGCCCCGAATGTCAGATGACTCGGCAACAGGGGTAGGAATGGGAACTTGAACAGGAACAGTAGCAGGTACACTGGCAGGGGTAATAACAACAGGTTTTCGGGCAGTTGGTGGAGAGATATCAGGGGAGAAAAGTCTTCCGTTGCGGGTGACTTTGGCAGGTCCAACAATGTTGCTGATGTCAGTATCATCATCCAAATCTTGTTTAACTCCGTGATAATAAACATCAGCCCTGTAGTGCCAAGGGACAGCTTTATCCGAAGTATAGGGGATAGGCCCTGGAACAGTGATGATCAATGGCGCGATTCTCGGAACAGATGTAATTCTAACAGGCTTTCTCGAGGAAGCCTTGGAAGAATCGTCAAAAATGGTGATAATAACAACTTCTTCAGTATAAACTAAAGTAACAACAATCTTCTCAAACAGAATTTCTTTACTATCCATCAGGCGTTGGACACCTGATTTCAAAAGATGGCAACCGGTTGGTAGGGCAGAACACGTATGGCAACCTTCGTTACAACCCGGAAATAAATCGGCTGACAAAAGATTCTTCTTCACAGTCATCAAGGGAGTAGCAATATCTTTCACATAAACCACAAACGAGTCTTCCTCTAGAGCATTCACTCCATGCATGGGCATAGGAGAAGTCACAACATTAGGTCTTTCGGGCGCCTCAAACTCAATCTCCTTAGCATCAATTAAGTCATATATTTTGTTCTTCAAAGCCCAACAATCATCTGTATCATGTCCCGGGCTATCAGAGTGAAAAGCATAGCGGGCATTAGGATTGTACTTAGGCGATGCAGTGGTTGGATTTTGCAGAGCCTCCCTTGGAGTTACTAGATTGGTTTTCAATAACTGCGGCAGAATCTGAGACAAAGTCACGTTGAGATGGGTGAATTGCCTTCGAGGTCTCTCGGCCTTTTGTTGATTGTTGCGCTGAGGAGCCCCAACAGGTCTTGAAATAACAATCGCATTAACAGCTTGGCGGCGCTCAGGTCTATTCTGGCTTTTCAAACTGTAAACAACACTAGACTCCTTCTTAAAAGGCTTTTTCTCGGTGCTCGATAAAGCACCCTTTTGTATCTTACCAGACTTAATACCAGCCTCAATCCTTTCACCGGTCATAATTAGCTCTGTAAACCCAGACGAAGAGCTTCCAATCAGATGGTTGAAAAACGGACCAGACAAGGTCCCCAGAAACATATCCACTAGCTCCCTATCAGCCAAGGGTAGTTGCACTCTTCCAGCGAGATCCCTCCACTTCTGAGCATAATCTTTGAAACCTTCACCCATTCCCATAGACATACCCTGGAGTTGGGTACGCGTGGGAGCAAGGTTGGCATTGTATTGGTACTGCCTGTAGAAAGCAGCAGCCAAATCTTCTCAACTGCGGATACTAGCTCCTTCTAACTGGTAAAACCATTCAAGCTGAGTCCCTGAGAGACTATCTTGAAAGAAGTGGGTCCATAGGATATTATCAGCGGTGTACGGCTGAATCTTCCTTACATACGACCGGAGGTGCAGTTTCGAGCAAGAAATTCCGTCGTATTTAACAAAGGTTGGTGCTTTGAATTTGTGGGGAATCACCACCCCAGATGACAGACCCAGATCTCCAAAGTCCAGACCAGACACCTTCTGAACTTCCATCGCACTCAATCGGTCTTCCAGTTGCTTGTATCTATCCTCAGCCGGAGGATACTGGTCTTCGTCGAAGTCTGTCTCATTGTCTGAAACCATAGGGCTAGGAGCCCTCCTTTCTTCTGGACTATCTTTCCCTCCAGATGAGGTGGTCAAATCAACTTCATCTCGTAGCCTGTTTCCAAACCTGTGACCTGTGTTAAACAGGACTGTCTTCTTCTTCTTCTTCTCTTTTAGAATAAGGGTCTTCAGATCTTGCTGACCCTTAGCTAGATTCATGAACAACTCTTAGAATTGGGCATTTTGAGCCTGCAGAGCCTTGATTTCTTGTTTAGTCGATGGTTCAGAAGACATGATTCTAAAATAAACAGCGAAGAAGATGAGAAAACCTGTAAGGGTACCTGTTATGAGGTGCATGGAATGAAATGCGTATGATATGATTTCAAAGACATCGAGAGATTCAAATTCGTAAACAAGAAATGAAACACACTTTTATTAGATAAACTATGAAATTAATTGTTCAACAAATTTCCCTTAAGGCGTTACAAGAAAGGAAATACTGAAAAGTAAATAAAAATTGGAAGTGATCAAAAGACATCAACGCTCCCATGGTCGTTTGCCTTTAGTGCTGACATAGTCGTTGATGATCTGCTCCTTCTCCAGCTGCCTAGTCAACTTCTGAATCTTTTTCTCTTGCTCGTGATACTTTTCTCGGTAAGTATCCCGCTCTTCCCTTAGCTGCATCCAGGACCTCTTCAATGCCTCAAGGTCAGTAGGCATGTAAGGGTGTAAGATAGTAGGAGGAGCCCCTTCCTCATCAGCAACTTCAACAATAATAGGCAAGACGGCTTCATAGGGCATTCCCAGCTTTTGGGCACGTATGCGAACCCATCAGAGATATGGTTCCATTGGTAGAGAAGTCTTCGCACCCGACTCGTGTGGATCAGATCTGTGTACTCTATGCCAAGCTCTTATGAATCTGCGGCGTTGCTCGTCACTATCCCCTTGAAAATCAAAGATTATACTAGGCATTAGTAGCTCATGAGGTCCTTCCCTTCTGGCTCGCCCAAACTGACGTAAGTCCAAGCATGGTGTTGTACCCCAAAATTTTCCCTCCCATTTCCTCAACATTTTCTCATCACAAGACCCTTGGAGCTCAAGGTCCAGTTAGGGTTTCCTCTGCTCAAGACTTCTCCTTGCATTGTTGACCCAAATTAGGGTTTGTGTTTGCACAAAGATATTTTGACCTAAAATGCCTAATATGACTTTCATGCTTATTGTTGGACTCCCAAGTTTGTCCATACCAAGTTTTAAGTCTTGATTCCAAATTTTGCCCAGTCAATTGGACAGTTGACCTAGAAATCAGCTGTATTGGGGAAAAAGTCAACTGTGGCCAATTGACAGTCAAACCTCATGAAAATTGACCCACATCAACATTATGAACTCACATGGACCATTTGATCAAGTTTGGATCACAATCCCACAAGAAATTTGATCAGATCACCAAAAGGGCAAAATGGTCATTTTAGGGTTTTGACTGCACAAAGACAATTTTTGAATGTTTGACCTAGCCAATGGCAAACCAATCTCACATATGGACTCAAGGACCAAATGGAATTGTCTTGACATGCTCAACAAGTTCAAAAGATTCCAAATGCACAAGATTGACAGTTGAATTTCCCAGTCAATTGATCAATTTTGACTGTATACTAAAAAGTCAAACTTTGACTTTTTGGTCAAAATCATGTGTCAAGATTCATTTTTCATCAAAACATGCCAAATCATGAAACTTGTTCATCAAGAAATCAAGAATTGCAAATTAGGGTTTGAAATGAAGATTTTTCATAACTTAGAATTTTTCTAAGTTATGAAAAACCCTAATTTTTTCCTAACTTTGCCCCACTTTCTCACCAAGATTCATTTGGATTCAAGCAAAAGTCAAAACATGAAAGTTGTAGTCCATTGCAAAATCTACAACTTTGATTCACAAAGTTTTCCCAAAAGAAGCTTGTAGCTCAAGTTACAATTTTTGGAACAAGGGTACCAAATCATTCTTAACTTAGAGAAATTTTGAACCATTTTAGGCAGGATTTTTGCCTAACTTCAAGACCATTTTTCACATGCTTCCACTTGGAATTTCAATTTGCATTTCAAATATGGATTGTAGTACACATTCTAAGATTTCCAAAATGTCCAAGAATTCATCAAACAACCTCATGGTTAGGGAGAATCGAATTTGGCAAGTTGGGAAAAACTCACTTTTGATTTGGTCAATTTACATGTTCATACACTTGTGCCATTTTGAACTCAGCTTGCATTCCTTGATTACAGGTCCTATATCTCATTTGCACTCAATAATTTAATGCTAACTCATTGTGCCAAGGCCTTGTTTTATGTGTTTAAGTATTACATGGAAGATTAAGCCATTTTTAGAAAAAACATAATATCCATTTTTGAAAAGTATGGCTTTATGTCAAAAGCAAATCCAAGCAAGTACAGTGCAAATCCTTTTGGCACAAGTTTATGAACTAATTACACTGATCAAGGCCAAGGTATGCAGCACATTAGGGGGGCCTCTATCAGTCTAAAACTCAAGTGGACACTTTGTTGCTTAAAGTTGAAGTAACATAGCATAACAAGACACAACTCTCATTCCTGTGAACCAGAGCTTAAGCAAAGTTATCAAACACTTTCCAATCATCAAACCTAAGCTAAAACACGAGCCAACAATCTCCATTGCCTTCTTAAACACAGAATCACCCTCAAACTGCCCAAACAGGGTACCTGCTGCAGATTGAGTTCCATAGCTCATTCCTTTCATGCATTCTTGCTAAAATCACTTCAAACACATCCCACATCATCCCTTGAAACTATTCCAAGCCTCAAACATGACCTGTAACACTCCCAATCAACATCACCATTTTCATTTTTCTGTTTTGCAGTTGAAGTTCCATAACACGATTCTCTTGGTTTCCAAACAAAGTAAAGCTTGGAATAGCATCCCTGGACATCAAGGAAGCTGTACCAATCATCACCTTGCATTGAAAACGCCTCCATCATCAGATACGATTCCAACTGAACAGGTAAGTTCATGGACTTCTATCTCCCTATCCAGGCATTGTTAGCTTTAGGTTTGTGAATGAAAAATGTTCTACTCATGCCCCTGAAGCTGTACATATCTTTACTTTTCATTTATTTTGCATGTGCTATGAGAATTTAAGGTCTGAACATTGATGGAAACTTAGGTCAAGAATTAGGGATGGAGAAATTCTCTCTCATCTTAGAGAGTTAAGTCAAGTTCTTTATATGTCTGGATTCGTCTCTTAATGCTCTACATTTTTCATATGGTGAGTTTTGCTTGAAAGTCCAGGAATCTGGAGATAGAAAACGCGCGTTTTGTTCATGTTCAAACAGTCTGAAGGTTGAAGAAGGTCTTTTGGGCTGGGCCTGTTTCACTTTTCTTATTTGCACCATGGTTTTACTTTTAAACCCCCTTGGCCCATTATGCTTATTTTTATGATTTTTTGATCTTTTCTTTTTTGTTCTGACTTATTTATTTTTTCTCATAATATTAAAAATATAAAAATTATTTTTAAACCATTTTTGTATTTATTAGGAATTTATTTGTTTGAATGAGTATTTGTACATAAATAAATATATAGATATACTTTTATTCAAAATACTAAAAAATAATGCAAACATGTTTTATTTCTGATTTTTATTTTATTTTCTCTCTTGAAAACATTTTATATAAAAAATACTTTTTTTTGTAAATATTAAATATTTTATTTTTGTATATATTTAATATATTTGGTAAATAATACAAATACATATACATATATTAGTATATTTAGGTTAAAAAATGCAAAATATACACATTTTTATTTTTATTAATATTTAACATTAAAAATCCCTTTTTGACAAATATACCTCATTTTTATTTTATTCTTGTACATAATTAATAAGCATTGTATATATTAAACAATTAATACCTTTTATTAATAAATTAGGGTTTTGCCCTAAATACATAAAAACTCCTAAAATAATACTTTTTATTTTGTTTATTTGACATATAAAAAACACTTTTTTTCATACATATAAAAAACATTTTTTTTGCATCTTGCATATTTATCCCATTTTTATTTAATTGTTGTATATTAAATAATTTGTATAATTCTCAATTTGATGTAATAGTCTAGATTTAAATTCCTTGTCAAAATACCCCCATTTGAACATTTGTACCCCCCTTCCCATATGTTGTGTTGTAATAACTTAGGAACTTTATTTTTCGCACTTTAATGCTTTCTAATTATACCATGCTAGAATTAGGGTTTGTATGCAAATCAATTAAACAAATAGCTTGACCTAATTCCAAGATAACAAAGCATGAAAATGGACAACACCAATCACACTTGCACCCCTAGGGTATTCCAATTGTTGCCTTCAATAATGGGCCATATTGCATGTTAGGTTTCTTTGGGCAAAACAAAAACAATCAAAATGATCATAGTCCCTCGATGACGCTTTCGAAAGTTGCCTAAAAAATGATCAAGTCCCTCCAAGGAAAAATTGCCCAAAGATACTTGGCACCATTGCAATTATGGTCTAAACGATGACCCGCGCCCGTCCCGTTCACATCCTAACACAAGATTGTCCACCAAATGCAATGGTGGAACAAAATTGTTAAAAGGGTTAAAAACATAGGAGAAATCTTTGAGAAATTTAGGAGTAGACAAACTCTTAGTTACTTGAATCAAACTTGCAAAACAAAACACTTGCCTATTTTTCAAAACCACACATCACTACACTTTCAAAACAACTTTCAAAAACAAATGAAAACCTTTTCAAAAGACATACACGTTTGTATACATCCCAACATGGATCATTACAAAAGTTGCCACCACATTGGCCTCTTTTCAAAACATTTTCAAACCCACACACACAAAGCACCATTTCAAACAATTGAAAATTAAGGCAAGTTGATCTAAGCAAGTAACTAAGAGCCCATGGATAACCATGGATAGAAGGGGTGCTAATACCTTCCCTTTCTATAATCTACTCCCCGAACCCAAGAAAACATCTCAAAGGTTTTTGTTGTGCTTTTTAACCTTTCCTTAGGATAAAATAAAAAGTCGATGGCGACTCTTGCTCAACCGAAACATTTGCGAAAACAAACGCAAAACCTCAAGTCAGTTCTCCCACCGTATCACAGAACTGGCGACTCTGTTGGGGACAATTTAAAAGTGGAGTAACCTTAGGGCTTAGATCACCCTCTTGCATGACTAATTGTTTGTTTTGATTGCTTTATATCTTGGCTCTCTTGTTTGGGTTTACAATCCTACACCCGGATTTTGGGAAACATTCATAGATAGCAATACGTTATGGAAACTGTGCAGGGTATACCGACACGGTCGAAGCAATAGCTATATTAGTGTGACATATTTGTGAGTACCGGTAACCCTTGAGTTCAATCAAGGAGAGTACGGGGCCGCTGAGTGATGTTACTAAGCACTAATGACCTAGAACCTTACTTGACCATCTTGGCCTTTTATTAGGGGTAGTGAGATGACCGGATTTGGTGCAGTCCGAAGTTGGTAGATACTCGATACTACACTCATTGAGGGTTGTTTTCTTGGAATATTTTGGTCGCTAGTTAAGTGGCTAAACCAAAACAATGAACAATGAAAACAATCCAATGATATTGAGCTCCTTAGAACCCGGTTACTATTTATAGGACAGGTTTTTAAGCCAACTACACTCAAGAGGGTACTTACCTATGAAACCCCATGCAAGCCTGAAACTAGGGTTTGGTGTGATTTGCTTGTACATATGTTTGTGCATACATCATAAACATCATAAAGCATCATATGCATTTACTAACCACTTCAAGGGTTTAGATCTTCATCTTTGTTCTTGTTTTGTAGGTCATGGAAATTCCTCGCAGAAAAACCATCCAAGTCAACCTTGTAAGAATCTCTCCTCAACTCAAGGAGCTCACCTCAAGAATTCCGGAAAGCTCATCCTTCAGTGAAAGACATGGTAGACTGCTCAGCTTAGTCAACACCAACATTGAAGAGGATATGATGAAAGTGCTATTCCAGTTCTTTGACCCTCTTCACCACTATTTCACTTTCCCTGACTATCAGTTGGTACCCACTTTGGAGGAATTTTCTCAACTCCTGAGAATTCCTATCCTCAATCAACTACCTTTCAACGGTACGGAAAAGGAGCCAAAGCCTGAGGATGTTACTCGAGCCTTACATCTACAACCTTCTGACATCAAGGGGCACTGGGAAACTTGAAGCGGTGTCAAAGGCTTCTTAGCAAAATTCTTGTTTGAGAAGGCACAAGAATGTTGGAATTCATTGGACCTACAAGCCTTTGAAGAAATTGTGGCACTCCTTATCTATGGGTTGGTCTTGTTCCCAAATCCTGACCAGCTTGTAGAGGTCAACACCGTCAAAATCTTCTTGTCCAGAAATCCAATACCAACATTGCTTGGGGACGTCCTTCACTCATTTTACACACGAACAATGAGAAAGAGGGGTGTTCTCATGTGCTGTACTCCTCTCCTTGCAAGGTGGTTTATTTCGCACCTTCCACAATCTGTCTTGAAGAATGACCAAGGCTCAAGGTGGTCCCAATGGTTGATGACTCTTACTCACTCTGATGTACATTGGTGTTCTCGGTCCAGAGAAAATGTCATCATCGTCGATCATTATGGAGAGTTTCCTAATGTTCCTTTACTTGGAATCAGAGGAGGTATCACCTACAACCCTTGCCTAGCTTTGAGGAAATTTGGATATGCACGAAGAGATGGCCCTCACGACATGTTGATTCCTGACCTAGTTTTTGACTTCGACAACGATGCGCAAGGACTTCGCCAAAGATTCATCAGAACTTGGAGGATGCCCAACAAGGTTGATAGCAAGACACTAGGACACAAGAACTCCATCCCTCTTGAACCTTATCTCAAGTGGGTACGAGCCCGAGCACAGAGTCTAATGATGCCTTATCCTCATGTTCTCCTTGTGATTAAAGAGCTCGTCAAGGAAGGATAGGTTCCCTACACCATCCTACATCCTGACATGCCTACATCGTGGGAGGAGATGCAGAAGAGTTGGATCCAACTCAAAGAGGAACGGAACACTTTTGAAGCCAGCTTCTACGCCAGCGAGAAGAAGGTTTTAGAGCTCACCCGCCGACTCCATGAGCAAGAGGCCCTCAACACCTACATTGCGCCAAAGAGGATGCGCAACGTCTTTTTACCTTGAAAAGTTGTTTTTGTAATATTTGGCCCATGGGGCACTTATGTACTAACAAATTTCTTCTTATTAATATGATGTGCGTTCTTTTTGTCTGCAACAATTGTGAATTTCTAAAACCCTTGAATGCATTGCATAGACATCATCTCATGCATCATGTGCATAACAGGTACCCCTTTTTCTACAGGTTGCTTAATCTTCTTCGCTGTTTATTTTGAACAGTCATCATGAATCCAGAATCATCCAGTGAACAAGCAATCAAGGCCCTCCAGGCCCAGAGTGCCCAGTTTCAAGAGATGGTGATGAACCTGGCCCAAGGGCAACAAGAGTTGAAGGCTCTGCTCCTAAAGAAGAAGAATAAGAAGAGGACTGCATTGTTCAATACTGGACGCAGGTTTGGGAACACACTACATAACGAGGCTGATCCAACTACTTCTTCTGCAGAGAAAGACAGTCCCCAAGGGGGAGGAGCTCCTAGTCCTGCAGTCTCTGACAACGAGACGAATTACAATGACGAACAATACCCTCCCGCTGCTGACAGATACAAGCAATTAAAAGACCGCTTGAGTGCCATGGAGATTCAGAATGTGCCGCGGCTGGATTTCGGAGATTTAGGGTTATCTTCTGGAGTGGTAATCCCACACAAGTTTAAGGCGCCTGCCTTTGCCAAATATGACGGGGCTTCCTATCCAAAGCTGCATCTCAGGTCGTACGTAAGGAAGATCCAACCTTACACGGCAGACAAAAATCTTTGGATCCACTTCTTCCAAGACAGCCTTTCGGGGTCACAACTTGAGTGGTTTTATCAGCTAGATGGGACCAGTATCTGACATTGGGAAAATTTGGCTACCGCATTTTATAGATAATATCAATACAATTCTGACCTCGCTCCTACGCGTACCCAACTTCAGGGTATGTCTCTAGGAACGGGCGAAGGGTTCAAAGAATATGCACAAAAATGGAGAGATTTGGCTGGCAGGGTGCAGCCTCCTTTGATTGATCGTGAATTAGTTGACATGTTTCTAGGGACCTTGTCTGGTCCATTCTTCAATCATCTGGTTGGTAATTCCTCTGCGGGGTTTACGGATTTGATCCTGACGGGTGAAAGGATAGAAGCTGGCATCAGGTCAGGAAAGATACAGAAAGCTGCCTCCGCAAGTACTGAGAAGAGGCCTTTCAAGAAGGAAGCTAGTGCAGTCTATGGTCCTAGAAGACAAGTCAAGCCAGAAAGTCGCCAAGCCGTCAATGCCTTGGTCATTTCAAAACCTGTTGCTGCTCCTCAGCAGTACAATCAACAAAGGGGTGAGAGGCCCAAGAGGCAATACACTCGGTTGAGTATGACCTTGTCACAAATCTTACCGCAACTGTTATCAACCAACTTGGTGACCATCAAAGAGGCTCCGAAGGTCGTGAATACTACATCTCCTAAGTATAACCCAAATGCTCGTTGTGCTTATCATTCTGATAGCCCCGGGCATACTACTGATGATTGTTGGGCCCTGAGAAATAAGGTTCAAGACCTTATCGATGCGAAGGAAATTCAGTTTGAGGCGCCTGAGAGGCCAAATGTTGTAACTGCTCCTATGCCCCAGCATAGAGTAAATGCCGTCGAGGAAGATTTGTATGCTGTTTCGGTGAATGATGTTGCTACCCCTCTATTGACTGTTAAGAGGAACCTACTGCTAGCCGGTTTATTTCCGGGTTGTAGCAAAGGTTGCCTCCTGTGTGCTGTTATCCCTACCGGTTGTCCGCTGCTGAAATCAGGCATCCAAAGCCTGATGGATAGCAAAGAAATTTTGTTCAAGAAAACTGCTGTTCCGTTTGTTTCCGCTGAAGAGGTATTTGTCGTCACAATTTTCAACAATCCTACCAAGGCTCCCCCGAGGAAGCCAGTCCAAATTATGTCTGTTGCACCCATTACCATACTGTTCTGGGGCCCCTCCCCTATGAATCTGACAAGGCTGTCCCATGGCACTATGGGGCAGACGTGTATGTTCTTGGAGTGAAGCAGGAGTTCAACACCGGTACCAGTATCAGTAACATCACTGGTCCCGCCAAGATTACTCGCAGTGGCAGGCTTTTCTCGCCTGACATTGCACCGCCAGTTATCCGAAAACCTCTTATCATCACACCCGCAAGTGTGCATGTTTCAAATCAAGTTCCTGTGTCTACTACTGCCGCCGAGTCCTCTGATGCTCGGGGCAAAGAAGTTGCTACCGATTTGCCTGCCCGGACGGAGGCACCAAAAAAGACCGCTGTTGAAGCCTCCCAGCAAGAAATGGAGGAGATCCTTAAAATCATTAAAAAGAGTGACTTCAATGTCGTTGAACAGCTGGGGCATACCCCCTCCAAAATCTCTATGCTATCATTGCTGCTGTGCTCAGAGGCCCACGCCAAGGCCCTGATTTCATTTCTAAAAACGGCCCATGTGCCGCAAGAGACATCTGCAGATCAATTCACTGACTGTGCGGCTAATTTGACAGCTGACAATGGTTTGGGGTTCTCGAATGCTGACCTTACCGCCAAAGGCAAAAATCACAATGATGCCCTGCACGTCTCTATAGAATGCAGGGGCACTACTCTCGCACACGTGTTGGTTGACACCGGTTCTTCCCTGAACGTTTTGCCCAAGAAGGCCTTAGATCGGTTGGATTGTGAGGGCCTGGAATTGAAACCTAGTAACATCATTGTTAGAGCCTTCGACGGTTCTAAGAGGATGGTGCACAGTGAGGTAGACATTCCTATTCGTGTGGGTTCCCAAGTCTTCGACTCAACGTTCTACGTGATGGATATTCGTCCATCTTATTCCTGCTTGCTGGGTCGACCCTGGATTCATAAGGCTGGGGCGGTAACATCCACTCTACACCAAAAGCTCAAATACCCTATCAAAGGGAAGATTGTTACTGTGCAGGGTGAGGAGGAATACATGGTTAGTCACTTGAATTCATTCTGGTATATCGAGATGGACGGGGAGTTTATTGAAACCCCCTTTCAACATTTTGAGGAGGTTCCTCCAACGTTGGCGTCAGCTGAGACAGTGGTTGAAGAAGACTTTCCTTTAAAGATGGCTTCCCTGAAGGATGCCCGGGCTGTGATCGAGAAAGGCAAGTGCGCAAATTGGGGTCAACTTCCTGACTTCACTCAAAAGACCGACAAGTTTGGGCTGGGCTTCACTGCAGAGGCTCAGAGGGTTGTTCGCAAGGAAAGGATCAGAAAGGCTCTGGTGTTCATCACCAACTCAAGAGTGAATGCTATCGAGGAGGACGTAGAGGAAGCAGAATTTGACAGTTGGATCTATCCAACAACCAACAACGGACCAAGCAACTGGACGGCAAAGGATTTTACACCGATTACATTTGTCACACAGTAATTAACTCTTTTGTTTTCAATTTGTAACAAACAATATGTTGAAACTTTTATTGGCTCGGTGTCCTACCCGGGGCAACGTGGCTCCATTTGTGAGGGCTTTTTGTATGACATTTCCATATATCATTAATCAAAACATTGGACGTTTGTTGCATTTCAAATCTTGTGCTCTTTTTCTTTCTGTGTTATATATTGCAAAACAGCTATATTTACACACACTCACTTATACAAGTTCCAATCCACTCTGGATCTCACTAGTAACAGCTCTGCTACTGCCAGTTATGACTTCGAAAATCCAATCAACTTGGCCGAAGACGAAGGTGAAGATGATTGTGAAGTGCCTGATGAACTTGCAAGACTGCTACTCCAGGAAGAGAGGGCCATTCAGCCGCATGAAGAGCCGGTGGAAACAGTGAACCTGGGTACTGAGACAGATAGAAAAGAAGTCAAGATTGGTGCCAATCTAGAGCTCAGCGTGAAGCAACGATTGATCCAGATGCTACATGATTACATGGAGATCTTTGCTTGGTCTTACGAAGACATGCCTGGTTTGGATGCCGACATTTTGGTTCATAACCTGCCTACCAAGGAAGACTGCCCTCCGGTAAAGCAAAAGGTCCGCCGTATGCGTCCAGAGATGTCCGAAAAGATCAAAGCTGAGGTTATGAAGCAATTCGATGTCGGGTTTCTAGCAGTGACTTCTTACCCTCAGTGGGTTTCCAACGTGGTGCCAGAGCCGAAGAAAGACGGTAAGGTCAGAATGTGTGTCGACTACAGGGATTTGAACAGGGCAAGCCCCAAGGATGATTTCCCTCTGCCTCACATCGACGTTCTTGTTGACAATACTGCTCAACACAAGGTGTTCTCCTTCATGGATGGTTTTTCAGGGTATAATCAGATCAAGATGGCTCCTGAAGATATGGAAAAGACTACCTTTGTGACTCAGTGGGGCACCTTCTGCTACAAGGTCATGCCATTCGGGTTGAAAAATGCTGGGGCAACCTACCAACGTGCCATGGTTGCTTTATTTCATGATATGATCCATCATGAGATTGAGGTATACGTTGATGACATGATTGCAAGGTCCCAAACTGAGGAGGAACACCTTGACCATCTGCGGAAGCTGTTTGACCGACTGAAGTTGTACAAGCTAAGGTTGAACCCAAACAAATGCACCTTTGGGGTGAGGTCTGGAAAATTACTAGGTTTCATTGTAAGTGATAAAGGTATTCAGGTGGACCCTGCCAAGGTGAAAGCCATACAAGAGATGTCGACTCCCAAGACATAGAAAGAAGTCAGAGGCTTTCTAGGACGACTGAATTACATTGCCCGATTCATCTCACATCTAACTGCTACCTGTGAGCCAATCTTCAAATTGCTGAAGAAAGATCAAGTAGTACGTTGGAACGATGAATGTCAGGCTGCTTTCGAAAAGATAAAGGAATATCTCCAAGAGCCACCCATTCTTATGCCACCAGTGGAAGAAAGACCTCTAATACTATACTTGACAGTACTTGACAATTCAATGGGGTGTGTGCTGGGGCAGCATGACGAGTCTGGCCGAAAAGAGCACGCTATTTATTACCTGAGCAAAAAGTTTACCGACTTTGAGTCTCGGTACTCACTGCTCAATAAAACTTGATGCGCTCTGGTATGGGCTGCTCGCCGGCTAAGACAGTATATGTTGACTCACACTACTCTGTTGATTTCAAAGATGGATCCAATCAAGTACATATTCGAAAAGCCTGCTCTGTCTGGAAGAATAGCAAGATGGCAAATGATCTTGACAGAATATGATATCCAGTACACAACTCAAAAAGCAATCAAAGGAAGTGTACTGGCAGATCATTTGGCACACCAACCTGTGGACGATTATCAATCATTGAACTTTGAATTTCCGGACGAAGATATCATGGTAGTAACTGATTGTGAAGTACCTGGACCGGATGAAGGACCTGAGGAAGGATCCCGATGGTCTATGCATTTTGACGGAGCCTCGAACGCTTTGGGTAATGGAATCAGCGCTGTAATCATATCCCCAAAAGGTACTCATACTCCACTCACCGCCCGACTGTGTTTCAACTGCACCAACAACATGGCAGAATACGAGGCGTGTATCATGGGTCTTCAAGCTGCAATCGACTTAAGGATCAAGTTTCTGAGTGTCTTCGGAGATTCCACTCTCGTGATCAATCAGATCAAAGGCGAGTGGGATATGAAACACCCAAATCTTATTCCTTACAAGGAGTATGTGTTGACTTTTCTTCCCCACTTTGAGGAGATAACTTTTGAACACTTCCCAAGAGAAGAGAATCAGTTAGCGGACGCACTAGCTACGATGTATTCAATGTTCAAAGTCAAATGGGACAATGAGGCTCCCCGGATCATTATCTGGAAGTTGGACGAACCTGCATACTGCTGCGATCTTGAGGCCGAAGAGGTGACTGAAAAACCCTGGTATCATGAGGTGAAGAGATATTTGGAAGCTCAAGAATACCCAGAAGGCGCATCGGTCAATGACAAGAAGTTCATGAGAAGGTTTGTGACAAAATTCTTCCTCAGCAACGGCATTCTCTACAAAAGAAACCATGATTCAACTCTACTGCGTTGTGTGGATAAGGCTGAAGCAGAAAAGATCATGGCAGAGCTGCATGAAGGTACATTCGGAACACATTCCAGTGGACATACCATGGCAAAGAAAATCCTTAGGGCAGGATATTTCTGGTCTACAATGGAAGCCGACTGTTACCAACATTCTCAAACTTGTCATAAATGCCAGATCTATGCTGATAAGGTGCATATCCCTCCGGTTCCTCTGAACGTCTTGACGGCACCTTGGCCTTTTGCAATGTGGGGCATTGATATGATCGGCGAGATCCGACCGACGGCATCCAATGGGCATCGCTTCATCTTGGTAGCAATTGATTACTTCACGAAGTGGGTTGAGGCAGCTTCCTACGCCATGGTAACCAAGGGCGTCGTGGCGCGTTTCATTCGGCATAACCTGATCTGTCGGTACGGCGTCCCGGAAAGGATCATTACGGACAATGGTACCAATCTTAACAACAAGATGATCACTGAGCTCTGCGAACAATTCAAGATACAGCACCACAACTCTTCTCCTTATCGGCCGAAGATGAATGGGGCTGTAGAAGCAGCAAATAAGAACATCAAGAAAATTGTGCAGAAAATGACAGTGACCTACAAAGATTGGCACGAAATGTTACCATTTGCTCTTCATGGGTACCGTACCTCAGCACGGACGTCAACCGGGGAAACTCCCTTTTCCTTGGTCTATGGCATGGAGGCAGTCTTGCCAATTGAAGTCCAGATACCCTCTCTCCGAATAATGAAGGATGCAGACTTGAGCGAAGATGACTGGATTCAGACTCGACTTGATTAATTAAACCTAATTGACGAAAAGAGACTCACCGCTATCTGTCATGGTCAGACGTATCAAAAACGGATGATCAGGGCATTTAACAAGAAAGTCAGACCACAAGAATATCAAGTTGGGGACCTGGTAATCAAACGCATCATCCTTCCTCAAAGTGATCCCCGGGGCAAATGGACCCCTACATACGAAGGGCCATTTGTGGTTAAACATGTGTTCTCAGGAGGAGCCATGATTATAACCACCATGGATGGTGACGACCTTCCTCACCCCGCCAATGCAGACATAGTAAAAAGATACTACGCATGAATCAAAGACCCGCTAGGTTGACATACCTAGGCAAAAATAAGGGCTTCCCGGTGAACCAAAAGGGTTCGGGCAAAAATAAGGGATGAAATGAAAAAATCTGTACACCCGGCAAGTCGAAAACCTGAAAAGGCGGCTTGGGCAAAAATGGGTATCCCGGTGGACTGAAAACCCGAAAGGGCGGTCCAGGAAAAAGTTAGGGATAAAGCGTAACACTATGTCTCATTGGATCACCTTGCATCCAGAATTCAGCACCAGCTATCCGACTCAGACTTCGGCATCGATCAATCAGCTTCAGCTTCAACTAAGCAGCAAAGTAATGAGATGCTTGAAGACATAAAGGCGATAGCAGAGTTGGAACCCAGTGGGAATATTGCGCACATAGCTGTTTTGTTTCCTTTTCAAAATTGTATAAACTTTATGTTATCCGGCGGCGTTCTCTTACTAGGACGTCGACCTCTTGTACAAAAAACGCCTATTTACAGGCAAATTTCAAAATCAATACAAGTTCACTTTTCCAAACAAATTGCCAATTGTTTTTCCTTTTTCTGTTTTGTCTTGCGAAGAACGTCCAATGTTCATTTTTGATATATGCATTTGACATTAAATTGCTAATTCATAAATACTTGCGTATGAAACAAAAGACTAATTACAGGTGACATCAGAAGTAGGGGCAATGTAGAATTGTCCAGGAAGTCTAGTTGCTTTGTCCGCCAGGATACCAAGGTAGATTCAACTGAAGAATGTGACCAAGTTATCTCAACTCCCTACAGAGTAAGACAAGATTCAACAATACTCTCCCCAGGGAAAGTTAGTCTGTCATCAGCCCTACAATGGGCACCCTGTTCCCCTAGCAAGTCAGCAATACTCTCCTCCAGCAGAGTTAGTCTACGATCAGCCTAAAAGAAGTTGGGTAGCCCTAGAAGATATCAACATTCCCCTAGCAGAGTATAGGCATTTCATCAGCAAGCATCCCCGACAGTCTTGATCTAAGATTGTTCCCCGACGGAATACAGACACTCCAGTAAAACCATTTACCAGTACAGTCTGAAGGTTTCCCCAGGAAAATGGAATTCATATCCCCAGCAGGTCTTGAAGCTTATCCGCAGTAGATTCTGGAAGCTTATCCCCTGCAGAGTACGGACGCCTCTCCCGAGATTTATTCAAGGTTATTCCTCACAAGGGCTTATAACTGGGTTATCCTCAGCTAATTGCCACGGAAGATCGCCCTCGGCAAAGTTCTTTCATTCCCCAGCGGAGTTCATCAAAGTTCCCCAACATAACTTATCAACACAATCCCCAGCGGAGTTTAACATTGCGATCCCCAGCGGAGTTAATCATTGTTATCCCCAGCGGAGCCCATCTTTGAAATCCTCAGCGGAGCTCTCATCAAAACTTCAGCGAAGTATCTCTTCCCACAGAGTAATTCCCCTCAGAGTAATCTCTCCAACAAGTTTATTCCCCAACGGAGTCATCTTCTCCTACCGGTGTATTCTTGCAACCATCATCCCCAGCGGAAGCAAAGAGCTCTACTCTTCAACGTCAGCCCAGGATTTAATTCCCCGGCCGGTCGTCAAGGATTTATTTTCCTAGACGAAAATACATTCATAAACATTTCACATTTCATACATCTTGCTTACATACATGATAAAGTGTCTGATCGGTGGATCTGGAACTGACTGTTTAACGCTGGTTCGCGAAATGTCGCGGAAGCAAGAGTCGCCACCATCTTTTATTTTCTCCAAATGGAAAGGACAAAAGCACAGAAAAATTCCTTAAAGAGATTGCTCTCGGTTCGGGAGGTAGATTATAGAAAGGGAAGGTATTAGCACCCTTTCTATCCATGGTTATCCATGGGCTCTTAGATACTTGCTCATTTGTGTTTTCAAAAATGGTTTGTTTGCTTTTCAATGTGGGTTTTAAAAAGTTTCTTTGAAAATTCCAGTTCGACTCTTGTATCGGTCCTCAAGAGTGTTTGAAAAATTGCTTTCGAAAGCTTTTTGAAAGTGTCGGTGTGAAAAGTATTTTTGATTTGTTTTTGAGATTAGAGCAAGTATCTACGAGAACCTACCTACCCTAAAGAATTCGTCTGTGTAAATGTCCTTTAAAGTAGTGTCATCCCACCATTGAGAGGTAGGTAGCACCACCGTTGGAGGTGTTCGGGTCAATTCGAAGGTTCGGGACATGGTGATCACCAGAGCAATGGGAAGACACCTTAGAAGCTACCCTCATGCCAGGTTCCCGGATCATGAGGACTTACTAAGACATCCTCTACTCGACGATCATCTTTCGAGGCAAGGCAACAGTGAGGCGTACCCTAGGGGTGGTGTGTGCGATTTGTGTGTCGTTTTCATTTGCATTTATCTGGTCATGTTATTGGTGTTCTACGCTTGTTTTTATTTTTGTCCATACATTCTTTCATGCCATTTGTTAACAATTAAAAATATTGCGGGAAAGTAAAAATTCTAAGCTATTACAAAAGGCGCGGGTCCACATCGCCAAAATTAAACCAGGACCCGATTTTGACAGAAAAATAAAGAAAGTAAAGAAAAGTGCGAGAAAATTAAAAGGTTACATGGCCTTGGGAGAGATACATAAATATTATAAAGAAATAAAATAAATATGCGAATAAGAATTAAATCGAAACGAGGGCGTTGGACCCTTTTTGCAAAATTAAATTACATGGAATTAATTAATTAAAAAGAAAAGGAGATATTTTTGGTATTTTTTAGTATTTTAGGATTTAAATGAAAAAAGAATTAATTGAAATTAAATGCTAACCCTAATTCTATTTTGTTTTTAATTTATTAAGAAAAGAAGATTAAAACCTAATATTAACCCTAATTAATTTACATGCAAATTTAATTATAAAAATAAATATTTAATTATTTAATTATTATGGAATAAAAGAAAAAAAAGATGAAAATTAATTAAACCCTAGTTCTATGTTTTTTAGATTTTTATTAAAAGAATTAAAATTAAAACCTAATTTAAAACTAATTAGTTTATGAATTAATATAATTTATTTAGGAAAATACTAAAAAATAAAAATAGTTATTATTTTTCTCTTTTCTGATTTTTTGATGTTTTTTATATTTTGTGAAAATAATAAATTAATTAAACACAATAATTAAAATAAAAATAGAAATAATGCAAAAGAAAATATTTAAAATGGCAAACCTAGGGGGGTATCTGTCCCCAAAGTGGAGGTTAAGTCCAATAATTCTGGCCCATTTAGCATGGCCTTGTTGATTTTTTTCTGGGAGCATACACACGCGTTGACTTGGATCCATGATGTTCTCTAACTCTCAGCCTTGTGATTGATCTTGAGATGGACGTGGCAAGCTTGATTTGGAGGTGTATGGTGTGCCTCAACATGGAATCTGCATGTGAATATTGAACGAAAAATAATATTGAAAGCATGAAGACCTGGGGCTCGAACCCAGGTCATTAACATTACCAGCCAACACGTATGCCACTAAGCCACTTCGTTCATCTGTAAATTAATATAATAAACAAACATAATAAAACAAACGCGTTAATGTTTCCTTTTTTCGCGCGAACTTTTGAATTGACCAATCAGCTTATGCCACCGAACCATCTTCTTCGTTGTGTTTTATTTTTTTCTGAAACAAGAACAAACTAGCAACGGTTTTCAAACGTTGCCATAGGTGCCATAGAAGAAAATAGCGAATAGGCCATAAGGCCTCATAAATTGAGCGCGATGATGTCATTGTTTTCGTCCAAACGCACTGATCATGACCATGGCATCGTGGTAGGCTAATTTTACACTATTTGAAAACGCCCAATTCACAGTTCTGAAAACCCTAGCATTTGATAATGGTGAAATCGCATACAGCTTGCAAAAACTCAATCAAGATAGATGGTTAGCTTCAGAATCACACAAGGAATATGAATCAATAATTAAAATGCCATGAAAATGCATAGATGTTAAAACACGATTATGAAAAAAAAGTGGAAAAGTGTGACTTCTGTACAATGATTCAAAGGGTTATGTTTGATGTTTTTGATCCAGGAAGATTGCTTGAGGTCCTAGGAGTGCAATGGGATGAAAATTTCGCCTTGAATCATCCTGCAAAGATGTTTTCAGAATTGGAATTTTTTTGACAAATTTCAAGCTTTGCTTTTCAGATTTTTGAGCAGCTGCGTGGTTCTTTAGCACAAGGGTTTGATCAGGCTTATGTATTGAGTGAATTAGGTTAAAGAAATCAAACAAAAAGCTTGGCATTCATGACTTTGAAAGATTTGATTTTTAAGATCTTTTTTCAAATATTTTCCATGTGTTTTTGTACAAATCATGATCAATTCTCTCCAATTCTTTCCATATTTGAATATGCACGAATTATTGAGTAGATTTCATGCAAAAAAAGATTGTAAAACTTAGGTTAAATATTTTCCATGTATTTAATTTGATTTAAATGAATTATTATAAATAAAAATTCAAATAAATAAATAAAAAATGAAGAAATACTTCCCTTTGGGCCAAGTGGTCGTGCACATGCCTTGGATAATAAATTGTGGAAGAAAAATAGGCCCATTAGCAATTTTAGGTCATTTGAATCAATGTTGACTTTTCAAAATATCCAAAAATTTCCCAACTTCCACAAGGCATAACTTGCTCAATTTTTAAGCTTTGCTCATGTTCTTGGACATTTTGGAAAGGTCTTTGAGTCCTCTAACCAATGCCTTTGGTACCATGTCATTTTGATTTACCAATCTCAAGTTATGGCCTTTGACTTAAAGTCCCTTTTTGTTGACTTTTGAAAATGACCTATAATGTTGAAATTGATAACTTTTTGTGAGGGCATTTCTTGGACTTGAAGTATGAAGATGAGTTGTAGGAAATGTCTTTCTCTTCAAAATGAGCTTTGGATGGAATTTTTCTGATAATCCATGTGAAAGTTATGCCCTGGTCAATTTACAGTTGACTTTTTCAGCTGTCCAAATAAGGAAACTTTTGCATCTTGATGATTTTTGAGCCAAGCTTTGAGAATAATGATCAAGAATTGATCAAATGATGTTTGTGGCTTCAAAATGATATGTTGACCAAAAATTTGAACTTTTGACTGTCAAATGACCATTTTGCCCCTACAGTTGACTGTAGTGCAATTAGGGTTTTGACTGTGCAGTTTTGTGCTGAATGTCTTGAAACTTGGTATGAGAGTGGTTGACCATGTTTATAGGCATATGAGACTTTATTGGACCTTTGGAAACTTCATTTTCTTGATCAGAATAAAAACCCTAATTTTGACTGCTTAGGAGGCTTTTACACTGTGCAACCCTTGGGGAATTTTGAAGCATGCTTTGGCAATTTCTTGAAGAATATGGGAGGGAAAATTTTGGGGTACAACAGTTGCCCCTGTTCAATCTTCTTAGACCTGAGGATGCAGATTGGCTGACGGGCCTTTCGTAATCCGAGGGTAGAAGATGATTGAACACTAGAGTGCCCAGAAATTTGCGCTCACATAGTAGCAGTGTGATGATGGGAATGGGCTTATAGATGCCATTTAGAGATAGGATGATGGGCTTATAGATGCCATCTGGATGTTAATCGCATAAGAGATTCCTTAGCGAGAACCTGCATACCTGCAAAAGAAAAATGAGTACCTGACATGTTGCAGGAGCTGGTTTCAGATGCCTGGTCTAGATGTGTCCTGACTGGTTACAGGAGTTGAGTCTGGAGCTTCAAACGGTGATGAATGAACCAGGGATGGTTACTACCTCAGCATGAACGGTAAGAGAACCTTGGGTGACTTTAACTTCAACAATGCTTGTTGAGAAAATCTTGGTGGGAATTACCATCTTCGCAGGATCGGGAAGAGAACCATAGGCAATTATAATCTCAAAAGCGGACGTTTTTGAAGAACCTGGAATGGAATTATCATCTCACGCACCGTCGGGGAGAGAACCATAGGAAATTATAATCTCAAAAGCGGACGTTTGAGAAAAACCTGGAATGGAATTATCATCTCACGCACCGTCGGGGAGAGAACCATAGGAAATTATAATCTCAAAAGCGGACGTTTGAGAAAAACCTGGAATGGAATTATCATCTCACGCACCGTCGGGGAGAGAACCATAGGAAATTATAATCTCAAAAGCGGACGTTTGAGAAAAACCTGGGCTGGAATTATCATCTCACGCACCGTCGGGGAGAGAACCATAGGAAATTATAATCTCAAAAGCGGACGTCTGAGAAAAACCTGGAATGGAATTATCATCTCACGCACCGTCGGGGAGAGAACCATAGGAAATTATAATCTCAAAAGCGGACGTCTGAGAAAAACCTGGGCTGGAATTATCATCTCACGCACCGTCGGGGAGAGAACCATAGGAAATTATAATCTCAAAAGCGGACGTTTGAGAAAAACCTGGACTGGAATTATCATCTCACGCACCGTCGGGGAGAGAACCATAGGAAATTATAATCTCAAAAGCGGACGTTTGAGAAAAACCTCTGATAACTTCTACTGAGTCTTCATCAGAAAAATCTGTTGGGAGTCGATTTAGCTGGACTAGAGAAGGCCTTGGACTGGATAAGAAATCTTTGGAGTCGATTAAATGAACCGGTCTAGGTCTTGAAATATGATGGAGAATTTAGCTGAATCTTTCCTGAAAGGTAAAGGTCAGTCATATGCAATGCATGATATGGATCAAGTAATGATGTTCTCAACATAAATGAGATTTGTATGATATGATGCGTCTATGCATGCTATAATGATGTATGTGATGTTTTATGAATGTGTTTTTTCGTCTAGGAAAGTAAATCCTTGACGGGTGCCGGGAAGTCACTCCTGGGCTGATATTGAAGCATAAGCTTTTACTCCTGCTGGGGATGATAACTGCAAGAATACCGGTAGGAGAAGATGACTCCGTTGAGGAATAAACTTGGCGAATGGGATGCTCTGCGGGGAGGAAAAATACTCTAGCGACCTTGCCGGGAAGCAATACTCTGTGGGGAAAGGTACTTTGTTGAGTTTTGAAAATAACTTGCTGAGGATACTCTTGTTGTGTTGGAAGTGTTGATAGACTTTGCTGGGGGTAAGAGAACTTCGTCGGGGACGCTCTTTCCATAGCTTTTGGCTGAGGATAACCCAGTTATATCCTGTTAAGGAAATAACTCTTTGAATAAAGCCGGACGACGCGTTCGTGCTCGGCGAGGATAAGCTTCCAGAATTTACTGGGGATAAGCTTACTGCTTGGGGAGATGGATTCCAACTTTCCTGGGGATACTGGATTGGACTCTCCTGGGGAAGCTCTGAGCTGCGGGGGAAGTGATTCCTTTGAATATTTGATATACCGCTGGGGAACAATCTTTAGACCAAGACTGCCGGGGATGCTTGTTATGAGTATGTATGCTGCTGGGGAATGTTGGGATCTGCTGGAGGATGCCCAATTTCCTTAAGATTTGATAACTTTGCTTGGAGAAGAATGCACTGACTGCTGACTTACTCTCTGGGGAATTAAGATGTACTGGTCATGTTCTTTAGCTGAACCTACCTTAGTACCTTGGAGGACAGAACAATTAGATTGCTTAGACAACTCTTTATTGCCCCTGTTTCTAGTGTCACCTGTAATTAGTCCTTTGTTTCGTATGCAAATATTTATGAGTTAGCAAATCATTGTCAATGCATATATCACAAATTGAACCTTGGACGTTCTTCGCAAAACAAAACAGAAAAAGAAAAACAGTTGGCACGTTTAACTGAAAAGTATATTTGTATTGATTTTTTGAATGGCCTGAAAATAGGCGTTTTGTGTACAAGAGGCTGACGTCCTAGTAAGAGGACGCCGCCGAACAAAAGAGTTTATACAAGTTTTGTACAAAATAAAACAGCTGTGTGAAATGAATGATCCCACTGGGTTTCAACTCTGTTATTGCCTTTATAACTCTGAGCGTCTCATCACTTGACGACCTTGGTTGAAGGTGAAGCTGACTGATCGATGCCGTCTGAACTTGATATAGATACCGGATTCTGGATGCAAGGTGATCCAATGAGACATAGTATTACGCTTTTATCCCTAATTTTTGCCTGGACCGCCCTTTCGGGTTTTCAGTCCACCGGGATACCCATTTTTGCCCAAGCCGCCTTTTCAGGTTTTCGACTTGCCGGGTGTACAATTTTTTTCATTTCATCCCTTCATTTTGCCCGAACCCTTTTGGTTCGACGGGAAGCCCTAATTTTTGCCTAGGCATGTCAGCCTAGCGGGTCTTTTTTCATGCGTAGTATCTTTTTACTATGTCTGCATTAACGGGGTGAGGAAGGTCGTCACCATCCATGTTGGTCAATATCATTGCTCCTCCTGAGAACACATGCTTAACCACAAATGGCCCTTCGTACATAGGGGTCCATTTGCCCCTTGGATCACTCTGTGGAAGGATGATTCGCTTGATTACCAGATCCCCAACTTGATATTCCTGTGGTCTGACCTTTTTGTTAAATGCCCTGATCATCCGTTTCTGATACGTCTGACCGTGACAGATAGCAGCAAGTCTCTTTTCATCAATAAGGTTTAACTGATCAAGTCGTGTCTGGATCCAATCATCTTCGTTCAGATTTGCATCCTTCATTATCCGGAGAGAGGGTATTTGCACTTCGATCGGTAAGACTGCCTCCATACCATAAACCAAAGAGAACGGAGTTGCCCCGGTTGACGTCCTGGCTGAGGTACGGTACCCATGTAAAGCGAACGGTAACATCTCGTGCCAATCCTTATAGGTCACTGTCATCTTCTGCACGATTTTCTTGATGTTCTTATTTGCTGCTTCTACAGCCCCATTCATCTTCGGTCTGTAAGGAGAAGAATTGTGGTGCTGTATTTTGAACTGCTCGCAGAGCTCAGCGATCATCTTGTTATTTAGATTGGTACCGTTGTCTGTAATGATTCTCTCAGGGACGCCGTATCGACAAATCAAGTTATGCCGAATGAACCGTGCTACAACAGTCTTGGTTACCGTAGCGTAGGAAGCTGCTTCGACCCACTTCATGAAATAATCAATCGCCACTAGGATGAAGCGATGCCCATTAGATGCCGTAGGTTTAATCTCGCCAATCATGTCTATGCCCCACATTGCAAACGGCCAAGGCGCAGTCAGGACATTCAGAGGAACTGGAGGAACATGCACCTTGTCTGCGTAAATCTGGCACTTATAGCACGTCCTGGAATGTTGGTAACAGTCAGCTTCCATTGTGGACCAGTAGTATCCTGCCCGTAGGATTTTCTTAGCCATAGTGTGTCCACTGGAATGTGTACCAAAGGTTCCTTCATGTAGCTCTTCCATGATCCTTTCTGCTTCAGTCTTATCCACACAACGCAGTAAGGTTGAATCATGGTTTCGCTTGTACAAGATGTTGTTGCTAAGGAAGAACTTGGCTGCGAACCTTCTCAGGAACTTCTTATCATTGACAGAGGCACCTTCAGGGTATTCCTGAGCTTCCAGATATCTCTTTACTTCATGGTACCACGGCTTCTCAGTCACTAATTCAGTCTCGAGATCACAACAGTATGCCGGTTTGTCCAGTTTCCAGATGATGATCCGGGGAGCCTCATTGTCCCATTTGACCTTGAACATAGAAGACATTGTAGCTAACGCGTCCGCCAGCTGATTCTCTTCTCTCGGGAAGTGTTCAAAGGTTATCTCTGTGAAGTAGGGAATCATGGTCAACACACATTCTCTGTAAGGGATAAGATTCAGATGTTTCATATCCCACTCCCCTTTGATCTGATTGATCACAAGGGCGGAATCTCCGAAGACACTCAGAAACTTGATCCTTAGGTCGATCGCAGCTTGAAGACCCATGATGCACGCCTCATACTCCGCCATGTTGTTGGTACAGTTGAAACATAGCCGGGCAGTGAGTGGAGTATGAGTACCTTGAGGTGATATGATTATGGCGCCGATACTGCTACCCAAAGCATTGGAGGCTCCGTCAAAGTGCATAGACCATCGGGATCCTGGTTCAGGTCCTTCATCCGATCCAGGTACTTCATAATCAGTCACTATCATGATGCTTTCATCCGGAAACTCGAAGTTCATTGATTGGTAGTCATCTACGGCCTGATGTGCCAAGTGGTCTGCCAATACACTTCCCTTGATGGCTTTCTGGGTTGTATACTGAATGTCGTATTCCGTCAAGATCATTTGCCATCTTGCAATTCTCCCAGACAGAGCAGGCTTTTCGAATATGTACTTTATAGGATCCATCTTTGAGATCAACAAGGTAGTGTGAGTCAGCATATACTGTCTCAGCCGGCGAGCAGCCCATACCAAAGCGCAGCAAGTTTTCTCAAGCAGTGAGTATCGGGTCTCACAGTCGGTAAACTTTTTGCTAAGGTAATAAATGGCATGCTCTTTTCGGCCAGACTCGTCATGCTGCCCCAGCACGCACCCCATTGAGTTGTCAAGCACTGTCAGGTATAGTATCAGAGGTCTCCCTTCAACCGGTGGCATAAGGATAGGTGGTTCTTGGAGATACTCTTTGATTCTGTCAAAAGCAGCCTGACATTCATCATTCCAACGTACTACCTGATCTTTCTTCAGCAGCTTGAAGATTGGCTCACAGGTAGCAGTCAGATGTGAGATGAATCGAGCAATGTAATTCAAGCGTCCTAAAAAGCCTCTGACTTCCTTCTCTGTCTTGGGAACTGGCATCTCTTGAATAGCTTTAACCTTGGCAGGGTCCACTTGAATACCCTTATCACTGACCACGAAGCCTAGCAACTTTCCAGATCTTACCCCGAAGGTGCACTTGTTCGGGTTCAACCTTAGCTTGTACAGTTTCAACCGGTCAAACAACTTCTGCAGATGATCTAGGTGCTCTTCCTCAGTCTGGGACCTTGCGATCATGTCATCAACATACACTTCTATCTCATGATGGATCATGTCATGAAATAAAGCAACCATGGCACGTTGGTAGGTTGCCCCAGCGTTCTTTAATCCGAAAGGCATGACCTTGTAGCAGAAGGTACCCCACTGAGTAACAAATGTAGTCTTTTCCATGTCTTCAGGTGCCATCTTGATCTGATTGTAACCTGAAAAGCCATCCATGAAAGAGAACACCTTATGCTGAGCTGTATTATCAACAAGGACATCAATGTGAGGTAAAGGGAAGTCATCCTTGGGGTTGGCCCTGTTCAGATCCCTGTAGTCGACACACATTCTGACCTTACCGTCTTTCTTCGGTACCGGCACCACATTAGCAACCCACTGAGGGTAAGAAGTCACTGCAAGAAACCCGGCATCAAACTGTTTCATGACCTCGGCTTTAATCTTCTCAGACATCTCTGGACGCATACGACGGACCTTTTGCTTAACTGGAGGGCAGTCTTCCTTAGTTGGCAAGTGATGGACCACAATATCGGTATCCAACCCGGGCATGTCTTCGTAGGACTAGGCAAATATCTCCATATAATCATGTAGCATCTGAGTCAACCGTTGCTTCACGCTGAGCTCTAGGTTGGCACCAATCTTTACCTCTTTCCTGTCTGCCTCAGTACCCAAGTTTATTGTTTCCACTGGCTCTTCATGGGGTTGAACTGCCCTCTCTTCCTGAAGCAACAGTCTTGCAAGCTCGCCAGGCACTTCGCAATCATCTTCACCTTCGTCTTCGGCTAAGTTGATCGGATTTTCGAAGTCATAACTGGCAGTAGCAGAGTCGTTACCAGTAAGATCCAGAGTGGATTGAAACCTGTATGAGTGAGTGTGTGTGTAAATACAGCTGTTTTGAAATATATGTAAAGGAAAGAAAGACAGAAAAGGAGCATAAAATTTGCAATGCAAGAAAACGTCCAAGATTTTCATTCATGATATATGAAATGACAATTTATATGCCCTCACAAATGAAACCACGGTGCCTCGGGTAAGACACCGGGCCATAGAGTTTATTTATTGTTTATTACAAAATAGCAAAACAAAGAAATTTATTACTGCGTCACAAAGGTAACAGGAGTATGGTCCTTAGCAATCCAATTGTTCAATCCGCCTTCGGTTGTCGGGTAGATCCAGCTATTGAATTCCGCTTCATCCACTTCGTTGTCTTCCCCAACAGCATTCACTCTTGGATTTGTAATGAACACAGAAGGTCTTCCGATCTTCGCTTTCCGCATAGCTTTCTGACCCTCTGCGGTAAAACCCAGCCCAAATTTGTCAGTCTTCTGTGTAAAGTCTGGAAGTCTGCCCCAGTTAGCACACTCACCTTTCTGAACCACAGCCCGGGCATCCTTCAGGGAGGCCATCTTCAAAGGAACACTTTCTTCCGCTACTGTTTCTGCTGCTGCTGCAATTGGAAGCACCTCCTCGAAATACTGAAAGGGGGTTTCAATAAACTCCCCGTCCATCTCAATGTATCTGAAAGAATTCAAGTGGCTTACCATATATTCCTCCTCTCCTTGCACAGTGACGATCTTCCCTCTGACGGGGTACTTCAGCTTCTGGTGCAAGGTAGAGGTCACTGCCCCAGCCTTATGTATCCAAGGTCGACCCAATAGACAAGAGTAAGATGGACGGATATCCATCACGTAAAAAGTAGAGTCGAACACCTGAGAGCCCACGCGAATAGGAATGTCAACCTCTCCGTGAACCATCCTTTTTGAACCGTCAAAGGCTCTGACGATGATATTGCTGGGTTTCAATTCCAGGCCTTCACAATCTAAACGGTCCAAAGCCTTCTTGGGCAGCACATTCAAAGAAGAACCAGTATCCACCAATACATGTGCCAAGGTAGTGCCCCTGCATTCGATGGAGACATGCAGAGCATCATTATGGTCTCTTCCCTTCGCGGTCAAGTCAGCATCTGAGAAACCCAAGCCATTGTCTGCTGTCAGATTTGCTACGCAATCAGTGAACTGGACTGCAGATGTCTCATGTGGCACATGGGCCGTCTTGAGGAATGAGATTAAGGCCTTAGCATGGGCCTCGGAGCACAGCAATAAAGAGAGCATGGAGATTTTGGAGGGCGTGTGCCCCAGCTGTTCCACAACATTAAAGTCACTCTTCTTTATAATTTTCAGAATCTCCTCCATCTCTTGTTGGGAGGCCTCAGCAGTTATAGGTATAGGTGCCTCCATCTGGGCAGGCTCAACTTCAACTCCTTTGCCCCGAGCATTGGATGACTCGGCAGCAGGAGAAACAATTGGATCAGCAGCGGGAACAGGTACACTTGTAGGAGTTATAAGGAGTGGTCTTCGAGCAGCAGGCGGTGCAATATCAGGCGAGAAGAGCCTGCCACTGCGGGTAACCTTGGCTGGGCCAGTGATATCACAGATGCTGGCGCCAGCGTTGAACTCTTGTTTAATCCCATTTACATACACATCTGCCCCATAATGCTAGGGGATAGCTTTATCAGATACATAGGGCAGGGGCCCCGGAACAGTGATAACAACAGGTGCAACAGTCATGATTTGAACAGGCTTCTTCGGGAGAACCTGGATTGGATTATTGAATATGGTAACCACAGAAACTTCTTCCACCGGAACCAACTGAACAGCAGACTTCTTAAACAGAATCTCCTTGCTATCCATTAGGCTTTGGATGCCTAACTTCAGCAAGGGACAACCAGATAGGGAAACAACACAGAACAGGCAACCCTCACTGCAACCCGGAAATAAACCGGCCAGCAGCAGGTTCTTCTTGACAGTCCTCAGAGGAGTGGCTAGATCATCCACAGAAACAGCATAAACATCTCCGTCGACAGCATTCACCCCATGCTGAGGCATAGGAGCAGTAACTACATTTGACCTCTCAGGCGCTTCGAACTGTATCTCCTTCGCGTCGATAAGGTCTTGCACCTTACTCCTTAATGCCCAACACTCATCAGTAGAATGCCCCGGGCTATCTGAATGGTAAGCACAACGAGCATTTGGGTTGTACTTAGGAGATGCAGTATTGGGGAACTTCGGAGCCTCCCTGACAGTCACTAAATTGGTTGAGAGCAACTGTGGCAAGATTTGGGATAGGGTCATGTTTAACCGGGTAAACTCTCTCCGGGGTCTTTCGGCCCTTTGAGGATTGGTCGGCCGAGGGGCGGCAGCAGGCTTGGCAATCGTTACTACACTGACAGATTGGCGGCGCTCAAATCTTTCTGATCTCTTGGAACCATATACGGCACTAGCCTCCTTCTTGAAGGGTTTCTTCTCAGAACTAGACGATGCACCCTTCGGGATCTTACCAGACTTCAACCCAGCCTCAATTCTCTCTCCCGTCAGAATCAAATCAGTGAACCCTGCAGACGAATTCCCGATAAGATGGTTGAAAAACGGCCCAGATAGGGTCCCTAGGAACATGTCTACCAACTCCCGATCAGTCAATGGTGGCTGCACCCTGCCAGCCAGGTCTCTCCACTTCTGAGCGTACTCCTTAAAACCTTCACTTGAACCTAACGACATACCCTGGAGTTGGGTACGTGTAGGGGCAAGGTCGGCATTATATTGATACTGCTTGTAGAAAGCAGTAGCCAACTCCTCCCAGTCACGAACCTTGGTCCCATCCAGCTGATAGAACCATTCGAGATGAGTCCCTGAAAGACTCTCCTGGAAGAAGTGGATCCACAAATTCTTATCCGCTGAGTACGGTTGGATCTTTCGAACATAGGACCTGAGATATAGCTTGGGACAAGACGCCCCGTCATATTTAGTGAAAGATGGTGCTTTGAACTTCCGAGGAATGATCACACCAGTAGACAAACCCAGATCTCCGAAATCCAACCCAGGTACCTGTTGTATTTCCATGGCATTCAGCCTATCTTCCAGCTGCTTGTAACGGTCTTCTGCCGGAGGGTACTGCTCTTCATCAAAATCAGTCTCGTCGTCGGAGACTACCGGACTAGGAACCCTTGCCTCTTGAGGAGTGCCCTTGCCAACAGAAGAACCAGCCTCTTCTTGTTGCAAAGTATTGCCAAACCTTCGGCCCGAGTTGAACAGAACAGTCCTTCTCTTCTTCTTCTTCTCCTTCTTCAGGAGCAGAGCCTTCAGCTCTTCTTGGCCCTGAGCCAAACCCTTGATTAATTCCTGAAATTGCGCATTTTGCGCCTGAAGAGCTTTGATGGATGTCTCAGTTGATGACGAGTCAGGATTCATGATGCTGAAATAAACAGCGAAGAACTGTAAGCAACCTGAAAAGGGAAAAACCTGCTATGCATATGATGAATGAGATGTGTTTATGCAATGCATTCAAGGGTTCGAAAATTCAACTTTGTTGTAGACAAAAAGGAACACACGTTATCATTAAGGAAATAACTGTTTAGTACATCAAAGCCTCATGGGCAAAATAATACAAAAATCAAATCAATCCCAAAATATGCTGCGCATCCTCTTTGGAGCTATGTAAGTGTTGAGATTCCTCTCCTCATGCAACAGGCGGGTGAGCTCCAAGACCTTCTTTTCACTGGCATGTAGACTAGTCTCAAGAGAATTCTGTTCTTCCTTAAGCTGGATCCAGCTCTTCTGCATCTCTTCCCAGGATGTGGGCATATCAGGGTGCTGAATAGTGTAGGACACTTCTCCTTCCAAGACTGGCTCTTTGACCACGGGGAGCATATGGGGATAAGGCATCACTAACTTCTGGGAGCGGGCGCGTACCCACTTGAGATAAGGTTCCAATGGGATGGAGTTCCTGTGCCCCAGTGTCTTGCTGTCTATCCTACTTGGCATCCTCCAGGCTCTGATAAATCTCTGGCGAAGTCCTTGAGTATCGTTGTCGAAGTCAAAAACTGTCAGGAATTAACATGTCATGAGGACCATCCCTCCGAGCATAACCAAATTGTCTCCAAGCCAGGCATGGGTTATAAGTAATACCTCCTCTGATTCCAAGTAAAGGAACATTAGGGTACTCCCCGCAACGATCAATGATAGTGACCTCTTCTCTGGACCTAGGACACCAATGTATATCTGCATGTGTAAGAGTCATCAACCATTGTGACCATCTCAAACCCCGCTCATTCTTCAGGACTGATTGTGGAAGGTGCGAAATAAACCACCTTCCCAGGAGAGGAGTGCAACACATAAGGACACCTCTTTTTCTCATGGTTCGAGTGTAACATGAGTGAAGGATGTCCCCCAGCAACGTAGGTATAGGATTCCTGGACATAAAGATCTGGACAGCACTGATATCAATAAGCTGATCTGGGTTAGGGAACAACACCAAACCATAGACAAGGAGGGCCACAACCTCTTCAAAAGCTTGCAAGTCAAGGGAGTTCCAACGTTCATGGGCCTTTTCAAACAGAAACCTGGCTAAGAACCCTTTGATACCGCTTCTAACTTCCCAATGTCCCTTGAGGTCAGATGACTGTAGGTGCAAGGCTTTAGCAATCTCTTCAAGCTTAGGTTCCTTTTCTGTACCGTTGAAGGGTAGCTGATCAAGGATAGGGATCTTCAGGAGCCGGGAGAACTCCTCCAATGTAGGTACCAACTGATAGTCCAAGAAGGTGAAACAATGATGCAGAGGGTCAAAGAACTGGAACAGGACCTTTATCATGTCTTCCTCAATGTTGGTATTGACCAAGCTGATGAGACTTCCATGTCTTTCACTGAACGAAGAGTTCTCGGGAATCCTGGATATAAGTTCCTTAAGCTGAGGAGGGACCCTTACAAGACTGATTTGAATTGTCTTTCTGCGAACAGTTTCCATGTCCTACAAAACAAAGAACAAAGATGAAGATTCGAACCCCTGAAATGGTTAGTCAATGCATATGATGCTGGATGATGTCATGATGCTATGATTAAACACACCACAGATATTTACAAAGACAAACATGTAAGGCACACAAGGCACACAAGACAAGCCCTTAAGGTTTAAGGCCAGCATGGGGTCTGGGTAGTACCCTCTTGAAGTTGGTGGGTTCAACCTGTCCTATCATGAGTAACCGGGTTCTAAGGGTCCCAATATCACGGGATTGCTTTCATTGTTCATCGTTTCGATTTAGCCACTGAACTGGCGACCGAAATATTCCAGGAAAGCAACCCTCAATTGAGTGTAGTATCGAGTATCAACCAACCTCGGACTGCACCAAAGTCAGTTATCTCACTACCCTAAAGAGGCCAAGATGGTTCAATTAAGGTTCCTAAGGTCTGTTGATGCTTCATGACACCACGCGGAGGCCCCGTACTCTCCTTGACTGAACTCAAGGGTTACCGGTACACACCAAAGTGCCACATCAACGTAGCAGACTGTTTCAACCATGTCGGTATACCCCGCACAGTTCCCTCACAGCCTTGTTGCTACTTTCTAAGAAAGGTATCCCCCAGATCCGGGTTAGGATCTATAGAACTCCCAAGCAACCCACAATTTAAAGCACACAAGGAAAACAATTGAAAACACAGTTATGAACTAGCCCTAAGGTACACCTCACTTTAAGTTTATTCCCCAGCAGAGTCGCCAGTTCTGTGATCGGTGGATCTGGAACTGACTGTTTAACGCTGGTTCGCAAAATGTCGCGGAAGCAAGAGTCGCCACCGTCTTTTATTTTCTCCAAATGGAAAGGACAAAAGCACAGAAAAATTCCTTAAAGAGATTGCTCTCGGTTCGGGAGGTAGATTATAGAAAGGGAAGGTATTAGCACCCTTTCTATCCATGGTTATCCATGGGCTCTTAGATACTTGCTCATTTGTGTTTTCAAAAATGGTTTGTTTGCTTTTCAATGTGGGTTTTAAAAAGTTTCTTTGAAAATTCCAGTTCGACTCTTGTATCGGTCCTCAAGAGTGTTTGAAAAATTGCTTTCGAAAGCTTTTTGAAAGTGTTGGTGTGAAAAGTATTTTTGATTTGTTTTTGAGATTAGAGCAAGTATCTACGAGAACCTACCTACCCTAAAGAATTCGTCTGTGTAAATGTCCTTTAAAGTAGTGCCATCCCACCATTGAGAGGTAGGTAGCACCACCGTTGGAGGTGTTCGGGTCAATTCGAAGGTTCGGGACATGGTGATCACCAGAGCAATGGGAAGACACCTTAGAAGCTACCCTCATGCCAGGTTCCCGGATCATGAGGACTTACTAAGACATCCTCTACTCGACGATCATCTTTCGAGGCAAGGCAACAGTGAGGCGTACCCTAGGGGTGGTGTGTGCGATTTGTGTGTCGTTTTCATTTGCATTTATCTGGTCATGTTATTGGTGTTCTACGCTTGTTTTTATTTTTGTCCATACATTCTTTCATGCCATTTGTTAACAGTTAAAAATATTGCGGGAAAGTAAAAATTCTAAGCTATTACAAAAGGCGCGGGTCCACATCGCCAAAATTAAACCAGGACCCGATTTTGACAGAAAAATAAAGAAAGTAAAGAAAAGTGCGAGAAAATTAAAAGGTTACATGGCCTTGGGAGAGATACATAAATATTATAAAGAAATAAAATAAATATGCGAATAAGAATTAAATCGAAACGAGGGCGTTGGACCCTTTTTGCAAAATTAAATTACATGGAATTAATTAATTAAAAAGAAAAGGAGATATTTTTGGTATTTTTTAGTATTTTAGGATTTAAATGAAAAAAGAATTAATTGAAATTAAATTCTAACCCTAATTCTATTTTGTTTTTAATTTATTAAGAAAAGAAGATTAAAACCTAATATTAACCCTAATTAATTTACATGCAAATTTAATTATAAAAATAAATATTTAATTATTTAATTATTATGGAATAAAAGAAAAAAAAGATGAAAATTAATTAAACCCTAGTTCTATGTTTTTTAGATTTTTATTAAAAGAATTAAAATTAAAACCTAATTTAAAACTAATTAGTTTATGAATTAATATAATTTATTTAGGAAAATACTAAAAAATAAAAATAGTTATTATTTTTCTCTTTTCTGATTTTTTGATGTTTTTTATATTTTGTGAAAATAATAAATTAATTAAACACAATAATTAAAATAAAAATAGAAATAATGCAAAAGAAAATATTTAAAATGGCAAACCTAGGGGGGTATCTGTCCCCAAAGTGGAGGTTAAGTCCAATAATTCTGACCCATTTAGCATGGCCTTGTTGATTTTTTTCTGGGAGCATACACACGCGTTGACTTGGATCCATGATGTTCTCTAACTCTCAGCCTTGTGATTGATCTTGAGATGGACGTGGCAAGCTTGATTTGGAGGTGTATGGTGTGCCTCAACATGGAATCTGCATGTGAATATTGAACGAAAAATAATATTGAAAGCATGAAGACCTGGGGCTCGAACCCAGGTCATTAACATTACCAGCCAACACGTATGCCACTAAGCCACTTCGTTCATCTGTAAATTAATATAATAAACAAACATAATAAAACAAACGCGTTAATGTTTCCTTTTTTTGCGCGAACTTTTGAATTGACCAATCAGCTTATGCCACCGAACCATCTTCTTCGTTGTGTTTTATTTTTTTCTGAAACAAGAACAAACTAGCAACGGTTTTCAAACGTTGCCATAGGTGCCATAGAAGAAAATAGCGAATAGGCCATAAGGCCTCATAAATTGAGCGCGATGATGCCATTGTTTTCGTCTAAACGCACTGATCATGACCATGGCATCGTGGTAGGCTAATTTTACACTATTTGAAAACGCCCAATTCACAGTTCTGAAAACCCTAGCATTTGATAATGGTGAAATCGCATACAGCTTGCAAAAACTCAATCAAGATAGATGGTTAGCTTCAGAATCACACAAGGAATATGAATCAATAATTAAAATGCCATGAAAATGCATAGATGTTAAAACACGATTATGAAAAAAAAGTGGAAAAGTGTGACTTCTGTATAATGATTGAAAGGGTTATGTTTGATGTTTTTGATCCAGGAAGATTGCTTGAGGTCCTAGGAGTGCAATGGGATGAAAATTTCGCCTTGAATCGTCCTACAAAGATGTTTTCAGAATTGGAATTTTTTTGACAAATTTCAAGCTTTGCTTTTCAGATTTTTGAGCAGCTGCGTGGTTCTTTAGCACAAGGGTTTGATCAGGCTTATGTATTGAGTGAATTAGGTTAAAGAAATCAAACAAAAAGCTTGGCATTCATGACTTTGAAAGATTTGATTTTTAAGATCTTTTTTCAAATATTTTCCATGTGTTTTTATACAAATCATGATCAATTCTCTCCAATTCTTTCCATATTTGAATATGCACGAATTATTGAGTAGATTTCATGCAAAAAAAGATTGTAAAACTTAGGTTAAATATTTTCCATGTATTTAATTTGATTTAAATGAATTATTATAAATAAAAATTCAAATAAATAAATAAAAAATGAAGAAATACTTCCCTTTGGGCCAAGTGGTCGTGCACATGCCTTGGATAATGAATTGTGGAAGAAAAATAGGCCCATTAGCAATTTTAGGTCATTTGAATCAATGTTGACTTTTCAAAATATCCAAAAATTTCCCAACTTCCACAAGGCATAACTTGCTCAATTTTTAAGCTTTGCTCATGTTCTTGGACATTTTGGAAAGGTCTTTGATTCCTCTAACCAATTCCTTTGGTACCATGTCATTTTGATTTACCAATCTCAAGTTATGGCCTTTGACTTAAAGTCCCTTTTTGTTGACTTTTGAAAATGACCTATAATGTTGAAATTGATAACTTTTTGTGAGAGCATTTCTTGGAGTTGAAGTATGAAGATGAGTTGTAGGAAATGTCTTTCTATTAAAAATGAGCTTTGGATGGAATTTTTCTGATAATCCATGTGAAAGTTATGCCCTGGTCAATTTATAGTTGACTTTTTCAGCTGTCCAAATAAGGAAACTTTTGCATCTTGATGATTTTTGAGCCAAGCTTTGAGAATCATGATCAAGCATTGATCAAATGATGTTTGTGGCTTCAAAATGATATGTTGACCAAAAATTTGAACTTTTGACTGTCAAATGACCATTTTGCCCCTACAGTTGACTGTAGTGCAATTAGGGTTTTGACTGTGCAGTTTTGTACTGAATGTCTTGAAACTTGGTATGAGAGTGGTTGACCATGTTTATAGGCATATGAGACTTGATTGGACCTTTGGAAACTTCATTTTCTTGATCAGAATAAAAACCCTAATTTTGACTGCTTAGGAGGCTTTTACACTGTGCAACCCTTGGGGAATTTTGAAGCATGCTTTGGCAATTTCTTGAAGAATATGGGAGGGCAAATTTTGGGGTAAAACAAAGTGCATACAACACTATCTCATTTTGAACATCATGACATCATGCATGTCATACATCATGACATTGCATACAACTGATGTTTTTCCTTTTCAGGGAAAAAGACAACCCGAAAGACAACTACCTTCAACTGTCACAATTCCATATTCGATTCCTGTATCTAGCCAGGGCACATCTATGAGTGATCAGTTTCCGGATTCGATTCCTGTATCTAGCCAGGGCACGTCTGAAGAGTTTGAAGATTCGATTCCTGCATCCAGCCAGGGCATATCTGTTGACGACTATTTCCAGATTCGATTCCTGTATCCAGCCAGGGCATATCTGTTAACAATTATTTCCAGATTCGATTCCTGTATCCATCTAGGGCATATCTGTTGACAACTATTTCTAGATTCGATTCCTGTATCCATCCAGGGCACGTCTGAAGAGTTTGAAGATTCGATTCCTGTATCTAGCCAGGGCATATCTATTGACGACTATTTCCAGACTCGATTCCTGTATCTAGCCAGGGAACGTCTGAAGAGTTTGAAGATTCGATTCCTGTATCCAGCCATGGCATATCTATTGACGACTATTTCCAGATTCGATTCCTGTATCCAGCCAAGGCATATCTGCGAGCAACCGATTGTAGACTCGACACCTGTATCTAGCCAGGGCATGTCTGCATGAAGAGATTGAAGATCAACACCTGTAACGAGCCAGGAAAACATCTATCTTTCTCAAAATACACAAGTTCTCGCTAAGGGATCTCTTATGCGATCAACACCTTCAAATGGCATCTATAAGCCCATTCTCGACAAGTTTCTGTCACGTCTCCAGATGGCATCTATAAGCCCATCTCCCTATCCACCATCTCTCCAAATGGCATCTATAAGCCCATTCATGATATCACATTTGCTGATACTCCAGCATGCGAGTGCAAATTTCAGGGCACTCTAGTGTCCAAACTCCTTTTACCCTCGAGTCACGAAAGGCAAACTTGCCAATCTAACTCTTCAGGTCCAAGAAGATTGAACAGGGGCAACTGTTGTACCCCAAAATTTGCCCTCCCATTTCCTCAACATTTTCTCATCACAAGACCCTTGGAGCTCAAGGTCCAGTTAGGGTTTCCTCTGCTCAAGACTTCTCCTTGCACTGTTGACCCAAATTAGGGTTTGTGTTTGCACAAATATATTTTGACCTAAAATGCCTAAGATGACTTTCATGCTTATTGTTGGACTCCCAAGTTTGTCCATACCAAGTTTTAAGTCTTGATTCCAAATTTTGCCCAGTCAATTGGACAGTTGACCTAGAAATCAGTTGTATTGGGGAAAAAGTCAACTGTGGCCAATTGACAGTCAAACCTCATGAAAATTGACCCACATCAACATTATGAACTCACATGGACCATTTGATCAAGTTTGGATCACAATCCCACAAGAAATTTGATCAGATCACCAAAAGGGCAAAATGGTCATTTTTAGGGTTTTGACTGCACAAAGGCAATTTTTGACTGTTTGACCTAGCCAATGGAAAACCAAGCTCACATATGTACTCAAGGACCCAATGGAATTGTCTTGACATGCTCAACAAGTTCAAAAGATTCCAAATGCACAAGATTGACAGTTGAATTTCCGAGTCAATTGATCAATTTTGACTGTATACTGAAAAGTCAAACTTTGACTTTTTGGTCAAAATCATGTGCCAAGATTCATTTTTCATCAAAACATGCCAAATCATGAAACTTGTTCATCAAGAAATCAAGAATTGCAAATTAGGGTTTGAAATGAAGATTTTTCATAACTTAGAATTTTTCTAAGTTATGAAAAACCCTAATTTTTTCCTAACTTTGCCCCACTTTCTCACCAAGATTCATTTGGACTCAAGCAAAAGTCAAAACATGAAAGTTGTAGTCCATTGCAAAATCTACAACTTTGATTCACAAAGTTTTCCCAAAAGAAGCTTGTAGCTCAAGTTACAATTTTTGGAACAAGGGTACCAAACCATTCTTAACTTAGAGAAATTTTGAGCCATTTTAGGCAGGATTTTTGCCTAACTTCAAGACCATTTTTCACATGCTTCCACTTGGAATTTCAATTTGAATTTCAAAGATGGATTGTAGTAAACATTCCAATCTTTCCAAAATGTCCAAGAACTCATCAAACAACCTCATGGTTAGGGAGAATCGAATTTGGCAAGTTGGGAAAAACTCACTTTTGATTTGGTCAATTTACATGTTCATACACTTGTGCCATTTTGAACTCAGTTTGCATTCCTTGATTACAGGTCCTATATCCCATTTGAACTCAATAATTTAATGCTAACTCATTGTGCCAAGGCCTTGTTTTATGTGTTTAAGCATTACATGGAAGATTAAGCCATTTTTAGAAAAAGCATAATATCCATTTTTGAAAAGTATGGCTTTATGTCAAAAGCAAATCCAAGCAAGTACAATGCAAATCCTTTTGGCACAAGTTTATGAACTAATTACACTGATCAAGGCCAAGGTATGCAGCATATTAGGGGGGCCTCTATCAGTCTAAAACTCAAGTGGACACTTTGTTGCTTAAAGTTGAAGTAACATAGCATAACAAGACACAACTCCCATTCCTGTGAACCAGAGCTTAAGCAAAGTTATCAAACACTTTCCAATCATCAAACCTAAGCTAAAACACGAGCCAACCATCTCCATTGCCTTCTTAAACACAGAATCACCCTCAAACTGCCCAAACAGGGTACCTGCTGCAGATTGAGTTCCATATCTCAATCCTTTCATGCATTCTTGCTAAAATCACTTCAAACACATCCCACATCATCCCTTAAAACTATTCCAAGCCTCAAACACGACCTGTAACACTCCCAATCAACATCACCATTTTCATTTTTCTGTTTTGCAGTTGAAGTTCCATAACACGATTCTCTTGGTTTCCAAACAAAGTAAAGCTTGGAATAGCATCCCTGGACATCAAGGAAGTTGTACCAATCATCACCTTGCATTGAAAACGCCTCCATCATCAGATACAATTCCAACTGAACAGGTAAGTTCATGGACTTCTATCTCCCTATCCAGGCATTGTTAGCTTTAGGTTTGTGAATGAAAAATGTTCTATTCATGCCCCTGAAGCTGTACATATCTTTACTTTTCATTTATTTTGCATGTGCTATGAGAATTTAAGGTCTGAACATTGATGGAAACTTAGGTCAAGAATTAGGGATGGAGAAATCCTCTCTCATCTTAGAGAGTTAAGTCAAGTTCTTTATATGTCTGGATTCGTCTCTTAATGCTCTACATTTTTCATGTGGTGAGTTTTGCTTGAAAGTCCAGGAATCTGGAGATAGAAAACGCGCGTTTTGTTCATGTTCAAACAGTCTGGAGGTTGAAGAAGGTCTTTTGGGTTGGGCCAGTTTCACTTTTCTTATTTGCACCATGGTGTTACTTTTAAACCCCCTTGGCCCATTATGCTTATTTTTATGATTTTTTGATATTTTCTTTTTTGTTCTAACTTATTTATTTTTTCTCATAATATTAAAAATATAAAAAATTATTTTTTAAACCATTTTTGTATTTATTAGGCATTTATTTGTTTGAATGAGTATTTGTACATAAATAAATATATAGATATACTTTTATTCAAAATACTAAAAAATAATGCAAACATGTTTTATTTCTGATTTTTATTTTATTTTCTCTCTTGAAAACATTTTATATAAAAAATACTTTTTTTTGTAAATATTAAATATTTTATTTTTGTATATATTAAATATATTTGGTAAATAATACAAATACATATACATATATTAGTATATTTAGGTTAAAAAATGCAAAATATACACATTTTTATTTTTATTAATATTTAACATTAAAAATCCCTTTTTGACAAATATACCTCATTTTTATTTTATTCTTGTACATAATTAATAAGCATTGTATATATTAAACAATTAATACCTTTTATTAATAAATTAGAGTTTTGCCCTAAATACATAAAAACTCCAAAAATAATACTTTTTGTTTTGTTTATTTGACATATAAAAAACACTTTTTTCATACATATAAAAAACATTTTTTTTGCATCTTGCATATTTATCCCATTTTTATTTAATTGTTGTATATTAAATAATTTGTATAATTCCCAATTTGATGTAATAGTCTAGGTTTAAATTCCTTGTCAAAATACCCCCATTTGAACATTTGTACCCCCCTTCCCATATGTTGTATTGTAATAACTTAGGAACTTTATTTTTCGCACTTTAATGCTTTCTAATTATACCATGCTAGAATTAGGGTTTGTATGCAAATCAATTAAACAAATGGCTTGACCTAATTCCAAGATAACAAAGCATGAAAATGGACAACACCAATCACACTTGCACCCCTAGGGTATTCCACTTGTTGCCTTCAATAATGGGCCATATTGCATGTTAGGTTTCTTTGGGCAAAACAAAAACAATCAAAATGATCATAGTCCCTCGATGACGCTTTCGAAAGTTGCCTAAAAAATGATCAAGTCCCTCCAAGGAAAAATTGCCCAAAGATACTTGGCACCATTGCAATTATGGTCTAAACGATGACCCACGCCCGTCCCGTTCACATCCTAACACAAGATTGTCCACCAAATGCAATGGTGGAACAAAATTGTTAAAAGGGTTAAAAACATAGGAGAAATCTTTGAGAAATTTAGGAGTAGACAAACTCTTAGTTACTTGAATCAAACTTGCAAAACAAAACACTTTCCTATTTTTCAAAACCACACATCACTACACTTTCAAAACAACTTTCAAAAACAAATGAAAGCCTTTTCAAAAGACATACACGTTTGTATACATCCCAACATGGATCATTACAAAAGTTGCCACCACATTGGCCTCTTTTCAAAACATTTTCAAACCCACACACACAAAGCACAATTTCAAACAATTGAAAATTAAGGCAAGTTGATCTAAGCAAGTAACTAAGAGCCCATGGATAACCATGGATAGAAGGGGTGCTAATACCTTCCATTTCTATAATCTACTCCCCGAACCCAAGAAAACATCTCAAAGGTTTTTGCTGTGCTTTTTAACATTTCCTTAGGATAAAATAAAAAGTCGATGGCGACTCTTGCTCAACCGAAACATTTGCGAAAACAAACGCAAAACCTTAAGTCAGTTCTCCCACCGTATCACACATGGATTGTAAGTAATTCCTCCATTGGTTCCTATCAGTGGAACATTGGGGTATTCCCCACAGCGATCAATAATGCCCACCTCGTCCATACCCTTAATAGTCCAAATGATGTCATTGTGAGAGAGAGACATAACCCTATAAGCCCAGCCCATGCCTTCCTTTTTCTTTAAAACTGATTTGGGGAGGTGAGAAATAAACCACCTCGCCAATAATGGAGCACAGCACATCAAGGTTCCCCGCTTCCGAGCAGTACGGGCATAAAGCTGATGAAGAATGTCACCCAAGAGAGTGGGTACAGGATTACCAGAGATGAAGATTTTTACCGCATTCACATCAACAAAGGAGTCAGAGTTAGGAAACAATACCAAGCCATATATCAGAAGAGCCAGAATATCTTCGAATGCCTAGAAGTCTAGACTATCCCAGAAATGATTAGCCTTACCAACCAAAAACTTAGTCAGAAAGCCCTTTGCTCCACTACGAGTTTCCCAATTAGCCATTACCTCATCCTTTGTCATATGAAGGGATGAAGCAATCTCTTCTGGCCTAAGGATCTTCTCCCAACCTGTGAACGGGATCTTCTCCAGAATAGAGATACCAAGCAGATCGGAGAACTCTTCCAAGGTGGGGACCAACTGGTAGTCTTGAAAAGTAAAGCAATGGTACAGTGGATCAAAGAACTGGACTAGGACACTCATCATCTGCTCGTCCAATTTGGAAGTGACCAAACTAAGAAGATGCCCATGTCTTCTGATGAAGGAGGTAGTATGAGACATCTTTGCAACCAACTCCTTAAGCATAGTGGGAACCTGGACAAAGTTGATCCAGATGGTGTTCCTACGCATAGGTGCCATGACCTACAAAACAGAACAAAGATGAATCCCTCCTGTCTTTGAAATAGGTTAGTCCAATGCAAGATGTATGCGATGTTATGATGTCATGATGTCATGATAGAAAGCACACCATAAGTATCCACAAATAGCAAACATGGTGAAGGCACACAAGTCACATAGAGAGCCCTTAGATTTCAGGTTGGCAAGGAGTCTAGGTACTACCCTCTTTCAGTTCAGTTGGTTTAAACCTCTCCTAAAAATAGTAACCGGGTTCTAGAGGATCTCAATATCACTGACTACCCTCGATCGGTCATGATTCCAGTTTAGCAACCTTTTCTTGCGGCCGGAATCATCGCGAGAGTTTAGTCTCAATGAGTGTAGCATACTGCTACTGTTCTATGGCCAAGTTGGTCAATTTAAAGGTTCTAAGGTCGGTTGGTGCTTAATGACCCCTTAGCAGACCCATATTCTCCTCGTTGCGCCACAAGGGATATCGGTACATACAAAAGTGCCACACCAACGTAGCTACTGCTTCAACCGTATCAGTCTATGTCGTACAGTTCCCTCACAGTTTATTGCTACTTTCCTAAAGGGTATCCCCCAGATCCGGGTTAGGATCTATAGTAACTCCGATACAAGCCCACAAATATAAAGCATACAAAGCAAGCAATTGATAACATTATGAACTATTCCTAAGGTACACCCCACTTATTAAGCGTCCCCAGCAGAGTCGCCAGTTTTGTGATACAGTGGGAAAGAACTGACTATTTTTTTGGAATGTTGGTTTGTGTTTTGCGTTTTTTGTTTGCAAAATGTCGCGGTAAGCAAGAGTCGCCACCGACTTTTATTTTATCCAACAAGAAAAGGAAAAAAGCACAGAAAAATTCCTTTTTCGAGATATTTCTCGGGTTCGGGGGGTAGATTACAAAAAGGGAAGGTGTTAGCACCCTTTCTATCCGTGGTTATCCACAGGCTCTTAGGTACTTGCTCAAATGTTTTCAAAATTGCTTTTCTTTGTGTTTGTGGGTTTGAAAAAGTTTTTTTTTGTTTGAAAGGTGTAAGTGTGAAAAGTTTGTTTTGTTTTGGAAAGAGCAAATACTCAAGAACCGTCCACCTACTCGAAAAAGGAATCGTTCTATGCTAATGTCCTTTAGACAATTCTATCCCACTATTGATGAGTAGTTAGCACCGTTGTTGGAGTTTAAGGGTCAATTCAAATTTTAGGGATGTGCGGTCACCAAAGCAATGTTAGGACGCCTTAGCGGTAACCCTAATGTCTTAGATCATTTAGTTTGAGGCAACAATATCTGAGGCAACCGTTTCGAGGCGACTATGATCGTTGGACAAGAGGACAACCTCTAAAGTGACCTATACTTAATGACCGCGTACGAAGGCAACCAAGTGGGGTGTACCCTAAGAGTGCACATGTGCGAGTGTGTTGCTTTCAGTTATTTTGTCTTTGTACATGTCAATGGTTATCTAAGTTGATTTTAGGTTAAACATTCATTCTTGTCATGCATCCCTATTATCAAACATCTAACATTTTATAAGTTGCGGAAATTAAATTGCAGAAATTTAACTAACTATTACAAGGCGTCGGGTATTTACATCGCCAAAAGCAATCCTTTGAAATTTAAATGCAAAAAATAAATAAAGCAATAAAAATAGTCCTAATTATCTATTACATTCTGGGAACAAATACAATATCGAATAAAATGGATCACGTGCGGGAAATTAAATCGAATGCGAGTTCTAGGGTTTTGACCCTTTGGTTATTAAAGAAAAGATTTTTTGGTTATTTTTGAATTAAGAAAGAAATTAATCTAGGTTAATTATTAAATTAATAAATTAATTAATTGTTTAATGAAAATAAATATTTTTGGGTTTTTAGTATTTTAAGAAAGAAAAATAAAATTGATCAATGTTAATAAAAACCTAATTATGTCTAAGTTAATTTTAATTATTGAAAAATATATTAAAGTTAACCTAATTAAAACTAAATTAATATAATTAGTATTTATTAATAAAAATTAAAATTTGGTTTTAATGAAGAAAAATATTTTTTTGGTTTTATTTTTATAAAGAAAAATTTGATTGGTTAATATAAATATAATAAAACAAACAATTAAATAAAAATAAAAAATGAAATAGAAAGAGTTAGGGGTGTGTGCCTGATTAGTGGTGTTTGAATTGCAATTCCATGGCCCAATAACATGTTGGCCTTGTTGACTTTGAGAGATTCAGTGGGTACACGTTGACTGGGTCTATGGTGGATGTTCCATCTCCACCCATCAGATCTGGCCATTGGCCATTTGTCCATTGATTAGATGATGGTGTATGATGTACTGCTATTCCTTAGGCGCACTGGAATACCTGAAGAAAAATTATAACAAGTATCATGGGGGACCTGGGATTCGAACCCAGGTCCTATAGGCGTTTGGATGCACACGTTTACCACTCAACCATTGTGTTTCAATTGTTAATATATACAAAACAATAAAAATAAAGGAAAACGAATTAATATGCCAGAAAACATAAAATAAAGCGCGCTATGTTTGAATGGGCCATTGGGGTATTGACACATCTCTGTCTTCTTCCTCCCGTCCGTGGCTAAAACTCTGCAAAACCTATAGCCACGGACACCGCCTGTCACTAAAGGTCGTGCATCCCTATAATCCACTGTGAGCCATGGAAATGAAATCTAAGGGCATGGTTGTGCTCGTCTCATCGTCCCGGTCACAACCATGCCCTTCTCATCAACCAATTTTCCCTGAAAAAGAAATGCCCAAAAACAAACCACGAACCCTAGATATGGTATCTCACAGTATGAGTCACATAAACAAAATTGGATAATGTAAAAAGCTTATAAACTTGATGAGGATCATGAATATGCAAATAGTTTGTACAAAAGATGCAGAAATAAAGATTTGTGAATTCAAGAAAGAAGCGATTTTTTGTGACTCTTACAATGCTTTTGGGCGTGTTTGAGAGCTTGCTTGGGATCCAGGAGGGTTATGTGATCACCCAAGAATTGATTGAGGTCGTTCTTAGCTTCTGAATTTGCCTCTAAGTATGAATTTGAACTCAAGCTTTTTCACACTTTTTTCAAGTTTTGTTTGGTTGGTTCTTGCAGCCTCTAACCCTTGTAATCGTGCCTTAAGCCTCCTTATGTAATGTGGAAGGCATTAGGTTAACAAATATGCCTTGAATCTTCCCCATCAATGCATGAGATATTTGATTTGATTCACTTTTGAAAGCTTGCCTAATTTGTCAAAAATCTAATTTTTTGTTCATGATATGGTGAGATACGAATTTGATGTTGACCATGATGATGATTAGGTCCTGAAAATAGCAAAAGATCTCATTTAATCAAGTTTTGGGATTTAATTTGATTTAATTTGATTTAAAATGAAATAATTCAATAAAAAATCAAATAAAATAATAAAATTGATAAATGGACACAAAGCTGAAGCTATGACACGTGTGTAATGTGGCAAGTTCAAATAAAGTGGAAAAGAATGGGCCCATTTGACAAAATTTGAAGTTTTGGGGATAGTTGACTTTTGGCAATTTTGCAAAAATGTCCAACTTCAACAATGTATAACTTCTTCAATTTTGAACTTTTGGAAGTGTTCTTGGACTTTTTATAAAGCTTGAGATGTCCTCTAACCAACCCTTTTTTTATCATTTCATTTTGATATTCCATGCTCAAGTTATAATCTTTGGGAAAAAAGGTGTTTTTGTTGACTTTCAAAAATGACCTATAATGTCCAAATTTGTAACTTCTTGTTAGTGCATTTCTTGATCTTGGGGTATGAATATGGATTGTAGTAAATTTAATCCTCTTCAAAATGATATTTGGATGGGTCATTTCTCATAAAGTATGAGAAAGTTATGCTTGGTCAAAGTTGAGTTGACTTTTCCTACAAAACCCTAATTTAGTAACTTTTGAGTCTTGATGAATTTTGAGCAATCCTTGATGAATCATGATCAACCCTTGATCAAATGATGAAATATCCTTCAAAATGAGAATGTTGACAAAAAATCTTGAGGTTTGACTGTTTATAGGTCACAGTTGACTTTTGCCCTATCACAGTCGATTTTTGGACCCTTTGAGGAATTGACTGAGCAAACTTCCTCTGCAAGGCTTGAAACTTGACATGGATGACCTTGAGAACATATTAGGGCATTAGGGAGAATTTGAGGTCATTTGGACTTAAGGATCTTGATGCAACATAAAACCCTAATTTAGGGTTGACTACCTTAGGAGATGATTTGTCTGACCCACTCTTGAGCAAACTTGAGCAACTTGGAGATTTTTCTTGCAATGTTTTGAGAAATATGAGAGGGAAAATTTTGGGGTACAACAGGTAGTGTGAGTCAGCATATACTGTCTCAGCCGGCGAGCAGCCCATGCCAAAACGCAGCAAGTTTTCTCGAGCAACGAGTATCGGGTCTCGCAGTCGGTAAACTTTTTGCTAAGGTAATAAATAGCATGCTCTTTTTGGCCAGACTCGTCATGCTGACCCAGCACACACCCCATTGAGTTATCGAGTACTGTCAAGTATAAGATCAAAGGTCTCCCTTCAACTAGAGGCATCAGAATGGGTGGCTCTTGGAGATACTCTTTGATCCTTTCGAAAGCGGCCTGACATTCATCGTTCCATCTTACCACTTGATCTTTCTTCAGTAGTTTAAAGATTGGTTCACAAGTAGCAGTCGGGTGCGAGATAAATCGGGCAATATAGTTCAAATGTCCCAGGAAGCCTCTGACTTCTTTTTCTGTTTGGGGAGCTGGCATTTCCTGTATAGCCTTTACCTTTGCAGGATCCACTTGAATACCCTTATCGCTTACGACGAAACCCAACAGCTTACCAGATCTCACCCCGAAGGTGCACTTGTTCGGGTTTAACCTCAGCTTGTATAACTTCAACCTGTCAAATAGCTTCTGAAGGTGATCCAAATGTTCTTCTTCTGTCTGAGATCTTGCAATCATGTCGTCAACGTATACCTCAATCTCATGATGGATCATGTCATGGAACAAGGTGACCATGGCACGCTGATACGTTGCCCCAGCATTCTTCAATCCAAAGGGCATGACCTTGTAGAAAAAGGTACCCCATTGAGTAACGAAGGTCGTCTTCTCCATGTCTTCGGGAGCCATTTTAATCTGATTATAACCGGAGAAACCATCCATAAAAGAGAAGACCTTATGTTATGCAGTGTTGTTAACCAGAACGTCGATATGAGGCAAAGGGAAATCATCCTTGGGGCTTGCCCTGTTCAGATCCCTGTAATCAACACACATTCGAACCTTACCATCCTTCTTCGGCACAGGAACCACGTTGGCCACCCACTGTGGGTAAGAAGTAACTGCTAGAAAACCGGCGTCAAACGGTTTCATAACTTCATCCTTGATTTTCTCATACATATCTGGGCGCATTCGACGGACCTTCTATTTCACTGGAGGACAGTCTTCCTTGGTAGGTAGGCGATGAACCACAATATCGGTATCCAACCCAGGCATGTCCTCGTAAGACCAGGCAAAGATCTCAACATAGTCACGCAACATCTGAATCAACCGTTGCTTCACACTAGCTTCCAGATTTGCACTGATCTTAACTTCTTTGTTGTCTATCTCTGTACCCAGATTCACTGTTTCCACTGACTCTTCATATGGTTGTATATCCCTCTCTTCTTGGAGTAGCAGTCTTGCAAGTTCACCAGGCACTTCGCAATCATCTTCACCTTCGTCTTTGGCTAAGTTGATCGGACTTTCGAAGTCATAACTGGAAGTAGTAGAGTCGTTACCCGTGAGATCCAGAGTGGATGTAGACCTGTATATGTGAGTGTGCGTAAAATAGCTGTTTTGCAATATATAATAAAAGAAAAACAAGGAGCGCAAGATTTGAAATGCAAGAAAACGTCCAATGCTTTTATTAATGATATATGTAGATGACACACATAAAGCCCTCACAAATGAAACCACGGTGCCCCGGGTAAGACACCGGTCCGTAAAGCTTAAAACATTGTCTGTTACAAATTCAAAACAAAAATTTCATTACTGGGTAACAAAAGAAATTGGGAAGAAGTCCTTTGCTGTCCAGTTGCTTAGTCCTCCATCAGTAGTAGGATAGATCCAACTGTCGAACTCAGAATCTTCAACGTCGTCTTCAATGGCATTCGCTCCTGAATTGCTGATGAACAAGGGAGGTCTTCTGATCCGTGCATTCCGAACAGCCTTATGAGCTTCTGCAGTGAAATCCAAACCAAACTTGTTAGTCTTCTGTGCAAAATCAGGGAGTTGTCCCCAATTTGCACACCCACCTTTCTCGACAACAGCCCGGGCATCCTTGAAGGAAGCCATCTTCATTGGAGGATCTTCAACAACAGTCTCAGTTGACGCCAGTGTCTGGGGTACCTCTTCAAAATGATGAAATGGGGTCTCAATGAACTCCCCATCCATTTCTACATATCGGAAAGAGTTGAGGTGGCTCACCATGTACTCCTCTTCTCCTTGCACTTTCACAATTTTCCCTTTCATCGAGTACTTTAGCTTCTGGTGGAGCGTAGACGTCACTGCCCCAGCTTTGTGGATCCACGGACGACCCAGCAAACATGAATAAGATGGCCGAATGTCCATCACATAGAATGTAGAGGTGAAAATCTGAGAACCAACCTTAATCGGAATATCCATTTCTCCATGTACCATCCTCTTAGACCCATCAAAGGCCCTGACAACGATGTTGCTTGGTTTCAGCTCCAACCCTTCACAGTCCAGCCGGTCTAGAGCTTTCTTAGGCAAAACGTTCAATGAGGAACCAGTATCCACCAATACGTGAGTAAGAGTGGTGCCCCTGCATTCAATGGAGACATGCAGGGCATCATTGTGATTCTTCCCTTTAGCAGTCAAGTCGGCGTCAGAGAAACCCAACCCATTATCAGCAGTCAGACTAGCCACACAATCTTTAAACTGATCAGTTGATGTTTCTTGAGGTACGTGTGCAGTCTTCAGGAATGCAATCAGAGCCTTGGCATGAGCCTCTGAGCAAAGTAACAGAGACAACATAGAGATTTTGGATGGGGTTTGCCCCAGCTGCTCGACCATATTGTAGTCGCTCTTTTTGATGATTTTCAAAATTTCCTCCATCTCTTGTCTAGAGGCTTCAACAGTAATTGTCTTTGGTGCCTCCGTCCGGGCAGGCTCATCAGTGGTCCATTTGCCCCGAATATCAGATGACTCGGCAACAGGGGTAAGAATGGGAACTTGAACAGGAATAGTAGCAGGTACACTGGCATGGTTAATAACAACCGGTTTCCGGACAGTTGGTGGAGAGATATCAGGGGAGAAAAGTCTTCCGTTGAGGGTGACTTTAGCATGTCCAACAATATTGCTGACGTCAGTATCAGCCTCCAAATCTTGTTTAACTCCGTGAAAATAAACATCAGCCCCGTAGTGCCAAGGGACAGCTTTATCAGATGTATAGGGGATAGGCCCTGGAGTGATGATCAATGGTGCGATTCTTGGAACAGATGTAATTATAACAGGCTTTCTCGAGGAAGCCTTGGAAGAATTGTCGAAAATGGTGATAATAACAACTTCTTCACCAGGGATCAAAGGAACAAGAGTCTTCTCAAACAGAATTTCTTTATTATCCATCAGGCGTTGGACACCTGACTTCAAAATATGGCAACCGGTAGGTAGGACAGAACACATACGGCAACCTTCATCACAACCCAGAAATAAATCGGCTAACAAAAGGTCCTTCTTCACAGTCATCAAAGGGGTAACAATGTCGTTCACAGAAACCACAAACAAGTCTTCATCTATAGCATTTACTCCATGCTTGGGCATGGGAGCAATCACAACATTAGGTCTTTCAGGCGCCTCGAACTCAATCTCATTAGCATCAATCAAGTCCTGTAATTTGTTCTTCAAAACCTAACAATCATCTGTATCATGCCCCGGGCTATCAGAGTGAAAAGCACAGCGGGCATTAGGGTTGTACTTTGGTGATGTAGTGTTGGGATTCTACGGGGCCTCCCTTGGAATCACTAGATTGGTTTTCAATAACTGTGGCAGAATCTGAGATAAAGTCATGTTGATCTGGGTGAATTGCCTTCGAGGTTTTTCGGTCCTTGGTTGATTGTTGCACTGAGGAGCACCAGCAGGTCTTGAAATAACAACTGCATTAACAGCTTGGCGGTGTTCAGGTCTATTCTGGCTTTTCGAGCTGTAAATAGCACTGGACTCCTTCTTAAAAGGATTCTTCTCGGTGCCTGATGAAGCACCCTTCTGTATTTTACCAGACTTAATACCAGCCTCAATCCTTTCCCCGGTCATAATCAGCTCCATAAATTCGGACGATGAACTCTCAATCAGATGGTTTAAATATGGACCAGATAAGGTCCCCAGAAACATATCAACTAACTCCCTATCAGTCAAGGGTGGTTGCACTCTTCCAGCGAGGTCCCTCCACTTCTAAGCATAATCTTCGAAACCTTCGCCCACACCCATTGACATACCCTGGAGTTGTGTACGCGTGGGAGCAAGGTTGGCATTGTATTGGTACTGCTTGTAGAAAGCAGCAGCCAAATCTTCCCAACTACGGATACTGGATCCTTCTAGCTGGTAAAACCATTCAAGATGAGTCCCTGAGAGACTGTCTTGAAAGAAGTGGATCCAGAGATTCTTGTCAGCGGTGTATGGCTGAATCTTCCTAACATACGACCGGAGGTGCAGTTTTGGACAAGAAACCTCGTCGTACTTAGCAAAAGTTGGTGCTTTGAACTTGTGGGGAATCACCACCCCAGATGACAGACCTAAATCACCAAAGTCCAGACCAGGCACTTTCTGTACTTCCATCGCACTCAACCGGTCTTCCAGTTGCTTGTATCTATCCTCAGCCGGAGGATATCGGTCTTTGTCGAAGTCCGTCTCGTTGTCTGAAACCACAGGGCTAGGAGCCCTCCTTTCTTCCTGACTATCTTTCCCTCCAAATGAGGTGGTTAAATCAACTTCATCTCGTAGCCTGTTTCCAAACATGTGGCCCATGTTAAACAGGACCGTCTTCTTCTTCTTCTTCTTCTTCTTCTTCTCTTTCAAGATAAGGGCCTTCAAATCTTGCTGACCCTTAGCTAGATTCATGAATAATTCCTGGAACTGGGCATTTTGAGCCTGTAGAGCCTTGATTGCTTATTCAGTTGATGGTTCATAAGACATGATGCTGAAATAAACAGCGAAGAAGATGAGAAAACCTGTAAGGGTACCTGTTATGAGGTGCATGGAATGAAATGCGTATGCTATGATTTCAAAGACATCGAGAGATTCAAATTCGTAAACCAAACATGAAACACACTTTTATTAGATAAACTTGAAATTCAATTGTTCAACAAATGCCCTTAATGCGTTACAAGAAAGGAAATACTGAAAAGTAAATAAAAACTGGAAATAATCAAAGGACATCAGCGCTCCCATGGTCGTTTACCTTTAGTGCTGACATAGTCATTGAGGATCCGCTCGTTCTCTAGCTGCCTTGTCAACTTCTGAATCTTCTGCTCTTGCTCATGATACTTTTCTCGGTAAGTATCCCGCTCCTCCCTTAGCTGCATCCAGAATCTCTTCAATGCCCCAATGTTAGTAGGCATTTAAGGGTGGAGAATGGTAGGAGGCACCCCTTCTTCATCAGCAACTTCAACAATGATAGGCAAGACGACTTCATACGTCATTCCTAGCTTTTGGGCACGTATGCGAACCCATCAGAGATATGGTTCCATTGGTAGAGAAGTCTTTGCACCCAGCTCGTGTGGATCAGATTTGTGTACTCTATCCCAAGCCCTTATGAATCTGCGGCGTTGCTCGTCACTATCCCCTTGGAAATCAAAGATTATACTAGGCATTAGCAGCTCATGAGGTCCTTCCCTTCTGGCTCGCCCAAACTGACGTAAGGCCAAGCATGGATTGTAAGTAATTCCTCCATTGGTTCCTATTAGTGGAACATTGGGGTATTCCCCACAGCGATCAATAATGGCCACCTCATCCATACCCTTAATAGTCCAAATGATGTCATTGTGAGAGAGAGACATAACCCTATAAGCCCATCCCATGCCTTCTTTGTTCTTCAGAACTGATTTGGGGAGGTGAGAAATAAACCACCTCGCCAACAATGGAGCACAACACATCAAGCTTCCTCGCTTCCGAGCAGTACGGGCATAAAGCTGATGAAGAATGTCACCCAAGAGAGTGGGTACAGGGTTACCAGACAGAAAAATATTTACCGCATTTACATCGACAAAGGAATCGGAGTTAGGAAACAATACCAAGCCATATATCAGAAGACCCAAAATGTCTTCAAATGCCTGGAAGTCTAGACTATCCCAGAAATGATTAGCTTTACCAACCAAGAACTTAGTCAAAAAGCCCTTTGCTCCACTACGAGTTTCCCAATTAGCCATTACCTTAGCCTTTGTCAGATGAAGGGCTGAAGTAATCTCTTCCGATCTAAGGATCTTCTCCCAACTTGTAAATGGGGTCTGCTCCAGAATAGAGATACCGAGCAGATCAGAGAACTCTTCCAAGGTAGGGACCAACTGGTAGTCCTGAAAAGTAAAGCAGTGGTACAGTGGATCAAAGAACTGGACTAGGACACTCATCATCTGCTCGTCCAATTTGGAGGTGACCAAACCAAGAAGATGCCCATGTCTTCTGATAAAGGAAGTATTATCTAACATCTTTGCAACCAACTCTTTAAGCATAGCGGGAACCTGGACAAAGTTGATCCAGATGGTGTTCCTACGCATAGGTGCCATGACCTACAAAACAGAACAAAGATGAATCCCTCCTATCTTTGAAATAGGTTAGTCCAATGCAAGATGTATGCAATGTTATGATGTCATGATGTCATGATAGAAAGCACACCACAAGTATCCACAAATAGCAAACATGGTAAAGGCACACAAGTCACACAGAGAGCCCTTAGATTTCAGGCTGGCAAGGAATCTAGGTACTACCCTCTTTCAGTTCAGTTGGTTTAAACCTATCCTAAAAATAGTAACCGGGTTCTAGAGGATCTCAATATCACTGACTACCCTCGATCGGTCATAATTCCAGTTTAGCAACCATTTCTTGCAGCCGGAATCATCGCGAGAGTTTAGTCTCAATGAGTGTAGCATACTGCTACTATTCTATGGCCAAGTTGGTCAATTTAAAGGTTCTAAGGTCAGTTGGTGCTTAATGACCCCTTAGCAAACCCATATTCTCCTCGTTGCGCCATAAGGGATATCGGTACAAACTAAAGTGCCACACCAACGTAGCTACTGCTTCAACTATATCGGTCTACGTCGTACAGTTCCCTCACAGTTTATTGCTACTTACCTAAAGGGTATCCCTTAGATCCGGGTTAGGATCTATAGTAACTCCGATGCAAGCCCACAAATATAAAGCATACAAGTCAAGCAATTGAAAACATTATGAACTATTCCTAAGGTACACCCCACTTATTATGTCCCCAGCAGAGTCGCCAGTTCTATGATACAGTGGGAAAGAACTGACTCTTTTTTCGGAATGCTGGTTTGCGTTTTGTGTTTGTTTTCGCAAAATGTCGCGGTAAGCAAGAGTCGCCACCGACTTTTATTTTATCTAACAAGGAAAGGAAAAAAGCACAGAAAAATTCCTTTTTCGAGATGTTTCTCGGGTTCGGGGGGTAGATTATAGAAAGGGAAGGTATTAGCACCCTTTTTATCCGTGGTTATCCACGGGCTCTTAGATACTTGCTCATATTGTTTTCAAAATATTGCTTTCTTTGTGCTTGGGGGTTCGAAAAAGTTTTTGTTTGAAAACTTTGATTTAACTCTTGCTTCTGTCCTCAAGAGCGTATGAAGTGTTTTTGAAAACATTGTTCGAAAAAGTGTAAGTGTGAAAAAGATTTTGTTTTTTGAAGGAGCAAGTACTTAAGAACCATCTTCCTACTCGAAAAAGGAATTGTTCTATGCTATCTTCCTTTAGACAATGCTATCCCACTATTGATGAGTAGGTAGCACCGGCGTTGGAGTTTTAAGGGTCAATTTGAATGCGGGACTTGCGGTCACCAAAGAAATAGTAAGACGCCTTAGCGGTAACCCTAATGTCTTAGATCATTTGTTTTGAGGCAACAATACCCGAGGCAACCGTTTCGAGGCAACTATGATCTTTGGACAAGAGGGCAACCTCTAAAACTACCTATACTCAATGACCACGTAAGAAGGCAACCAAGTGGGGTGTACCCTAAGAGTGCGCATGTGCGAGTGTGTCGTTTTCAGTTAATTTTATATTTGTGCATGTTAATGGTGATCTAAGTTGATTTTATGTTAGAACATTGAGTCTTGTCATGCATACCTATTATCAAACATCTAACAGTTATAATTTGCAGAAAATAAATTGCGGAAATTAAATTACAAGGCGTCGTGTATTTACATCGCCAAAAGCAACCCTTTGAAATTTAAATGCGGAAAAATAAATAAAGCGATAAAAATAATTAAATGGTCCTAATTATCTATTACATTCTGGGAACAAGTACAATATTGGATAAATAGATCGCGTGCGGGAAATTAAATCGAGTGCGAGTTTAGGGTTTTTACCCTTTTTGTTAAAGAAAAGATTTTTTTGTTGTTTTTGAGTTAAGAAAGAAACTATCCTAAATTAATTATTAAATTAATAAGTAAATTAATTAATTAATGAAAATAAATTATTTTTTTGGATTTTTGGTATTTAAAGAAAGGAAATAAAATTAATTAATGTTAGTAAAAACCTAATAAATCTAATTAATTTTAATCATTTACAAAAAAAGGTATTAAAGTTATTTCTAATTAATAGCCTAAATTAATTAAATTAATGTTTATTAAAAAAAATAAAAATTTGATTTTATGAAGAAAATATTTTGTGGTTTTAATTTTATAAAGGAAAAAAATTTGATTGGTTAGAAAATAATAAAAATATAATAAAACAATTAAATAAAATAAATGAAATAGAAAGAGATAAGGGGGTTTGGGCCTGAAAAGGGTGGTTTGAGAAGCAATCTGAGGCCCATTTGAATCTGGCCTCGTTTGACTTTTTTTGATTCCCTGTGCGCATTTGGACTTGGCTCCATGGTGGACTCTCAATTTGGATCACCAGATCTGGCCTTTGGCCATCTGGCACTTTGACGTGTGAAGGCACATGGTGAGCTGCAAGCCTAGATTTGCACTTGATTGTATGAAAAAACAAAGGAAAATACAAAGCGCTGGAGGCAGGGATCGAACCCCTGACCTCCAGCCATCAACGCCTTGGAAATAGACACACTAACCACTGGGGCACTTCGCTTCAATTGTTAATAAAATACAAACAAAACATAATATGCTAAAACACGTTAATATGCCAGCAAATAAAAAAAATGCGCGAAAATTTGAAAAGGGCCAATCAGAGGAGGACACGATCTCGTCCATGTCCTCAGGCCTGTAACAAAGTTACCTACGGATTTGAATCTGCAGCTAAAATCATAGGCCATTCTTAAAATTCACCTTAGGCCATATAAATTCCTCCCAAGACCATGGTTGCATTCGTCTTCCTCTCCCGGTCACGTCTATAGCCATCATTAAGGATAATTTTACCTGTAACAAAAAACCCTAATCCAAGAGGCAAAACCCTAACAATGGCGTTTTGCACCACAAAGCAGATAAATGAAATCATATAATACAGAAAGCTTGGAAATGATCTGGTGGTTATAAATATGCCATTGATTCTTTGTAATAATGCATGGTTTTTGAAATACGAAATCAAATATAGAAAGGGATCGCGTGACACTTACAGCGCTCTAGGAGGTTGAAAAATGCGTGTTTTTGATCCCAGAAGGTTGAGTGAACACCCAACAATCGATTGGGATAGCTCTTTGCTTCTGAAAATCTCTCTTTCTATGATTTCGAATTCCAACTTTTTCACCACTTTTTCAAGTTTTGTTCTCTATGTTCTTGCAGCCTCTAACCTCTATTTCGTGTCCTTTTGCTTCTTTATGTATGATACAAGGTGTTAGGGTAACAAATATGGATGGAATCCCTCTAAATCAATGCCTTATGATTTGATTTGATTCATCCTTTAAAGCTTGCCAAATTTATCAAATCTCCATCTTTTTGTACATGATATGGTGAGATACGAATTTGATGCTGATCATGATGATGATTAAGACCTAAAACAACCAAAAAGATCTCAAGTAATCAATATTTGGATTTTACATGATTTAATTTGATTTAAAATGAAATAATTCAATAAAAAATCAAATAAAATAATAAAAAAGAAATATGATCTCAAGGACACGTGTGGAATTGTACAAGCTCAAATCAAGTGGAAAAGAATGGGCCCATTTGACAAAATTTGAAGTTTTGGGGATAGTTGACTTTTGGCAATTTTGCAAAAATGCCCAACTTCAACAATGCATAACTTCTTCAATTTTGAACTTTTGGAAGTGTTCTTGGACTTTTTAGAAAGCTTGAGATGTCCTATAACCAACCCTTTTGGTCTTATATCATTTTTACATTCCATGCTCAAGTTATTAGCTTTGACAAAAAAGGTGTTTTTGTTGACTTTCAAAAAGACCTATAATGTCCAAATTTATAACTTCTTGTGAGTGCATTTTCTGAACTTGGGGTATGAAGATGGATTGTAGGAAATTGCATCCTATTAAAAATTATATTTGTATGGGTCATTTCTAATAAAGTATGAGAAAGTTATGCTTGGTCAAAGTTGAGTTGACTTTTCTTGCAAAACCCTAATTTAGCAACTTTTGAGTCTTGATGAATCTTGAGCAATCCTTGAGGAATCATGATCAAACCTTGATCAAATGATGAAATATCCTTAAAAATGAGAATGTTGACAAAAAATATTGAGTTTTGACTGTATTTGGGTCACAATTGACTTTTGCCCTAGCACAATCGATTTTTGGACCCTTTGAGCAATTGACTGACCAAACTTCCTCTGCAAGGCTTGAAATTTGACATGGATGACCTTGAGAACATATTAGGACATTGGGGAGCACTTGAGGTCATTTGGACTCAAAGATCTTGATGCAACACAAAAACCCTAATTTGGGGTTGACTGCCTTAGGAGATAGCTTGACTATCCAACTCTTGAGCAATCTTGAGCCACTTGGAGATTTTTCTTGCAATGTCTTGAGAAATATGAGAGGGAAAATTTTAGGGTACAACATCTGCCATCTAGATATCCTCCCAGACAGATCATGCTTCTCAAAGATGTACTTTATCGGATCCATCTTAGATATCAGCAAAGTGGTATGAGTCAACATATACTGTCTTAGCCGGCGAGCAGCCCATACCAGAGCGCAACAAGTTTTCTCGAGCAGTGAATATCTGGTTTCACAGTCGGTAAACTTTTTGCTCAGGTAGTAAATAGCGTGCTCTTTTTGGCCAGACTCGTCATGCTGCCCCAATACACACACCATTGAGTTCTCTAAAACGGTCAGATACGTGATCAGTGGTCTTCCCTTGACTGGTGGTATCAGGACAAGAGGCTCTTGTAAATACTCTTTGATTTTGTCAAAAGCAATCTAGCATTCATCATTCCATCTGACTACTTGATGTTTCTTCAACAGTTTGAAGATTGGTTCACAAGTAGATGTTAGGTGAGAAATGAATCTGGCAATATAGTTCAGGCGTCCCAAGAATCCTCTGACTTTCTTCTCAGTACGAGGAGCAAGCATTTCTTGTATTGCTTTGACCTTGGCAGGATCAACCTCTATGCCTTTGTTGCTGACAATGAAACCTAAGAGTTTATCGGACCAGACTCTGAATGTGCACTTGTTTAGATTCAATCTTAACTTGTACTCCTTCAACCTTACAAACAACTTTTGCAAGTGATCAAGGTGTTCCTCTTCAGTTTGTGATCGGGCTATCATGTCATCTACGTAGACCTCTATCTCATGATGTATCATATCATGAAACAAAGCTACCATGGTGCGTTGATAGGTTGCCCCGGCATTCTTCAGTCCGAATGGCATCACTTTGTAGCATAACGTGCTCCATTGCGTGACAAATATAGTTTTCTCCATGTCCTCAGGTGCCATTTTGATCTGGTTATATCCTGAGAATCCGTCCATGAAGGAAAATACTTTGTACTGGGCCGTATTATCAACCAGGATGTCGATGTGTGGAAGTGGAAAATCATCTTTAGGGTTGGCCCTGTTTAAATCTCTATAATCCACACACATACGTACTTTACCGTCCTTTTTAGGCACGGGAACAATGTTGGCTACCCATTGAGGATAAGAAGTGACAACCAGAAATCCAGCATTGAACTGTTTCATAACTTCTGCTTTGATCTTCTCTGACGTGTCAGGTCTCATGCGGTGGACTTTTTGTTTCACTATTGGACAGTCTTCTCTTGTGGGTAGACGATGTACCACGATGTCTGTATCAAGTCCTGGCATGTATTCGTATGACAAGGCAAAGATCTCAACATAATCATGCAATAGCTGAATTAGACGTTCATTGACACTCGGCTCTAGGTTGGCACCCAGTTTGATTTCCTTTTTATCTTCCTCGGTACCCAAATTAATTGTATCCAACAGCTCCTCATGAGGCTGAATAGCTCTTTCCTCTTGTTGTAGTAGTCTGGCCAATTCCCCTGGCACCTCACAATCTTCCTCACCTTCGTATTCAACTTGGTAGATCAGATCTTCAGAGTCACTGAAGGCTATAGCAGTATCGTTACCCATGGGATCCGGAATGGAGGGGTACCTGTATTTATGAGTGTGGGTGTGTATAAGGGTATAGCCATCTTTAAACAATAAAATGTAAAATAAAGACAATGAGTGTAAAAGGTTTATATGTGAAAAAGCGTCCATGATTCATTGAATATCATATGAAGATTAAATAAAAACCCTTACAAATGGACCATTGTGCCTCGGGTAAGACACAAGGTTTTTAAAGTGCGAATTGTTTGTGAATATTACAAGTCCAACAGAAATGTAAAAGATAAATTACTGAGAGATGAAAGTTATTGGGACAAAGTCTCTGGCTTCCCAGTTGCGAAGTCCTCCGTTGACAGTAGGAAATATCCAATCTTCCAAGATGCCATCTTCTTCACTATCTTCCACGGCATTGACGTCTCAGTTACTAATCTTCAAAGGTGGCCCTCCAGCACAGGCATGGTGCACATCCTTCTGAGCAGTTGAAGTAAACCCCAAGCCAAACTTGTCTGATTTATACGGGATGTATGGAAGCTTCCCCCAGATGGTGCATCCACCCTCCTCTATTACTGCCATGGCGTCCTTTAGTGATGACATCCGAAGTGGAGGTCTTATGATCTTAGGAATCGAGGATATCGCCTTGGTCGCTGCTACTTCTTGAGAGACTTCTTCAAAATGTTGGAAAGGGGTTTCAATGAACTCGCCATCCAACTCCACATATCGGAAGGAATTTAGATGACTAATCATGTACTCCTCTTCTCCATGGAAAATTATGATTTTTCCTTGGACCAGGTACTTCAGCATCTGGTGTAGCGTGGAAGTGACATCACCAGCATTATGAATCTAGGGGCGTCCTAACAGACAGGAATAAGAAGGACGGGTGTCCATCACATAAAAGGTTGAGTTGAAAATCTAAGTTCCCACCTTTATTGGGATGTCCACCTCCCCGTGGACCATCCTCTTCGAACCATCAAATGCTCTCACCACTATGTTACTGGGTTTTAAAGTCAGCCCTTCACAATCCAATCTGTCAAGGGCTTTCTTTGGTAGGACATTTAAAGATGATCCCGTGTCCACCAAGACATGGGCCAGAGTCGTTCCTCTACACTCCACAGAGACATGCAAAGCCTCGTTGTGTTTTCTCCCTCTGGGTGTCAAATCAGCATCAGAGAAACCCAAGCCATTATCAGTTGTCAAACTGACCACACAATCCTGGAATTGGTCAGCAGACGTCTCTTGTGGCACATGGGTTGTCTTAAAAAAATTTACCAGAGCTTTTGCATGTGCCTCAGAGCACAGCAGCAAGGCTAGCATGGAGATCTTGGAGGGAGTCTGCCCCAAATGTTCAACCACATCATAGTCACTCTTCTTTATTATCCTTAGGATCTCTTCCATCTCCTTCTTGGATGTTTCGGGAATAACTAGTGATTGAGCCTTCATCCGGACAGGCTCCTCTTGAATGCTTTTTCCTCAATTCTCAATAGCAGAAGTATTGGTAGGGATAACAACAGGGGTCGTGTCGGCTTTGTCGGTAGGTACACTTGCAAGTATGATCACTGGTACAGAGGTAATCTTCGGAATGGCCACGGGTCCAAAAACTGCCTTTTGAGGGGAAATCTCTGGAGAGAAGATTCTACCACTACGGGTAATATTGCTAGTTCCGGCAATATTGCTAATGTTGGAATTGTCCTCTTTGGAGCTCTCTACTTCGGTGGTCAACCCATCTTGTTTAATACCATGGTAGTAGATTTCTCCACCGTAATACCATGGTACTGTTTTATCTGATTCGTACGGGACCGGACCGGGCATTGTAATATTAAGTGGAGTAGTCTTTGGAGCATATGTAATCCTAACGGGCCTTTTAGGGACCCTGGAAGGATTGGCGGAGATGGTTATTATTGAAATGTCTTTAACAGGAACGGGTAAGACGGGAGCATTCTCAAACATAATTTCTTGGTTATCAATCAGGCGTTGGATACCTATCTTCAACAGAGGGCAATCATTTGGTGAGGACAAACAATGATGGCAGTCTTTATTACAACCTGGGAATATACCAGCTTTCAACAAATTCATCTTAATGATCGGGAGCGGAGTCAAAAGTTCATCTACTGTAGCAACAAACAAATCTTCCTCAACAGCGTTGGCATTGTGACCATGCCTAGGCATCGGAGCGGAAATGACATTTAGTTTCTATGGTGCGTCAAACTCAACTTCTTTGGCATCTATGAGGTCTTGAATCTTGTTATTTAAAGCCCAACAGTTGTTGGTGTCATGGCCCGGACTTTCAGAATGGTATGCGCATCTGGCATTCGGGTGATAATGGGGGGACGCGGTATTGGGGTTCTTTGGGGCCTCCTTTAAAGTTGCCAGATTCAATTTCAGAAGATGTGGTAGAACCTGGGCTAGAGTCATGTTAATCATGGTGAATTACCAAACTGGCCTTTCCACCCTTGGCTGGTTATTTCTAGGTTGGTCAGATGCGGGCTTTAGGATCATAACGGCCCTCACCACTGGTCGGTGTTCAGTTCTTCCTTGATTTCTTTGTGAATAGACAGCAGATACTTCCTTCCTCCCAGTGAAGGGTTTTTTCACAACTGTAGAGGCAGACGAATCTTTCTGAATCTTCCTACTTCTTATACCAGCTTCCACCCTCTCGCTGGTTAATATCAATTCAGTAAACCCTGCAGAGGAGCTCCCAATCAGATGATTGAATAAAGGGCCAGATAGAGTTCCCAAGAACATGTCCACCAACTCCCTTTCAGACAGAGGGGGTTGCACTCTTCCGGCTAGATCTCTCCACTTTTGCACGTAATCTTTGAAGCCCTCATTTGAAACCATAGCCATACTCTGAAGTTGAGTACGGGTAGGCGCCAAATCGGTATTGTACTGGTATTGTTTATAGAAAGTTGTGGCAAGTTCTTCCCAATTATGGACGTCAGCCCTTTCCAATTGGTAAAACCAATCAAGTTGTGTTCCGGATAAGCCGTCTTGGAAGAAATGGACCCACAAGTCTTTGTCGGCAGAGTGCGGATTAATCTTTCTGACATATGATTGGAGGTGCATTTTAGGACACGACACTCCATCATATTTTGCAAATAATGGCACTTTAAACTTTGGTGGGATCACAATTCCTGACACTAACCCCAACTCTTCAAAATCTAGCCCCGATACTTTCTGTATTTCCATAGAGGTTAAACCCTCTTCCAGGTGCTTGTACTTATCATCAACCAGAGGATAATGTTCCTTAGAGTAGTCTTCCTCTTCCTCCTCTTCTTCAAAGTCTGACGGAACTGTCGTTTCTTTTCCTTTTCTTTCCCCTTCATCAGATGTTGCTGGAAAAATCTAAAGTCCTTCTAGCTTGTCCTTGAAACCTTCTGCCCATGATTACCATACCAACTGGCTTCTTCTCTTTCTTCTTTTTCTATTTCTCTTTTTCCAGCAGAGTCTTCAGCTCCTCTTGCCCCTTGGATAAGGTCATGAGTAACTGTTGAAATTTTGTGTTTTGAGCTTGAAGGTCTTTGACCGTCTGTTCGAGATCTATCTTACTAAAATAAACAGTAGAGAGATGAGGAAACTTGTTGCAAAGACCTGTTTATGTTTATGATGAATGATATGTATACATGCAATGCTTTCAAGGATTCAAAAATTCAAATTTTCTTTAAACAAAAAGAAACACACGTTATATTAATAAGATAAATTTTGAGTACATCAATGCCCCCTGGGAAAAATAATACAAAACTCTAAGATAAAAAGACATTGCGCATCCTCTTTGGTGCAATGTAGGTATTTAGAGTCTGCTCCTCATGAAGTAGCCAAGTGAGTTCCAAAACCTTCTTCTCGCTTACATAGAATTGGGCTTCGAAAGTATCACGCTCTCCTTTGAGCTGTATCCAATCCCTTTGTAGATCTTCAAGTGATGTGGGCATGTCAGGATGTAGGATAGTGTATGGAACTTCTCCTTCCTTAACAGGCTCAATAATCACTGGGAGAATGGAAGGATAAGGCATCATAGGACTTTGAGCATGGGTTCGTACCTACTTGAGGTAAGGCTCAAGAGGGATGGAATTCTTGTGTCCCAAAGTCTTTCTATCTACCTTTTTTATCATCCTCCAAGCTCGGATGAATCTCTGGCGAAGTCCTTGATTGTTGTTGTCGTAGTCGAAAACCAAACCCTGAATCAACATATCATGTGGGCCATCCCTTCGGGCATAACCAAACTGTCTTAGAGCTAAACATGGGTTGTAGGTGATGCCTCCCCTAATGCCAAGTAGAGGGACATTAGGTAATTCCCCACAACGGTCAACAATGATAGCATTCTCTTTGGATCGAGAGCACCAATGAATATCTGAATGTTTAAGCGTCATTAACCTTTGTGACCACCTCAAACCTTGCTCATTCTTTAAGACTAATTGGGGAAGATGAGAAATAAACCATATTACCAAAAGAGGAGTGCAACACATAAGAACACCTCTTTTCCTCATTGTATGAGTGTGAAAAGAGTGTAGGATATCCCCAAGCAATGTAGGCACCGGGTTACGAGACATGAAGATTTTGACAGCGCTCACATCTATGAGTTGGTCAGGATTGGGGAACAAGACCATCCCATAGATGAGAAGAGCTACAATCTCCTCAAAATATTGCAATTCTAGGGAATTCCAACAGCTTTGGGCCTTCTCAAACAAAAACTTTGCTAAGAAGCCTTTGACACCACTTTTAGTTTCCCGATGAGTTGTGACATCAGATGAGTGCAAGTGCAGGGCTTGAGCAATCTCTTCTGGCTTTGGATCTCTTTTTGTACCGTTGAAAGGTAGTTGATTGAGAATGGGAATTCTCAAGCATTGAGAGAATTCTTCCAAAGTAGGCACAAGCTGATAGTCAGGAAATGTGAAGCAATGATGCAAAGGGTCAAAGAACTGGAAGAGAACCTTCATCATATCCTCCTATGTGTTAGAGGTGACCAAGTTGAGTAGACGACCATGCCTCTCGGTGAATGGAGAGTTCTCAGGTATCCTTGAAGCTAGATCCTTGAGTTGTGGAGGAATTCTTACAAGGTTGATTTGGATAGTTTTCCTGCGAAGTGAATCCAAATCCTACAAAACCAGAACAAAGATGAATCTCCAAAATCCTTGAAATGGTTAGTGAATGCATATGATGTTCATGATGTCCATGATGTTATGTACAAGTATGCATATACGAACAAATCAAACAAGTTCTTAGTTTAGGCTTGCATGGGGTTTTATAGGTAAATACCCTCTTGAAGTTTAGTTGGCTCAACTTGTCCTAATAATAGTAACCGGGTTCTAAGGAGCTCAATATCACTGGATTGTTTCCTTGGTCATTGTTTCAGCTCAAGCCTCTTTAATGGCGACCTAAATATCCCAAGAAACCAACCCTCAATGAGTGTAGTATCGAGTATCTACCAACTTCAGACTGCACCTAAGCCGGTCATCTCACTACATCCTAAAGGCCAAGTTGGTCAAGTAAAGGGTTCTAGAAGTTCATTAGTGCTTCATGACATCACTCAGCGGCCCCGTATTCTCTTTGATTAACTTAAAGGCTACCGGTACCCACAAATATGTCACACTAACATAGTTATTGCTTAGACCATGTCGGTATACCCCGCATAGTTTCCACAATGTATTGCTATTTACCTATAATGTTTCCCAAATCCGGGTAGAGGATTCAAACCCAAACAAAGAACCATAATGTAAAGCAAACAAGTCAAACAATATAAGAAAATAAATGTGATCTAAACCCTAAGGTAACCCCACTTTTATAAATTTCCCCAACAGAGTCGCCAGTTCTGTGATACGGTGGGAGAACTGACTTGAGGGTTTTACGTTTTATCGCAAATGTTGCGGTTATCAAGAGTCGCCACCGACTTTTCTTTTATCCAAAAGGAAAGGTGAAAAAGCACAGGAAAGACCTTTGAGATGTTTTCTTGAGTTCGGGGGGTAGATTATGAAAAGGGAATGTGCTAGCACCCTTTTCATCCATGGTTTTCCATGGGCTCTTAGTTACTTGCTTAGATCACTTGCTTTGGTTTGTTTGAAATGGTGTTTGATGTGGTTTTGAAAGTATTTTATAAAAGAGGCCATTCGTTTAGGAAATCTTTGTAATGATTCTCGTTCGTAAGAATGTATACAAAGACGTTTGTCTTTTGAAAATGTTTTCAATGTTTGTAAGATGTTTTTGAAATGTGTGTGTGTGTGTTTGTTTTTGAAAATAGCAAGGATTGTTTGAAATGGAGCAAGTAACTTAGAAGCTATCTACCTACTCAAATGTCTTCCTTATGCATTTTTATTCCTTTGACATTGTGGACTTACCATTGATTTGGTAAGTAACCCTATCTTTGGATGTAAACGGGACGGGCGTGGGTCATCGTATAACCATGATTAGCAATGTTTGCAAAGTATCTTAGCATTTTTGAGGGACCAAGATCATTTTGTAAGGCAACTTTTGAATAGCATCATCGAGGGACTATGATCTTAAATTTGTTTTGTTTTGCCAAGATACTTCGCATGCGTAACATGGCCATTTATTTTAGGCAACCAAGTGGGAGAAACCCTAAGGGTGCTTGTGTGCAAAGTATATCATTTTCATGCTTTTGATCTTGCATTTAGGGTTTTCTATTTGTTTTGTTTCGTTCTTGTCATACAAACCCTAATTACTAATCATGGCATATGAAAGCAATAAATTGTGTAATGTAAATATACTAAGCTATTACAACAATTTCATGGGAGGGGGGAATACAAGTTTGAATGGGGATTTGCACAAATATAAAACTAAATACATTACAACCAAATCGAATTTGCGCGAATTAAAATAAATATAATACGATATTTAAAAATGTAATGCAATGTGATGTAAAAAAGATATTTTATGTCTTGCTTTTGTATAAAAGAATATTTAATTTAAACCTAAAAAATATAAAGAAAAATATTTAATTCTTTTGAAATGGATTAAACCCTAATTTTCATTTAAAAGAAAATAATGTTTCAATATTATTATTTTGTGCATTTTTTGTATAAAACATAATAAATAATATTGTATATAAATATTAAAAATTAAATATGTGCAAAAAATAAGTATTTGTAAATAGGAAATGTAAAATAAAAAATATTAAGTATATTTAATTATATTTATAAGTTTATTAAGAAAATAAATTATATTTTATCAAAATAAACTATATTTTTTTATGTGAGATATAATAAAAAAATAAAATAAAAGTGTAAAAATAATTAAATTATTTTTTAGGATTTTTATCATTAAAGAAAATAATTAAATAAATTAAATATAAAAATGAAAAATATAAAATATGAAAAGAGTTAGCAGGGGGTGAGAAAGCAAAACAGTGGTGATGATGCTAGCAAAAACAAACAGCCCAAGAAGCAAAAAGCCCAAGAAGCTTCGTCCCTGTCCTGCCTTCTCCTTTCTCACGCCATAGCCAGTTCAACCTGTAACTTCCTCATGCTTGCATAAAAATGAAAACTTATAACATGAAAAATGTAGCATTTGAACTCACGATTCCAACCATATAAATTATGTAATCTAACTATCAAAGATCAAAGAAAATTTTGAAATCCCTAAATCCTAACCTAAAATTTTCAGAGATTTCAAACTCCAAATTCTCTTAGCACAAGTAATATAAATGCAAGATAATGATATGTACAGCTTCGTTAGGATGAGAACTACATTTTTTATTCACAGATTGTGGCTTGAGGTTGCCTATACAAAGAGATAGAGTTTGAAAAATTACCTCCTTCAGCTGGAATCGTGTATGGAAATCCAGGGACTTTAATGGAGGCCTGATGATTGCTTGAGCTTCCTTGAGCTTCCCTGAATCTATTCCAACTCTTACCTTGCTCTGAAAGTGGCTAGAACTCCCTGGCCAAGTCCAACTGCAAGCTTCAAAGTTAACAATGGAAGGTAGTGAAACATAGGTTACAGAACAGGGATGATGGTTTGGATTGACTAGGTATCAAGTATGTAATGTGTTTGAATGATCCCAACTTAAAACGCACGAGCCAAATGGAATATGGGGGTGCTTGTGCAGAATCTGCAGTTTTGGACAGGTTTTGAGTGTTTTTCAACTTGAGATAGTTCCAGGTCCTTGTCAAGCGTGTTATGTGTTGCATATTGTTTGCATATTAGTATTTAAATGATCTAAAGTCAACTTCCCAACAGATCTGCCAATGCTAGCCTTTTTGCCAACTTTCTTGTACTAGAAGCAAAGTGACAAGACCAAAGCTTCACATGCTTGTACCAGCTTGCTTAGGGTTGGTATGAGTTTGTACAACTTGCTTGAGACCTGTGTGGTTTGTATGCATCAAGGGGACATGTTCAAAGCTCCAAGTTGACAAGTTTGCAAAAGTGCTTCTTTATGAAAATGGCAATGGAACCTTTTTGCCATAAGTGGAATTATCAATTGGATAAAGGTTCAAAAGCATGGATAGAGGCTTTGTCAACTGAGTAAGCATTTAATTAAGGAGTGTATAGCAAGTTTAGGACCTGTAAAGCATTAAATAGCCAGCATAGGATTGGTTTGCAACTTGGTTCTTCATGAAAATGGCTTGAACAAAAAGTGAGAAAATGCCAACTTCCTCTCTTCGATTCTCCCTACTCAAAAATGATCTTGAAGAGTTCTTGGACATTTTGGAAAGCTTGCAATGTGATCTATAATCCATATTTGAAATGAATTTTGAGATACCTCTTGGAACTAGATGAAAACTTGCCATGAAGTTGGGTCCAAAACCTGCCTAAATTAGGGCAAAATTTCACTAAGTTAAGAAGTTCATGACCATGTATTCACAAATTTATAACTTGAGATCCAAGCATCTTTAGGGAAAAGTTTGTGAAGAAAAGTTATATATTTCATGGAGGTCTACAACTTTCATATTGGGGACTTTCTTTTAATCAAAATGCATCATGGTGAAAAAGTGATGTAAAGTTGAGAAAAAATAAGAAATTTTTTGTACTTTGAAAATTTCTAAGTTATGAAAATTTTCAAATTAAACCCCTAATTTTCAATTTTGGTTTTCTTGGTGAACAAGTTTCACATTTGGGAATGTTTTGATGAATTATGACCCTTGGTACTTGATTTTGACCAAAAAGTCAAAGTTTGACTTTTCAGTGTACAGTTGACTTTTGATCAGTTGACTGCAAATTTCATATGTCAATCCAATGAACTTGAGATATTTTGAACCATGTAATTAAGTTAATATGATGCCATTGAATACTTGAAATCATTCTTGAACTCAATTGGTTATTTGCTGGGTTAAGAATCAGAAATTGCCCTTTTTCAGTCAAAACCCTAATTTTGACCATTTTGCCCTTTTGATTATTTGATCAAATTTCTTGAGGAGTTGTAATCCAAACTTGATCAAATGGTACATATGAGTCTAAAATGTTAATGTGGATAAAAAATTATGAAGTTTGACTGTAAATTGGCCATAGTTGACTTTTTCCCCAATATAGTTGATTTTTTAGGTCAACTGTCCAATTGACTGATCAAACATGTGGTTCAAGGGTTGAAACTTATCATGAGCAATCTTAGGGGTCCAAAATGATGTAGGAAAGTAACATGAAGCATTGGTGGTCCAAAAATCCTTGTGTAAACTCAAACCCTAATTTTGGGTTATCAGTGCAAGTTGAGATGTCTTGAGCTGACCAAACCCTAATCTTGTCTTGAGTCAAAGAAGTCTTGTGAGAAAAGTCTTGATAAATGATAGGGCAGATTTTGGGGTACAACATGTTCGAACTCAATACCTTCTGTGAAAACTTATCCAACTCAATTTGTGAAATTTTGGCGCCGGAACTAGCTCGATACGATGAAAATCGATCAAGTTATGATTTTCTGAACATGACGCAAATAAACTTCTGTCACAAATTTTCTGTACGAAAATACTTGATAAATCCGCATTTTTGAAGACCTTATGATTGAAATTGCCTTCCATCTGTGAGAAATGAAAATGTAGATGACATCAATACGGAATTTTGGCCACCGGAACGGGTTCAAAACGAGCCACGATCTTTAAGTTATGAATTTTTTAGTGTGTAAAAGCTGCACTTTCAACACACTTTTTCACCATATTTCTTCGAGAAAACTCACACATTCGGAGACCTTCTTTAAAGAATTGACTCTTGAGCCGAACCTGAATTTGAGAATACGTTACCTGGGATATCTTAGCGAAAGAACACCTGAATATGACGCGCCGGGTTGGACTTGTGAATCTTTGAACCCCGAATCGTTGCAAAACGGCGAACCGATCTTCAGCACAGAAAATACTATGAGAATATCCATTGACGAAATAAACGTCACTTGTAACCTGAAGAAGCTTGATAAATATACCTTTATTCCATAACCATAAAACCAATAATATGCGTGTATGAAAAGAGGGCAAGTTTTGGGGTACAACAGCAACCACCAAAAAGGAATTGTAAGTAGTGGTGTATACTTTTGATAAATTCAGGTCCTACTTGTTGGGTTTAAAGGTAATTGTTTATACTGACTGTTGTACCCCAAAATTTGCCCTCCCTTTTCTTTAAGACATTCTCCTAGGGTTCTCAAATGCTCAAGGTTGCCCAAGAATTGATCAGACAAATTCTCCTCCTAAGCAATGGGTCCACAACTAGGGTTTCATCTTTCACAAGTAAATTTGGGTTTCTAAGGTATCAAGTGGTTTTCATGGTTCCTCATATGTCTTCAAGAATTCTCATGCCAAATTTCATGCCTTGCATCACAAGTTTGCTCGGTCAATATCTCAGATGACTAAAAATCAATTGTATTGGATAAAAAGTCAAATATGGTCAACATACAATCAAACTTCAAGATTTTTGGTCAACATCAAGGTCTTAAAGTCATGTTCATCATTTTATCAAGGGTTGATCATGATTCATCAAGAAAAATCCTCAAATCATCAAAAGTCAAAAGTTGCCAAATTAAGGTTTTTCTTAGTTGAAGTCAACTGAAATTTGACCAAGAATAACTTTCACATGCTTCATCAGATCTTCCCCAACCAAAGCTCATTGTGAATGAAATTAAATTCTCTACAACTTTTTTCTCTCTAATCTCAAGTCCAAAAAATGCTTCATTTGAGAGATATGAGCCAATACATTATAGGTAATTTCAAAAGTCAACAAAAAGACACTTTTTGTCAAGGCAACTTACATCAAGATAAATTCTCCAAATGCAAAAATGATAAAAAGAAAGATTGTAGAGTACGTCTTGAGCTTTGCAAAAAGTCCAATATCACCTTCAAAAGATGAAAATTGAGAGAGTTATGACCAGTGAAAGTTGGGAAATTTTGAGCAAATGCATGAAGTTCAAATTGAGCAAACTTGATATTTTGGACTATTGGGCCATTGTTTTAAAATCCAAGTGTGTATTACACTCCTTATACACCTAGGATCTTGTTTATGTACCTATTGGTCTATTTTATTTTAATTATTTTTTATTTATTCATTATTAATTCAAAAATAAATAAGATAAAATACAAGGCTTCTTAAACAAAGTCCAAGTTGATCTTATCTTTGACCTAATTCATGCTATATAATCTCCATTCTTCAGACAAACAACGATGAACCCTTATATCAAGAAACTTGTCTGAAATCTTAAAATTTTCAAGAAGCCTAAAACTACTTGAAACCCTATTTATAGTCCCTTTCACTATAAACTAGCCACTTCATTCACTCCCAGTAATCATACAGAGTAAGAATGGACCAAATATTATGGTCCAAAGCTCATGAAACTCACATGCATTCATCTCCGATCCCATGATTTTCACAAAATTCATACTTTGATTTTCATTTTGTTTTAAGTCATACTAATGCCATTAATACGTTTCTGATATGTGTTTGTACAGGTTTGGATCATCATAAGGATCCCATGCAATCGAAATTATGGTTTTCCATGTTTGGTCTGATCCACATCATTTTTGTTATACCTCCCAAACCATTGAGTTTCATTCCAAAACAACTATCCCATTGAACTCACGGGCCTCGATTTAGGGGGTAGCATGCTTTTGTTTTGCTAACATCTCGTGTTTTTGCAGGTTGATAAAAAGGGCTACTGGAGAAGACAACCGAAGCTAGGGCTTCGACGCCTCTCCAGTTCATGCACGGTTTCTGTATTATATATGTATTGTTTGATTAAAGTTAATGGATGTATTACCTCCCCAACGATTGAAGCGCGCGTGTTAAAGACCTTACTATGCCAAGGCGTGGGTTCTATCCCAGCCTTTTGGAATTTGGATGTTTTTTATGATTTTTTTGTTTTGCAGATGATAAAGCGCGCTAGTTTCCTCTCCTTATAACCAAGGCACTCATGGCCTAGTGGTAAATATGTTGGCCGAAAGTTCTGAGGGCGTGGATTCAACACCCATCCCTACCATTTTGGTTTTTTTCTTCAATTCTCTATTCTTCTACTCTTTTTCCCTTATTTATTTTTTTTCTATTTTCACAAAACCTTTTTCAAAACCTTTGATTTTTTATAAACCCTAATAAGTTTTAGTATCAAATCAAATTAATTTTTTTATGTTTTTTATTTATTTAATCAATTAATTTAGTTTTTAGGTTTTTTTCATTAAACCTTTTTTTAATCAAAATCGATTTAGGGTTTTTAGGTTTTAATTAATCAATTTCCTTTTTTAATTAATTAAAATTAATTAGGTTATTAGGTTAATCATCAAACCTTTTTTTATCAAGAATCACAAAAAATTCTTTCCATTTTCCTTTTATTTTACATTTTTGCGTATTTTATTACTTTCGCGTTTTTTCCGATTATGTATCTGCTCATGGTTTGTAATAGATAGTTAGGGTTTTGCTTTTCTCGTATTTTATTACTTGTACCCCCATTCCCAAAGCCCTGTTATAGCGTAGGAATCTTTACTTTCTGTCTTTACTTTATGCATTTATCGCTTTCCTTGTATATAATTGTTTAGTTAATAGGATTATATGGCAAGATCAAAAGCGAATGATAGCTAACTTAATCAAAGATAAACAATACTTGAAACACAAATCACTTTGCACAATTGCAACTCAAGGGTAACCTCACTTGTTGCCTTCGAAACAAAAACAGTCATGTCCCTCGAACATGGGGACACTTTAGCAAAGACCCTCAGTTAAAAAGACCGTAGTCCATCGATGACCCTTTCAAATGTTGCCTTCGGTAAAAGATCTATTCCCTTACGAATTGCTAAAGCGCCCCTACAAGTTACCTTCTATGACTGTACGACGGCCTGCGCCTGTCCCTTCACATCCAACTATAGGGCTTCCTACTAACTAATGGTAGGATAGAACTATCTAAATGAGGAGGAAAATAACACGAAATACTTTGAGTAAATAGATAGTTCTTAATCGCTTGCTCACAAACATTTCAAACAAAAACATATTTTTCACAAAACACTTCTTTACAAAATATTTTCAAATAAAACACTTTTTACGCATTCTCGAGGACAGATACGAGGATCATTACAAAGTTGCCTCACTATTGGTATTTTCAAAATATTTTCAAACACACGAACACAAAGCATTTTCAAAACAAAGTGAGCTAGTGATTAAGAGCCCATAGATAACTACGGATGAAAAGGGTGCTAACACCTTCCCTTTTCATAACCTATCCCCCGAACTCAAAATCTATTAAGGTCTTTCATGTTCTTTTCACCCTTTCCTTATTGGATAAAAGAAAAGTCGATGGAGACTCTTGCCATCCGTAACATTTACGATAAAACGCAAAACCAAAAGTCAGTTATCCCACTGTGTTACAGAACTGGCAACTCTGCTGGGGAACTGTAAAAATGTGGGGTTACCTTAGAGTTAGATCATTTTTAAATTCTTTCCTTGTTTTCTTTGTATGCTTTTCATTTAGGGATTGCTCGGGTTTAATTTTCTTGCAAAGAGCCTATACCCAGATCTGGGGACAGTTTAGGCAAGTAGCTATAGATCATGGAAATTATACGGCATAGACCGATATGGTTGAAGCGATAGCTACGTTAGTACGACACTTTGGTTGGTACTGGTGTCCCTTAAGTCAGTCGAGGAGAACATTATGATGTCGTGTGGTGTCATAAGCACTAACTGACCTTTAGAACCTTAATTGACCCAACTTAGCCATTAAAAGGTAGTGATATAGTCGACTTTGGTGCAGTTCAAAGTTGGTTGATACTCGATGCTACACTCATTGAGATTCAACTCTCGGAATATTTTGGTGGCAAGTCAGTTGTACTACTGAAATAATGCCTAAGAGAAAGACCAGTGATATGAGACTCCTAGAACCTGATTACTTTTCTTAGGACATGTATAGCCAACTGAACTTCAAGAGGGTACTTACCTACAAACTTCGTGCAAGACTTAAACCTAAGGCTCTTATATGCCTTGTTTGTGTTTGTTATTTGTTCGAACATGACATCATAGCATCATGACTTCATACCATATCATTTTTACTGACCATTTCAAGGATCTCGAGGGCCTGCGATGTAGGTTATCATGAACCAGACGTCTAGAAAGGGGCAAGAGGATTTATTTTCCTCTAACCAAATGTCATCAAAGTATCATGAACCAGACGTCTAGCAAGGGGCAAGAGGATTTATTTTCCTATAACTAGATATCGTTAAAGACCGGAGTATGTTATCTTGAGTCAAAGGCTAGGACCCACTCGACATGGTGAGCTTGATTATCCTAGAAAGACATTCAACGACATGAAGTTCTTCAGTCAAAGCTGCAGCTATACTTAACTTCTAACGTTTTATTTTTGTTTATCCTACAAGATCCTTGAAAACGTTGCATCCATATATCATGCACATCATTACATAACAGGTTTTCCAATACATGTTTTCTCATCTACTTACTATTTATTTCAGTAAAAGATGGATCTAGAATAGACCGTGAAGGAACTCCAGGCACAAAATGCCCAATCCCAATAGACGCTCCTGAACTTAGCCAAGGGGCAAAAAGAGATGATGGCGCTCATCTCCAAGAAGAAGAAGACCAGAAAGCCAGTTATCCTCAACATGGGAAGAAGGTTCAAATTCCTTCCTAAACAAGCTCAGAACTGTGTTATTTCCTATGATAAAGATTACAGTAAGGGTGAAGAAGATGATAGAAGTATCAAAGTGGCGGGGGAAGCAACCTTGGTTCTGGTAAGGTTCCTGATGATGAAGACTATTCTGATAAGCAGTTGTTGTACCCCAAAATTTTCCCTCACATTTCTCAAGGGATTCGTCCTGGACTCTCAGTTTTTCCTCTACCAAGTTCCAAGTCTTGGATCATCATTTTTCAAGGAAATCATCCATAAGGGCAAAATGGTCAAAAGTATATTGAAAAAGTCAAACTTTGACTTTTAAATCAAAATCAAGTTCAAAAAAATCACAATTCATTAAAGCATAAAATGGGTTCATCAAAAAATCAGAAGTCAGGAGTTACTTTGGAAAAATCAAATCTTCTAAATATTTAGAAAAAATTTATAAGTGTTTAGAGAATGTGATACTTCAGAACTTCTGAGCCAGCCTCTATGTAAGTGCCGTCAGAAGATTGCAAACACATTCAGAACATAACGCTTCAATCAGAACATGCAGAAGCATTGCTCTTTGGCCAGAACATAATGCTTCAGTCAGAGCGTGATTCTTCAGCATACAAAGGTTATGTTCAACGCTCTGGTAAGAAGATTCTCCTTCAGCGTTTGGAGGTTATGTTTCTAATTTTCTGCAATCAGAACATCATCAAACCCCAAACCTTAACCTGCTACCCTTCTATGGCACAGTCCTGCAACCAGCTGCCACAATACTCCAAGGTATTGCTGATCCAGTCCACGCCTGCATTTTTCTTGCACCAAATTAGCCTACAAAAACTGTGATTTAAAAACAAAGGGGCAGCATGCCAAAAATGTTTAAAAAACTCATTTGTTTTTCCCCCCAAAACCATATCAAAATTCATCTATAAATAGCTTGTTCCATCACACGTTGAAGAGGTTGGTTTTTGGAGAGAGAGAATCACCAAAAGAAAGAAAAAAAGGCCTTGAATCTTTGCAAAATTCCAAGAACCCAAAAAGTTATAAACACCAAAAATACAAAACCTTAGCATTTGATTCCAACATCAAAACTCCATTGTTCCTTGACTAAAACCATCCTCACGGTTGTTGATTCATATACTTGAAGCTATTTCAACTTCTGTATCCATATTTCTATACACTCTCCATTCACCTCCACCTCAAAGAAGTCAGAGTATCATCCCTTGGCTGTTCCAGAAGTTGAAAACCTCCATTCTGTTGAGTACGTGAGCAAGTTACTCAGAATATCACCAGATTCTAAGACCAACCTCCAGCTTACAGAATCTTTTCCAGCTGCAAGGTAAGCTTCTACTGACTCTCATTACTTTGTTTAATCATTATCAGATTTGCATGTTCAAAAAATACAATGTAAATATCATGCTTCTAACGTTATACATGTTTTGAGACTTCATGTGTTTGCTTGCCTAAGTATGGAATAAATCAGTTTCAGAACTTCTGAAAGAATTTAGAACTCAGAATTAGGATTAGCAAATTCACACTTGCCTCTGATTTATGGTTCTGATATTCTTTGTTTCTGAAATGCTGTGAAACCTGTTATAATTTTCATATACATATCTTCTGTTTTGTGGAGAAATAACCAAATGCAGATGTCCCGACTGCCATGAAGAGAGAGAACAAGTTCTGCCAGTGATATCAAAACCTCTGAGATCTATTTTGTTGCTGGTGGTCTCAGAACTTCTGAAACTTATTCTGTTGTTGTTGGTTTCAGAACTTATGAAACCTATTATATTGCTGGTAGTATCAGAACTTCTAAAAGCTAATGTGCTCCTGTTGGACTCAGAACTTCTGACTCTGCTTATGTTTTTTTACTAACAGGGATTTTGTTTTGCAGTGCGCCAGGGTCAGAACTTCTGACCTCCCTTAATCAGCAACGCGCTGATTCTATTTTTACTTTTTCTCACTATCTTTTCTATCACTTTCTATTTCATTAATCAACAAACACCAAAAACTTTTTTTTATGCTTTACTTTATTTCTTAAAACAAAAGACTAAAAATATTTCCTTAAACAAAACTTATTTCGTTTCTTAAATAAATAAGCAGTTTATATTTCTTGCACATTCTGATCCATTTAGATATGGTTGTAATAATAACTTAGGACTTAATTTTACTTGCAACCCCATTCATAAATATGTACCCCCATCCCCCTAAAGCGATGTAATAGCTTAGATTTTATTTTTTCGCACTTTATTTGTTTTTTTTATATATTGCTAGTAAATAAGATGTATGACAAGACATGAAAACAATAAAATAGACAACCCTAATCAAGATTAAATGCATGCAACCAAGCACACTATTCACACATGCACCCTTAAGGTTAACTCCACTTGTGGCCTAAAAAATGGCCATGATATGCATGTGGTATGTCTTAGCATAAACAAAAATATAAGATCATAGTCCCTCGATGACGCTATCAAAATTGCCTATCAAAATGATCTTAGTCCCTAAAGGAAAAAGTTCTAAGTCATCTCACAACATTGTTATCATGGTCATACGATGACCTAATGCCCGTCCCTTCACATCCAACGGTGGGGCTTCTTACCAAATCAATAGTGAGATAGAAACATCTAAAGGAGAAGGAAAAGCACATCTAAGACCTTTCTAGTAGGTAGGTTCGCTCTTAGTTTCTCTCTTGCTAACAAAAAAAATATTTATACACCAACACTCTCACCTTGAAACATTTTCAAAAGATAAACACTTTGTACACGTTCTTATAGAGACGAGAACCGTTACAAAGAATACACCTTTTCAAAATCACTTTCAAAAAACACAATCTTTGAACTATTTTCGAAACAACACTTTGTATGCATTCTTATAGAGACGAGAATCATTACAAAGTTACATTTTCAAAATACTTTCAAAAAACCACACTACAAAGCACAATCAAATAAAAGCAAGTTGATCTAGCAAGTAACTAAGAGCCCATGGAAAACCATGGATGAAAAGGGTGCTAACACCTTCCCTTTTCATAATCTACCTCCCGAACTCAAAAACATCTCTAAAGGTCTTTCCTGTGCTTTTTCACCTTTCCTTTTTTGGATAAAAGAAAAGTCGATGGCGACTCTTGCTAAACCGCAACATTTGCAAACACAAACGCAAACTCTCAAGTCAGTTCTCCCACCGTATCACAGAACTGGCGACTCTGCTGGGGAACCAACTAAAAGTGGGGTTACCTTAGGGTTAGATCACATTTACTTGCTTTCATTGTTTGATTTGTATGCTTTACATTTGGTTCTCTTTTTGGGCTTGCTTTGATCCTCTACCCGGATCTGGGACACCTTTTTAGGTAAATAGAAATAGATTGTGGAAACTGTACGGCGTAGACCGATATGGTTGAAACAATGGCTATGTTAGTGTGACGCATTTGTGGGTACCGGTATCCCTTGTGGTGAATCAAGGAGAATACGGGGCCGCTGAGTGGCGTCATGAAGCACTAACGGACTTTAGAACCCTAATCGAACAAACTTGGCCATTAGGACGTAGTGAGATAGCCGGTTTCAGTGTAGAGCTGAAAATTGGTTGATACTCGATACTACACTCATTGAGGCTAGACTTTTGGGATATCTCGGCCGCAAGAAAAGATTGATTATGCTGAGACAATGCCCAAGAGAAAGGTCGGTGATATTGAGATCCTTTAGAACCCGATCACTCTTACTAGGACAGGTTTGAGCCAACTAAACTTCAAGAGGGTACTTACCTTTAAAACCTCATGCAAGCCTAAAACATAGGGATTTGTTTGCTTTGTGTGTATATACTTGTACATAACATCATAAACATCATGAGCATGCTCACTAACCATTTCAAGGATTTAGAAGTTTATCTTTGTTTTTGTTTTGTAGGTCATGAATTCTGTCCGAAGAAACACCATCTGAATCAGCTTCGTAAAAGCACACCCTCAACTTCAAGAGTTATCCTCAAGAGTTCCCGGGGATTCTCCTTTCATCAACAAATACGGTCGACTCCTTAGTTTGGCTACATCCAATTTCCAAGAAGAGATGATGTGTGTACTGTTCCAATTCTTTGATCTCGTACATCATTGTTTCACTTTCCCGGACTATCAGTTGATACCTACACTGGAAGAGTTCTCTCTACTCTTAGGGGTGCCCGTGCTTGATCAGATATTGTTCACCGGTCTAGAAAAGATTCCAGAACTTGAAGTCATCGCCGCAGCTTTGCATCTGAAGAGAGCCGACATCATAGCCAATTGGGAGACTAGAAGTGGGGTCAAAGGTTTCCTAGCCAAGTTTCTATTAGAGAAGGCTCGTTCATTCTGGGACGACATGGATTTCTAAGCTTTTGAAAACATCCTGGCTCTTCTCATTTATGGTTTGGTTATGTTCCCCAATTCGGACCAATTCATAGACGTTAATGCCATCAAAGTCTTTCTCTCTCGCGATCCCATACCTACCTTACTAGGAGACATCTTGCATTGCCTTCATACCCGCACCATGAAGAAAAGAGGTACCCTTTTGTGTTGTATCCCCCTACTCACAAAATGGTTCACTTTACACCTACCTCAATCAGCATTAAAGAACGAGCAAAGACTGACTTGGTCTCAAAGGATGATGTCTCTCACCCACTCTGATATCCGTTGGTGTTCGAGATCCTTGGAAGATGTCTCTATCATTGACCGCTGTGGGGAGTTCCCTAACGTACCTATGCTTGGTATTAGGGGGGTATCACCTACAACCCCTTCTTAGCCCTTCGAGAGTTTGGATATGCCCGAAGAGACGGCCCTCGCAAGATGCTCATCTAAGGTTTGGTGTTCGACTACGACAAAGAAGACCAAGGTTACCGCTAGAGGTTCACACGTGCTTGGGGAATGGTGAACAAGGTGGACAGTAGGACTTTAGGACATAAAAATTCTATCCCTCTCGAGCCTTACCTTAGGTGGGTACGGGCTCGTGCCCAGAGTCTCTTGATGCCTTACCCTTCCATCCTTCCTGTCATCATTGAGCCTGTTATCAAAGGAGACGTCCCATACACCGTTTTTCATCCTGACATGCCAACCTCTCTCGAAGACCTGCAGAAAGCTTGGGTTGAGTTAAAGGAAGAGAGAGACACCTTTGAAGCCCAGTATTATGCCAGTGAGAAGAAGGTTCTGGAGCTCACCAAAATGCTTCATGAAGATAAAAACCTGAATGCCTACATTGCTCCAAAGAGGATGCGGTCAACCTTTTTGTCTTAGGAGTTTTTGTTGTATTTTGTTGTAAGCCCAAAGGGGCGTGATGTATTCAAACTTGGATTTTTAATATGACGTGTGTTCTTTTTTGGTTTGAACAAATTTAAATCTCTAAATTTCCTTGAAGTCATTTGCATATTGCATCTTCATTCATCATAACATCACACAGGTTTCTCATAACAGGTCTCCTTATCCTTCTACTGTTTATTTCAGTGAGATGGATGTTGAATAGACTGTGAAAGATCTTCAGGTGCAGAACGCCCAGTTTCAGCAGATGCTCTTAGCTCTGACAAAAGGACAAGAGGAGTTGAAGACTTTACTGTCCAAAGAGAAGAAGAAAAAAGCAAAGAAACCAACCGGTGTTGTGATCATGGGAAGAAGGTTTAACGGACAAGCCAGACGAACTTTGGACTTTGCAACATCATCGGGTGAAGGAGATAATCAAGGAGCCGAGACCAAGGAAGTGAACAATGACCCAGCATCCGAAGAAGAAGAAGAGCCTGATTACTCTGAGGAACGGTATCCTCCTGCTGATGATAAATACAAACAGCTAGAGGATCGTTTGAATGCTATGGAGATTCAAAGAGTACCCGGTTTGGATTTCGAAGAATTAGGACTTATCTCAGGGGTTGTCATACCGCAAAAGTTCAAGGTCCCCACTTTCGCCAAATACGACGGTGTCTCTTGCCCAAAGCTACATCTAAGGTCATACGTCAGAAAGATTCAACCCCATACAGCTGACAAGAATCTGTGGGTGCATTTCTTCCAAGAAAGCCTGTCGGGGACGCAGTTGGATTGGTTCTATCAATTGGAAGGGACCAATGTTCGCAATTGGGAAGATTTAGCCACCGCCTTCTATTAACAATATTAGTATAATGCTGATTTAGCTCCAACTCGGACGCAATTGCAAGGCATGACTATGGGAACAGGTGAAGGTTTCAAAACCTATGCTCAGAAATGGAGGGATCTCGCAGGCAGAGTCCAGCCTCCTCTATCGGACAGAGAATTAGTGGATATGTTCCTAGGCACCTTGTCAGGTCCATTCTTCAACCACCTAATTGGAAGTTCCTCAGTTGGATTTACTGAACTGATCATGACTGGTGAACGGGTCGAAGCCGGTATAAAAAATGGCAAAATTCAAAAAGATGCATCTTCAAGCATAATGAAGAAGCCATTCACTGGTAAGAAGGAGGCCAGTGCCATTTATGACCCAAGAGATCGGAGCAAAGCGGGATACCGTCCAACGGTAAATGCTGTAATAATACCTAGGCCTGCGGTCTCCCCGCAACGCGACAATCAGCAAAGGTTAGAAAGGCCACAAAGGCAATTCACCCGAATCAATATGACATTGACAGAGGTTCTACCCCATCTGTTGAGGTCCAACTTGACAACTTTAAAGGAGGCTCCCAAGAATCCTAATACCTCTTCTCCTCGTTACAATCCAAACGCTAGGTTCTCCTATCATTCTGGGAGTCCTGGTCATGACACAAATGATTGTTCGACTTTAAGAAATAAGGTACAAGACTTGATCGAAACTAAAGAAATTGAGTTTGACGCTCCGGAGAAGCCCAATGTCATAACTGCTCCCATGCCTAAGCACAACCATGGAGTTAACTCCATTGATACTAATCCATTTGTAACCTCGGTGGACGAAGTTTCCACTCCTCTTGTGACTGTTAAGAAAAATTTGTTGTCGGCCGGTTTATTTCCGGGTTATGGTGAAGGTTGCCACTTATGTTCATTCCTACCTTCTGGTTGCCATTTGCTGAGGTCAGGTGTTCAACGCCTGATGGACAGTAAAGAAATTTTGTTCAAGAAAACTCTGGTTCCTGCTATACCATCTGAAGACGTTGCGATCATAACCATTTCCACCAGTCCTTCCAAGGCCTCCTCAAGAAGACCTGTTAGGATTACACCCGCTACGAGATTTGCTCCGCTAATAATCGCGTGTCCTGGTCCTATCCCGTACGCCTCAGACAAAGTCGTTCCTTGGCATTATGGCGCCGATATTTACTATCATGGCGTTAAATAAAACTTGAAGGCCGAAGAAGTTGATCCTGATATCGGTAACATTGTCGGGACCAGCAAGATTACTAGAAGTGGAAGGGTCTTCTCTCCTGAGATTTCCCCTAAGACTGTCAACAACCCTGTTATCATCCATATGGCATATCAACTGTTATTCTTGTTCTCGCTCTAGTTGTCGCCCCTGCCGATAAGTCATCTGGGACTCGCGGAAAAGAGGTTATAGGTGAGCCTGCCCGGACAGAGGTACCTAGAAAGATTATCGTGGAAGCCTCTAAGCAAGAGATAGAGGAAATCTTGAAAATAATCAAAAAAGAGTGACTACAATATGGTGGAACAATTGGGGCAAACCCCCTCAAAGATATCCATGTTATCCCTGATGTTGTGTTCCGAGGCCCATGCGAAGGCTTTAATTACATTCCTCAAAACTGCGCACGTGTCGCAAGAGACTTCAGCCGATCAATTCAAAGATTGTGTGGCTAGTCTGACTGCCGATAATGGGTTGGGTTTCTTAGATGCTGACTTAACACCAAAGGGAAGAAAGCATAATGATGCTCTGCATGTCTCGATTGAATGCAGAGGCACCACTATGGCTCATGTGCTAGTAGACATCGGGTCTTCGCTGAATGTCCTACCCAAGAAGGCTCTCGACCGATTAGATTGTGAAGGATTGACTCTAAAGCCTAGTAACATTGTGGTAAGGGATTTCGATGGGTCGAAGAGAATGGTGCATGGGGAGGTGAATATCCCTGTCAAAATAGGCTCTCAGACTTTTGAGTCTACCTTCTACGTGATGGATATCAGACCATCATACTCCTGTTTGTTGGGTCGTCCTTGGATCCACGAAGTTGGGACTATTACTTCCACACTTCACCAAATGCTGAAGTATCCAGTGAAAGGAAAGATTGTCACAGTACGGGGTGAGGAAGAATACATGGTGAGCCACCTCAATTCCTTCCGCTACGTGGAGATGGACGGATAATTTATAGAGACTCCTTGTTAAAATTTTGAAGAGGTCCCCCAGATTTTGGCGTCAACCGAGACCACTACCAGTACCAAATCTCCTATGAAGATGGCTTCTCTCAGGGATGCAAGAGCAATAGTTGAAGAAGGCAGGAATACCAATTGGGGACAGCTTCCTGAGTTTATTCACAAGACTGACAAGTTTGGTTTGGGCTTTACTTCAGAAACTCAGAGGGTTGTTCGACGCGCTCGAATTGGAGGACCTCCCCTACGCATCAGCAATCGAGAGGTCAATTCTATCAAAGACAGTGAGGAAGACTCTGATTTCGACAGTTAGATTTACCCGACTACCAACGGTGGACCGAGTAATTAGACAACCAGAGATTTCATACCAGTTTCTTTTGTTCCACAGTAATTTGTCTTATTTGTTTTAAATTTGTAATGAACAATTTAAACTTTTTAGCTTTGTGTCTTACCCGAGGCACGATGGCTCTATCTCTGAGGGTTATTATGTGTCATCTCATATATCATCAATGAAACATTGGACTTTCTTTGCATACAAATTTTGCGCTCTCTGTTTTTCTTTTTGTCTTTGCTTTATCAATACAACTATGCTCTTACACACACTCACATATCAAACTGCAGATCCATATCCACTCTGGATCTCATTGACAACAATCCTGCTATTGCCAGTTATGACTTTGAAAATACGATCAACCAAGCTGAGGACGAAGTTGTGAGGTGCCTGGAGAGCTTGCTAGACTACTACAACAAGAAAAGAAGGCCATACAGCCTCATGAAGAGCTAGTTGAGACAATAAACTTGGGTACAGAAATAGACAGAAAAGAGATCAAAATAGGTGCAAATCTGGAGCTTGGCGTCAAACAGAGGTTGATACAAATGTTGCACGATTACATTGAGATATTCGCTTGGTCCTATGAAGACATGCCTGGTTTGGACAATGATATCGTTGTACATCGCCTGCCAATTAAGGAAGGCTGCCCGCCAGTTAAACAGAAGGTCTGCCACATGCGCCCTGAAATGTCAGAGAAAATTAAAGCAGAGGTTATGAAACAGTTCGACGCGGGATTCTTAGCTGTCACCTCCTATCCGCAGTGGGTTGCTAACGTTGTTTCGGTGCCTAAGAAGGACGGTAAGGTACGGATATGTGTGGATTACAGAGATCTGAACAAGGCAAGCCCCAAGGATGACTTTTCGCTTCCTCATATTGACGTTCTGGTTGACAACACCGCGCAGCACAAAATATTTTCCTTCATGGATGGTTTCTCTGGCTACAACCAGATAAAGATGGCTCCTGAAGACATGGAAAAGATAACTTTCATTACGCAGTGGGGTACATTCTGCTACAAGGTGATGTCATTCGGACTGAAGAATGCTAGGGCAACCTATCAGCGCGCCATGGTAGCTTTGTTTCATGACATGATACATCATGAAATAGAGGTTTACGTAGATGACATGATAGCACGATCACAAACAGAAGAAGAGCACCTTGATCACTTGCAAAAGTTGTTCGAGAGGTTGAAGAAATATAAACTAAGGTTGAACCCAAACAAATGCACATTCGGAGTACGGTCCGGTAAACTTTTAGGTTTTTTTGTCAGTAACAAAGGCATTGAGGTCGATCCTGCCAAGGTTAAAGAAATACAAGAAATGTTTGCTCCTCGTACTGAAAAGGAAGTCAGAGGATTCTTGGGACGCTTGAACTATATTGCCAGATTCATTTCTCACCTAAAAGCTACTTGTGAGCCAATCTTCAAACTATTGAAGAAAGATCAAGTAGTCAGATGGAATGATGAGTGCCAGTTTTCTTTTGACAAGATCAAAGAGTACCTACAAGAGCCTCCTGTTTTGATGCCACCAGTCGAGGGAAGACCATTGATCATGTATATGACTATTTTAGAAAACTCAATAGGGTGTGTATTGGTGCAACATGACGAGTCTGGCCGAAAAGAGCACGCTATTTACTACCTGAGCAAAAAGTTTATCGACTGTGAAACCAGGTATTCACTACTCGAGAAAACTTGCTGCGTTCTGGCATTGGCTGCTCGCCGGCTAAGATGGTATATGCTGACTTATACTACCTTGTTGATATCTAAGATGGATCCGATGAAATACATCTTCGAGAAACCTGCTCTGTCTGGGAGGATAGCTAGATGGCAGATGATCCTAACAGAATATGACATACAGTATACTACCCAGAAAGCTATAAAGGGCAGTGTGCTAGCTGATCATCTTGCCCATCAAGCTATAGAAGATTATCAGTCTATGAAGTTTGAATTCCCGGATGAAGACATCATGACATTAGACAACTGTGAAGAAATCAGGCAATATGACGGGCCTGAACGAGGATCCTGATGGACCATATTATTTGATGGAGAATCCAATGCACTTGGAAATGGTATTGGCGCCGTACTCATATCTCCGGAAGGATGTCATACTCCCTTTACTGCCAGGATTTGCTTCAACTGTACAAACAACATGGCAGAATACGAAGCATGCATCTTCGGTCTCAAAGCTGCTATAGACTTGGGGATCAAATCCTTGGATATATTTGGAGATTCAACTTTGGTCATCAGTCAGGTCAAAGGGGAATGAGACACTAAACACCCCAACCTTATCCCTTACAAAGAACATGTGTTGACATTGTTGCCGCATTTTGAGGATATTACCTTCAAGCATTTCCCACGAGAAGAAAATCAGCTAGCAGACTCACTAGCTACAATGCCATCTATGTTTAAACTCAATTGGGATAACGAGGCTCCTCAAATCACCATTGAACGGATGGATGAACCAGCCTACTGTCACGAGATCAGTATCGAAGAAGTAATGGACCGACCTTGGTTCCATGAAGTTAAAAGGTATCTCGAGTCTCAAGAATACCCAGAATGAGCTTCAGTAAATGACAAGAAGTTCCTAAGAAGATTCTCAGCCAAGTTCTTCCTCAGTAACGGTATTTTGTACAAACGCAATCATGACTTTGTTTTGCTTCGATGCGTAGACAAGGTTGAGGCTGAAAGGATCATGGCTGAGTTACACCAGGGCACTTTTGGTACCCATTCCAGTGGGCATACGATGGTAAAGAAAATCCTACGGGTAGGATATTATTGGTCTATCATGGAAGCAGATTTCTACAAACACTCTCGGACCTGCCATAAGTGTCAGGTTTATGCTGATAAAGTGCACGTACCTCCAGTTCCTCTGAACGTCCTGACGGCTCCTTGGCCCTTTGCTATGTGGAGAATCGATATGGTTGGGGAAATCAAGCCAACAACCTCCAATGGACACCGCTTCATCTTGGTGGCCATCGACTACTTTACAAAGTGGGTTAAGGCAGCTTCTTTCGCTTCTGTTACCAAGAATGTTGTCGCCCGGTTAATCAAACAAAATCTCATATGTCGGTATGGTATCCCAGAGAGGATCATTACTGACAATGGTACAAATCTCAATAATATAATGATCACTGAACTCTGTAAACAATTCAAGATACAACATCACAACTCTTCTCCCTACCGACGAAAGATGAATGGCGATGTTGAAGCAGCTAACAAGAACATCAAGAAGATTATACAAAAGATGACGGTGACATACAAAGACTGGCATGAGATGTTACCATTCGCCCTCCATGGGTATCGTACCACAGCTCGTACATCAACTGGGGCAACACCTTTTTCTCTGGTATACGGCATGGAGGCTGTCCTACCCATCGAGGTTCAGATCCCCTCTCTGAGGATCATGAAGGATGCTGGTTTGAACGAGGAAGATTGGATCCAAACTCGACTTGACCAGTTGAATTTGATTGATGAGAAGAGGCTGGCAGCTATCTGTTATGGTCAGATATACTAAAAACGCGTGATTAAAGCTTTTAATAAAAAGGTCAAACGTCAGGTATATCGGGTCGGTGACTTGGTGTTGTACCCCAAAATTTTCCCTCCCATATTTCTCAAAACATTGCAAGAAAAATCTCCAAGTTGCTCAAGATTGCTCAAGAGTTGGACAGTCAAGCTATCTCCTAAGGCAGTCAACCTCAAATTAGGGTTTTGTGTTGCATCATGATCCTTGCATCCAAATAACCTCAAATGCTCCTTAATGTCCTAACATATTCTCAAATTCAGGTTCGGCTCAAGAGTCAATTCTTTAAAGAAGGTATCCGAATGTGTGACTTTTCTCGAAGAAATATGGTGAAAAAGTGTGTTGAAAGTGCAGTTTTTACGCGCTAAAAAATTCATAACTTGAAGATCGTGGCTTGTTTTGAACCTGTTCCGGTGGCCAAAATTCTGTCTTGACATTATCTACGTTTTCATCTCTCACGGATGGAAGCCAATTTCAAACAGAAGGTCTTCAAAAATATGGATTTATCAAGTATTTTCGTACAGAAAATTTGTGATAGAAGTTTATTCGCGTCATGTTCAGAAAATCATAACTTGGTCGATTTTCATCGTATCGAGCTGGTTCCGGCGCCAAAATTTCACAAATTGAGTTGGCTAAGTTTTCAAAGAAGGTATTGAATTCGAACGGTATCCAAAAGGTCTTTGTTTTTTGCTCAGAGTACGCGTGACGCGCCGAAAATCCTGAATGCTGAATATTATTTTATCTGGGTCGAAACTTCGAAAATTCATAATTCGGTCAATTTTTATCGGATTGGGCTCATATTTTTACACAAGGTCACTGACTCAGATATCTACTACTTTTCTTCAAAAGTCGAGACCGAATTATACTCCGATCAATACCAGTTTTTTATTGAAGTACGTATCAGAGTCGACACTGGAGCCCAAAATAAGTTTGTTTGGGCTGAAAGTTCAAAAATTCATAACTAATTCACCTTTTATCCGATTGAGCCGATTTTCGGACAGGAGTCAGTTCTCGATGTCGGCTACATTTTGTTTTCACATTTCAACTTCAAAAATTGCACTTAAGCCCCTTCGATTTAGCCTGCAACGTAACGAACTCAAGTGAACATTGGAGGCCCAATTGCACATTCAAAGCCCATTTTTTGCTCTCTAATTTCTATTATATAATCCCATTCTTTTCACACAAACGAGGAGAGAAAAAAAAACTTGCCACAACGCTGTCAGAATATCAAATTCTTTCAAGAACCCTAAAACCTTGAAATCCTTATTACAAATCCCCCCTCACTACAAACAAGCCATCCCGGTTACAAACCAACATCTCACTATAAACAAGTCATCCCGGTTACAAACCAACCTCTCACTACTTCTCCAGTAAGGGTAAGGCTGGCTTGATCTCCATGACCAAAAGGGCATAAAAGCATTAATATCACTACTTCTCCAGTAAGGGTAAGGCTGATTTGATCTCCATGATCAAAAGGGTATAATCATTCACACATGCCATATTGGCCTAAACATTAAATTTTTTCATATATTGGCTTTATTTGTATTTTATGATATATAGCAATTTATTTAATGTGTTCATGACCTTCAACACTGCAGATTTAGACAGGATCCCATTCAGGTTCATTAAGGAACGATGAGGCCAAAACACAAATGGCCAAAAGCCAAAACACAAATGGCCAAAATAGAACAGCTTACACATGACACCAATACATGGCGAGGCAGACATCCTGAGAAGGTTAAGGAACGTTGAGGCCAGAACACAAATGGCCAAAACAGAATAGCTTACACATGACACCAATAGCTATTGCACCCTAAAATCAGGTTCATTTCTCACCCTTTATTTCCTTTTTCTATATTTTTCTTTAAGTAATTTATTTATTTTTACTAACAATTAATTAATTTTCTTTTTCATCAAAAAAATCATAAAAATATTTTTATGTTCAAATAAACTTAGAATTTTATTTTTTATCAATAAATATTAATTAATTTAATTAGGTTAATTTTAGATAACTTTCATTTATTTTGTAAATAATTTAAAATTAATTAGAATAAATAGGCTTTATTACTAACTTAATTATTTTATTTCTTTCCTAAAATAACAAAAACCCAAAAATATGTTTTATTTTATTAAAATTAATTCATCACTTTATTTTTGTAAATAAATACTAATTTAATTAATTTAGTTTAATTAGGTTTAACTTTCAATATTTTTTGCAATATTTAAAATCAATGTAGAATATTAGGTTTTACTAACTTTAAACAATTTATTTTTTTTATTTCTTTAAATATCCAAAAATCCAAAAATATTTTCATTAATTAATTTATTTATTAATTTAATTGTTAACTTAACTTAATTCTTTTTTAATCCAAAATAAATCAAAAACATGCTTTCTTTCAAAAAGGGTCAAAACCCTAAAAATGCATTCGATTTAATTTCTTGCACGCGATCCATTTTTCCATATTATTGTACTTGCTTCCGGAATGTAATAACTTTAAATAGGACTTTATTTTACCGCTTTATTTTATTTTCCGCATTTTAAATTAAAGGGTTGTTTTTGGCGATGTAAATACCCGACGCCTTGTAATAGTTTAGATTTAATTTCCGCAATTTAAATTCCGCAACTATAAACTGTTAGATGTTTGATAATAGGGAATGCATGACAAGATCAAATGTATGAACTTAAAATCAACATAGATAACCCATGACATGTACAAAGATAAATAACTGAAAAACAATACACTCGCACATGTGCACTCTTAGGGTACACCTCACTTGGTTGCCTTTGAAAGTGGTTATTGAGTATAGAAAGGTTTAGAGGTCGCCCTCTTGTCCAAAGATCATAAGTTGCCTCGAAACGGTTGCCTCGAATAAAATGATCTAAGACATTAGTGTTACCGCTAAGGCGTCCTAACGTTGCTTTAGTGACCACACGTCCCTTAATCGAATTGACCCTTAAAACTCCAACGACGATGCTACCTACTCATCAATAGTGGGATAGCATTGTCTAAAGGACATTTGCACAGAATAATTCTTTTTTCGAGTAGGTAGATGGTTCTTAAGTACTTGCTCCTTTTAAAACAAAACAAAACTTTTCACACTTACACTCCTTTCAAACAAAAACTCTTTTCAAACTCACAAACACAAAGAAAAGCAAACTTTTGAAAACACTTTGAGCAAGTACCTAAGAGCCCGTGGATAACCACGAATAGAAAGGGTGCTAACACTTTCCCTTTCTATAATCTACCTCCCGAACCCGATAAACATCTCGAAAAAAGGAATATTTTTGTGCTTTTGTCCTTTCCTGGTTGGATAAAATAAAAGACGGTGGTGACTCTTGCTTACCGCGACATTTTGCAAAAACAAACACAAAACGCGAACCAGCATTACAAAAACAGTCAGTTCTATCCCACCGATCACAGAACTGGCGACTCTGCTGGGGAGTATTATAAGTGGGGTGTACCTTAGGAATAGTTCATAATGTTTTCAATTGCTTGACTTGTATGCTTTATCTTTGTGGGTTGAATCGGAGTTACTATAGATCCTAACCCGGATCAGGGGGATACCCTTTAGGTAAGTAGCAATAAACTGTGATGGAACTGTACGACATAGACCGATACGGTTGAAGAAGTAGCTACGTTGGTGTGGCACTTTAGATTGTACTGATATCCCTTGTGTTAGAACGAGGAGAATATGGGTCATCTAAGGGGTCATTAAGCACCAACTGATCTTAGAACTTTTAAATTGACCAACTTGGCCATATAATAGTAGCAGTATGCTACACTCATTGAGACTAAACTCTCGCGATGATTCCGGCCGCAAGAAAAGGTTGCTAAACTGGAATTATGATCGATCGAGGGTAGTCAGTGATATTGAGATCCTCTAGAACCCGGTTACTATTTCTAGGACAGGTTTGAGCCAACTAAACTGAAAGAGGGTAATACCTAAACTCCATGCCAGGCTGAAATTGAAGGGCTATTGTGTGACTTGTGTGCCTTCAAAACTTGAACTACTTGCACATTCTTGTTATCTGACAACATGAGTTCCTTGCAGGTTTTGTTTACAGTCCTTATCCAATAATTTGGATTTATTGCAGGGTTTACTTACAGCACCTCACACTTTTGCTTAAACGCATATCATACACATCATAACATCATACCTTAACATTTCCTTAACCATTTCAAGGATCTCAAGGGTCTGTGATACAGGTTATGGTAAATCAAATGTCTAGCAAGGGGCAAAGGGGATTTATTTTCCTCTAGCCAAGGTTGTCTAGAAATCAAAACACGGTAATTTGAGTCAGGGGCTATGACCCACTCGATATGGTGAGCTTGACTCTTGAAGAATGACTCTTAACAACATGAAGTTTCTTCAATCAAAGCTGCAAAATTCAAATTCTAACAAGTTTCTTGTTTACCCCGCGAGATCCTTGAAAACATTGCATGCATATATCATACATATCATTGCATAACAGGCCTTCCAGTACAGGTCTCTCATGTTCTCGCTGTTTATTTCAGTAATGGCTCTCCAACAAGACAACCAAGATCTTCATACTCAAGAGACTCAGTTCAGGGAAATCTTCCTAAACCTATCCAAGGGGCAGGAAGAGTTGAGAACACTCCTCATGGGGAATTTGGTCAAGAAAAGTCCTGAAGACAATAAGGACGAACGGCTGGAACAACTACAAGCTGAGTTCAGTGCCATGAAAAAACAGATGCTGGGGCAGATGGCTCTTATCCAAGGCTTAGCTCGGGAGAAAGAAGAGCTGAGAACCATTATCAACCAGCTTCATCAAGACAGATACAACAACATGAAGCAAACAGTCAAGGACGGGGACCAAGTCATTAATCAACTTCCGAGAAGTCAAAGGTTTGGTTTGACGAAGAATAGACCTCTCCAAGTTGTTACTACCTCACAGGTCCAACAACGAACTTGCCAAGAACAATGGTTTGATCAGAGTAAGCCAAATATGCCTAGAAGGCAATTTACCAAGCTCAACATGTCGTTGTCTCAGGCTTTACAACACCTGTTGAGATTGAATCTGGTGACGTTAAGGGACTCTCCTAAGAATCCCAACACAGCCTCCCCAAAGTACAATCCTGATGCAAGATGTGCATATCACTCCAACAGCTCGGGGCATGATACTAACATCTGTTGGTCGTTGAGCAACCAAATTCAAGACCTAATTGATAAAGGAGCATTGGAACTCACACAAGACAGTCAGATTGAATTCTTTTGCCATCCCCCCAAGGTTCACCATTTGAAGTGACAAGTATTGAGACGAGAAGACTTTTTGTTCATTAGAATTTTCAAGTTGTAATTTTCTTTTGATTGTTCAAACATTTATTCATGTCAAACTTTATTACTTTATCAATGCATTGCATATGTCTGTTTTGAATCAATCCATTTGTATTTCACTATATTCAAATTGCTTTCATTTTTTTGTGATGATCAACTCCCGATTAAAAAAATTCTAAGCCTTTAGAGGGAGGATGACGAAAATGATATCAAAATCTCTACAGTATGCTTTTGAACAGACCCCGCTGACGAGGTATAGACATTGTTTCAAATCCTAAACAGTGGAGTTATAAGGAAGATAATCCCTAGTCAACCCCTTTGAGCCAAAGAAGTTGGAGTTTTTCTTTTCACAAATTAAAACCCGTAATCACAACCTGGGACAGGGTAGTTTGCTCAGTTAATTCAGGTGCACAATGAATGATGACAAAGAAGTCCTTCCAAAACAAAAGACGGCGATGGTTCCGAATAATCGTAAGGACAGGCAGTCATTATCTCTCAAAAATAAAAGCCCATTAAGTCAAAACCTATGAAAGAGACTTACAAAACTGGGGCATCCCGCTGATTGTAATCACAAAAGAAACAGTTCAGGCAAAAGAAAGGGATAATAAAGTCAAAAGGAAAGAGATCCTGCAAACTCTCAACAAAATGATTGCCTGTTCAAAATAAATTGTCAGTATCCGAACCACCACTGGAATATTAGAGCAAAGACTCAAACGGGATCTAAATGCATAATTAGTTGAGTTTAGGATCGAAGAACATCACGAAGAACGGGTGGGTACAAATAAAATTTGAGCCTTTGTCCTTTGTTTCTTAAACCGTGAACCAGGCCACGTTATAACCCTTAAAAGTCCTAGCTGAAGCACGGGTTAGTTCGAAATCATACTGTTATAAAAAGGTATCCTGACTCCTGTAGGGCTTGCTGTAAATCCTGAGTTGACGTCACATTTTACAAAATTTTCCTATCTTACTGAAAAAATGCATTTTAAAAAACTTCAAGACAGACATAAGCTTTGCATTCTTAAAATAACATTGTTTGCATATGACTATTTGTTCAACAGCAGAGAAATTCACACGACGAATATCTAGTAAACAAAAAACCTTCTCAATAAAAAGGATCACCTCAAGTGGAAAAACACTTCCAACCAAGGGGCACGGCATGAGCATTGTCCATCATCTGGGGCAATTAAGTCAAGATTCAAGGAATCTCTCAAAATGCCAAATAGCCAGGGGAAAATCTCCATCAGAATCAATTGGGGCATTGGACCTGAATTCCAGCAACGAATCTTGCATGATCAAACGAAGATCTTCTGGTAGTATGGCAACAAAACACTACCGACAGTGACACCTCTCTGCATCCTGAGGGCATGGACATAGTCAGAAAATACCGCGCGTGAATCAAAGACTCGCTAGGTTGACTGGCCTAGGCAAAAATAAAGGCTTCCCGACGAACCAAAAGGGTTCGGGCAAAAATAAGGGATGAAAATGAAAATTTTGTACACCCGGCAAGTCGAAAACCTGAAAAGGAGGCTTGGGCAAAAAAGGGTATCCCGGTGGACTGAAAACTCGAAAGGGCGGTCCAGGAAAAAATTAGGGATCAAAGCGTACGACTATGTCTCGTCATCTCGTCACTGGCCTACCAGAAGAAGACTTGTCATTTTGGCCGAAAGATACCAAGCACCTCATAGGTGGGGATAATACTCGATCCACAGGGCCTCCGCAGGCACATTCTCCCGCAAAAATAGGGGCAAATAAGAATTGTCCGAACTGTACAAGTTGCTCTGTCCACCAGGTACCAAGGTATATATTCAGCTGAAGAATATGGCTAAGATACTTTTGTTAGAACAAAGTTTGAATCTACCACCCTAAGTTTTAAGTTTTGATGATAACAAAATGCTAAGATACATTAAGTGTATGATTCATGTAAGACACATGTGCTATCTAAACATTACATTTTGTTTTACAGAAACTCTGATGGGTATCAGCAGGAGAACGTCCTCATCAGCATCAGAAAATTGGATATCAACATCAGCATCAGAAGATGTTATATTAGATACCAGAATCAGAAGATCAACTTGCGCCTATGCTGAAGCTTGATGAACAGATCTGCGCTTAAATCATCTGAACTCTGATAAAGACAACAACAGTTCATCAGCACCTAAGCAGCGTCAGAATGAGCCAAAGCCAGAATACGCTTAAGTGGCAACGGTACTGTGCATTCAAGACGAGTTATTACCAACAGCATCATTCCAGACAAGATCTGCTTATTAAGGAAAGAATGTTATTGGCATTGAAACAGAATTATTACTCCAACGTACACTATTTCCAATGCTATATAAACAAGTCAATGAAGATTGAATTGGCTAATGCTCTACAACAATCTACACGCCAAAAAGCTATTCATCATCTTTCTCACTCTCAGTTTGCTAAAAGCTCTCAAATTCCTTACTCAATTATTTTAGCAATCTAGTTCTCATAAGCTTAAATTGTGTAGTATCACAGTTGTGATAAACAGTTTTGTAGAAAACATTCACACACCTAGATTTCAATTCTTTGTAAGAAAGTAATTCCTTGAGAAACCGGTTTGTGGTTTGCATCAAGAAGGCTTTAGCAGTTGTTAAAGCAGATTGTAATATTCAGTTGAATATAGTGGATTAAGACCTCGTTGGAGAGAGGCGAAATCACCTTGACGGGTGGATTGGAGTAGTTTGAGATCAAACGAACCAGGATAAAAATATCGTGTTGATTGCAATTGATTTCCAGTTTTTACAATTCAACCCCCCTTCTTGTGTTTTTCACTTCTTCAACTTTCACTCCCCGCAGAGTAAGACAGTAATGATAGCTCTCTCAGTTGAGACTTGCAACTATGGACGAATCAGTAATACTCTCCCCAAGCAGAGTTAGTCTACCATCATCCCTAAAAAGGCTTGGTATCCCCAGAAGGTCTTAATATTCCCCAGCGGAGTATACAAATGTTCTCCAGCAAGCATAAGAGTATCCCCGACAGTCTTAAAATTCCTCTACGGAGTATAAGAATGTTCCCCGGCAGAATGCAAGATACCCCCAGTGAAGTCAATATTTCCCTAGCACGGTCTAGAAAAAAAGTTATCCCAACGAAGTTGAATCATCATCCCCAGTAGACTCTGGAAGCTTATCCCCTGCAAAGTACAAAATAAATTTCCCCAGCCAAATTCATAAGAGTCTCCCCACAAGATTCTAACAGGGTTATCCCTAGAAAGTCGCGACTGAAAGATCATCCCCCAGCGAAGTTCTTTCCCTTCACAAGCAGGAATTCAATCCTCAACAGATTTAATGTCACTAGCAACGGTAACCCATCCCCAGCGGAGTTTATCGTTGAAATCCTTAGCGAAGTTTATCAGCGGAATCCCCAGTAGAATTTATCAGTGACATCCTCTACAGAGCATATTTTCCCCACAGAGTAATCTCTTCCTCAGTTTATCCCCCAACGGAATTATCTTCTCCTGCAGGGTTATTCTCACAATCATCTTCATTCACCATCCCCAGCGGAAACGAAGAATTCAACTCTTTTCTCCAGCAGCTATACGGATTTATTTTCCCTAGCTAAAGCATCACATTTCCATACATCATGATACATGCATAAATGCATCATACGATACAATCTCATTTATGTTGAGAACATCATTGCTTGATCCATATCATGTATTGCATAAGGCTGACCTTTACCTTTCAGGGAAGATGCAGTTAAATTCTCAACCCGTCAATGGAGACAACCCGTCAAAAGAGACAACCAGTCAAAGAAGACAATTTTTCCTCCGTCATAGTGTGGATGAGTTCTCTAATTTCAATAGTATACTACGTTGAAGACCAGACAGTTCCTAGATCTTGATGAAGATGTTTCCCTACGTCATAGTGTGGACGAGTGTTATAACCTCAACGGTATACTACGTTGAGAACTAGTCAGTTCCTAGATCTTGATGTTTTCCTCCGTTATAGTGTGGACGAGTTCTCTAATTTCAACGGTATACTACGTTGAAGACCAGACAGTTCCTAGATCTTGATGAATATGTTTCCCTATGTCATAGTATGGATGAGTGCTATAACCTCAACGGTATACTATGTTGAGCACTAGTCAGTTCCTAGATCTTGATGTTTTCCTCCGTCATAGTGTGGACGAGTTCTCTAATTTCAACGGTATACTACGTTGAAGACCAGATAGTTCCTAGATCTTGATAAAGATGTTTCCCTATGTCATAGTATGGATGAGTGCTATAACCTCAACGGTATACTATGTTGAGCACTAGTCAGTTCCTAGATCTTGATGCTTTCCTCCATCATAGTGTGGACGAGTTCTCCATAATAGGTAAAGATTAACTTGGCTCATCTTCTGTTTAATCACCTCATGACCAGCGTCAAGGAGACAAGGGAAGAAGAAAGGACAAAAAGGGATTGGATACCCTTTGGCAGGTTAATATCAGATATTCTGGCGGAGAATAGGCTGATAGATCACCTTACAGAAGCATAGGAATTAAGTTCTATTGAACCTACTGTTGGCAAGCCTCTGAACGCCAAGAATCTGAAGAAAATGAAACTGATAGAGAATATCAGAAAGGAGCCCAACGTCACTCCTCTGGCTGACATCACCAGCAGAAGAGTCCCTTTGGACGACTTTCCACTGTTTTCTGAGATTGAATCTAAACCAGTAGTTGTTCTCAGATACTTGGACGCTTGCAAGGCTGATGGTACAGATCCCAAACTGAATATTAAAGATCTGCACTGTGATCGGTGGATCTGGAACTGACTGTTTAACGCTGGTTCACGAAATGTCGCGGAAGCAAGAGTCGCCACCGTCTTTTATTTTCTCCAAATGGAAAGGACAAAAGCACATAAAAATTCCTTATAGAGATTGCTCTCGGTTCGGGAGGTAGATTTATAGAAAGGGAAGGTGTTAGCACCCTTTCTATCCATGGTTATCCATGGGCTCTTAGATACTTGCTCATTTGTGTTTTCAAAATTGTTTGTTTGCTTTTCAACTGTGGGTTTAAAAAAAGTTTCTTTGAAAATTTCAATTCGACTCTTGTATCAGTCCTCAAGAGTGTTTGAAAAAATTACTTTCGAAAGCTTTTTGAAAGTGTCGGTGTGAAAAGAGTTTTTGATTTTTGTTTTGAAATTAGAGCAAGTATCTGCGAGTTGTCTACCTACCCGATTTGAAATAAAATAAAATGCGGAAAGATAAATGTCTAATTAATCTATTACATGGCTTTGGGATAAATACATTATATTCACAAAAAGAAATAAAAGTAAAATGCGAGAATAAGTAAAGTCGGGAATGCGAGGGCGTTGGACCCTTTTAAGGAAATTAAATTACAATTAATAAATTAATTAAGTTAAATGAGAAAAGGAAATTATTTTTGAGTTTTTTGTATTTATGGAATTTAGTAAGAAAATTAAATGAAATTAAAACCCTAATTCTAAGCTATTTTTAATTTATTAAAAAAATGTTTAAATTTAACCTAGTTTTAACCTAATTATTTAATGGCAAATTTATTTACAAAATAAATAATTAATTATTAAATATGGTGAAAAATAAAAAAAGGAATAAAAGTATAAAACCCTAATTCTACATTTTTTAGTTTATTACAAAAATATTAAGATTAAAACCTAGAATTAGAACTAAATTAATTATTACATTTATTTACAAAAAAACATTTAAATAAAATATATTTATATTTTTTGTCTTTCTGATTTTTTTTGTTATTTTTTATGTTATGAAAAATTAATTTATGAATTAAACTAAAAATAAATAAAACAAATAAATAGAAAAAATAAAAAGAATGAAAAATAAAATGCAAACCAATGGGGGGTGTTGACCCCAATTTGGAGGTATTTTCCAGCACTTTTGGCCCATTTGAAGGAGGCCTGGTTGACTTTTCTGGGATGCGTGTGGCTCCATTGACCAATGCATAGGGTGCTCCTCAGATCATGGCCATTGGATTGACGTTGTGGGACGCGTGGCCAGCTTAAGCATAGAGTGCATGGTGGACTTCTGAAGGGAACGCTGCATGTAAACATGGAAAGAAAAATAATATTGAGAAGGGAGGGGACCTGGGAATCGAACACAGGTCCCAATGCTTGTGTGACAACGCAGCTACCAATTGTGCCATTTGCTTTCTTTGTTATTATGATAGAAAATAAATAATATATAAAACAAACCACGCTAATGATATTAATACAAAAAAAAGCGCGCTGAAACTTGAATGGTCCAACCATGATAGGACACGCCAGCTTCTTCCTCATTGTGCTTGTAAACAGAAAATAGATAGCGGGGGTTTTAAACCCCCACTAAATGTACCCTGCGAAAAATAGCGATTAGAGCATCGTTGCTCATAAATTGAGCGCGACATGGTGGTTGTGTTCGTATGAAGGTCTTGAGTTTAATGGTCCAGGTCTCATTGGCCAATTTTCCCCTATGAAAGAAGCCCTAAATTTTGATCTCTGCAACCCTAACGAGCTCCAATGGCAACTTTGCATATAGGCTATAAAAACTTAATTAAAATACACCATTAGCTTTAGAATGATTGGGTTAGTATAAATCAATATAAAAAACACATGAAAAATGCATGGAATTCAGGATGCGATTATGAATATTTTACAGAAAAGTGGGACTCCTATCTACCAATTCTTTGAGTATGGGAGTGTGATTCTGATTGGAAACGGTTCCTGGTAACCTTGGAAAGCTTTTGGAATAGTTCTTTCGCCTTGAAACTCCCTGCAATATCGTTTTCAGTTTTTGAAAAATTTGATGAAAAATGCAAAGTTGGTTTTTGATATGAGGCGCAGCTTCAAGGTTCTTCTCATTAGGTTTGCATTTGTCTATGTATATGGAATGTTTTAGGGTAAGAATTCAAGCCAAAAGATCAATATTTTGATGAATCAAATATTTGATTTTTAATGAAATCCTTTCAAATCTTTTCCATGTGCTTTTGATACCAATCATGGCCAAATCTTTCCAAATTGAGTGTGCACGAAATCTTGAGGTTTTATGGAGAGAATATGCTGCAAAAAGGGATTAAAAAACATGGTTTTCTATTTTTGTCATATTTTATTTCATTAAATGAATTAATAGTGATAAAAATTCAAATAAATAATAAAAAATGATGAAATAAATCTCCTTTGGGTCAAATGGTCGTGCATAACCTTTGGATGATGATTCTTGGAAGAAAATGTGGCCCATTAGCAATTTTGAGGCATTTGAAGTAAAGTTGACTTTTCAAAATTCCCAAAAATTTCCCAACTTCCACAAGGCATATCTTGCTCAATTTTTAAGCTTTGATCATGTTCTTGGACATTTTGGAAAGGTCTTGAAGTCCTCTAACCAATGCCTTTGGTCCCATGTCATTTTGATTTACCAATCTCAAGTTATGGTCTTTGACTTAAAGTCCCTTTTTGTTGACTTTTGAAAATGACCTATAATGTTGAAATTGATAACTTTTTGTGAGAGCATTTCTTGGACTTGAAGTGTGAAGAGAAGTTGTAGGAAATGTCATCCTATTCAAAATGAGCTTTGGATGGAATTTTTCTGATGAACCAGGTGGAAGTTATGCCCTGGTCAAGTTACAATTGACTTTTTCAACTGTCCAAATATGGAAACTTTTGCATCTTGAGACTTTTTGAGCCATGCCTTGAGAATCATGATCAAGAATTGATCAAATTATGTTTGTGGCTTCAAAATGAGATGTTGACCAAAAATTTGAACTTTTGACTGTCAAATGACCATTTTGCCCCTGCAGTTGACTGTTGGGCAGTTAGGGTTTTTGACTGTGCAATTTTGTGCTGTAAGTCTTGAAACTTGGCATATGGATGCTTGACCATGTTTGTAGGTATGTGGGACTTGTTTGGACCCTTGGAAACTTCAATTTCTTTGCCAGAACCAAAACCCTAGTTTTTGACTGTTAGGAGGCCCTTGAACTGTGCAACCCTTGGGGAGATTTTGAAGCATGCTCTTTGCAAATCTTGAAGAATATGGGAGGGAAAATTTTGGGGTACAACAGTTGCCCCTGTTCAATCTTCTTAAACCTGAGGATGCAGATTGGCTGACGTGCCTTTCGTAATCCGAAGGTGGAAGATGATTGAACACTAGAGTGCCCAGAAATTTGCGCTCACATAGTAGTGTGATGTGGGGAATGGGCTTACAGATGCCATTTGGAGATTGATGGATAGGGATATGGGCTTACAGATGCCATGTTGAGAGGTGATGGAAGGTGGATGGGCTTATAGATGCCATCTGGATGTCGATCGCGCAAGAGATTTCTTAGCAAGACCTTGCGTACCTGAAAAAGAAAATGAGTACCTGGCCTGTTACAGGAGTTGGTCTTCAAACTCTTTGTATAGATGTGTCCTGACTGGTTACAGGAATTGGGTCTGGAGCTTCAAAAGGTAATGAGTGAACTAGGGATGATTACTACCTCAATGGGACGCTGAGAGAACCTTGGACGATTACTACCTCAACAGGAACGCTGAGAGAACCTTGGACGATTACTACCTCAACAGGAACGCTGAGAGAACCATAGGCGACTTCAACCTCAACAGTAACGCTGAGAGAATCTTGGGCGACTTCAACCTCAACAGTAATGCTGAGAGAATCTTGGGCGACTTCAACCTCAACAGTAACGGTGAGAGAATCTTGGGCGACTTCAACCTCAACAGTAACGCTGAGAGAATCTTGGGCGACTTCAACCTCAACAGTAACGCTGAGAGAATCTTGGGCGACTTCAACCTCAACAGTAACGCTGAGAGAATCTTGGGCGACTTCAACCTCAACAGTAACGCTGAGAGAATCTTGGATGTCTTCTACTGAGTCTTCATCAGGAAAATCTTTTAGGGATCGATTTAACTGGACTAGAGAAGGCCTTTGATTGGATAAGAATCAAGAAAAATCTTAGGGTCGACTTAACTGAACCAAGCAAGGTCTTGGAATCTTCAACTGGATAAGAAACAGGGAGATCTTAGGGTCGATCTAACTGAACCAGAGAAGGCCTTTGACTGGATAAGAATCAGGAAAATCTTAGGGTCGATTTAACTGAACCGGACAAGGTCTTGAAATCTTCAACTGGATAAGAAACAGGGAGATCTTAGGGTCGATCTGACTGAACCAGAGAAGGCCTTTGACTGGATAAGAATCAGGAAAATCTTATGGTCGATTTAACTGAACCAGACAAGGTCTTGAAATCTTCAACTGGATAAGAAACATGGAGATCTTAGGGTCGATCTGACTGAACCAGAGAAGGCCTTTGACTGGATAAGAATCAGGAAAATCTTAGGGTCGATTTAACTGAGCCAGACTAAAGTCTTGAAATATAGCTGAGAACTTAACTAGATCTTTCCTAAAAGGTAAAGGTCAGTCATATGCAAGGCATGATATGAATCAAGCGATGATGTTCTCAACATAAATGAGATTTGTAAGATATGATGCGTATATGCATGCTATAATGTATGAAAATGTGATGTTTATGAATGTATCTTTTTGTCTTAGGAAAATAAAACCTTGATGGGTGTCGGGAAGTCACATCCTGGGATGATGTTGGAGAACAATGCTTTGTTGTTTCCGCTGGGGATGATAATTGCAAGCATACCGGTAGGAGAAGATAACTCCGTTGGGGAATAAACTTGGCGAATGGATTACTCTGCGGGGAGAAAAGTACTCTAGTGATCTTGCTGGGAAACAATATTCTGTGGGGAGAGAGGTGCTTTGCTGAAATGTTGATGGTAACTTCGCTGGGGATACCATTGTTATGTTGGAAGTTTTGATAGACTCCGCTGGGGGTGAGAAGACTTTGCCGAGGACGATCTTTCTGTGGCTTTTGGCTGAGGATAACCCAGTTATATCCTGGTAGGGAAATAACCTTTGAATAAAGCCGGGAGACGCGTTCGTGCTCTGCAGGGGATAAGCTTCCAGAATCTACTGGGGATAAGCTTACTGCTGGGGAGATGATTCAAACTTTCCTGGGGAAATCTTGATTGGACTCTCCTGGGGATATTTTGAACTATATTGGACTCTCCTGGGGAAATTTTGAGATGCATTGGGGAAGTGACTCCGCTGAATATCTGGTATACCGCCGGGGAGCAATCTTTAGGTCAAGACTGCCGGGGATGCTTGTTTAAGAATATCTGTATATCGTGCTGAGGAATATTAAGATCTGCGGGGGTACCCAACTTCCTTAAGGCTGATGATAGCTTTGCTTGGGGAGAGTGCATTGACTTGCTGACTCGCTCTCTGGGGAATTAAGGTATACTGGTTATGTTCTTTAGCTGAACTCACCTTGATACCTTGGCGGACAGAGCCATTAGATCGTTTGGACAACTCATCATTGCCCCTGTTTCTGAGGTGGGAGAGGAAGACCTGTGAGGTGCTGATAGTTGTTGAGGGTCAAACCTTCTTCAGGTAGGCAGGTGACAAGATGACAGGACATAGTCGTACGCTTTGATCCCTAACTTTTGCTTGGACCGCCCTTTCGGGTTTTCAGTCCGCCGGGATACCCATTTTTGCCCAAGCCGCCTTTTCAGGTTTTCGACTTGTCGGGTGTACAGATTTTTCATTTCATCCCTTATTTTTGCCCGAACCCTTTTGGTTCGCCGGGAAGCCCTTATTTTTGCCTAGGTGTGTCAACCTAGCGGGTCTTTGATTTTGCGTAGTATTTTTTCGACTATGTCCGCATTCTCAGAATGTAGGGAGTTGCCCCTGTTAGAAGTGTTTTGCCATGCCACCAGAAGATGTTTGATCAGGCAAGATTCGTTGCTGGAATGCCCCAAGTGGCTCAGGTGGAGATTTGCCCCAGGCTATTTGGCCTTTGAGAGATTCTCCGAATCTTGATTGGACTACCCCAGATAATAGACCATGATCAGGTCTTCCCCTTGATTGGAAGTGCTTCTTCCATTTGAGCTTTTGTTGAGAAGATTTTGTTTACTGGATATTCGTCGTGCGAATTTCTCTGCTGTTCAAGCAAAAAGACATATGCAAACAAGGTTATGTTAAAAATGCAACGCTTATGTCTGTCTTGAAATTTTTGAAAATGAGTTTTTAGTAAAACAAGCAAGTTTTGTAAATTGTGATGTCAACTCGTTATTTTACCGCAAGACTTAAGGAGTCAGGATACCTTTCGTAACAGTATGCTTTCGAACTAACCCATGCTTCAGCTAGGACTTTTTAAGGGTTATAACGTGGCCTGGTTCACGGTTTAAGAAACAAAGGATAAAGGCTCAAATTTTATTTGTACCCACCCGCTCCTCGTGATGTTCTCCAAACCTAAACTCAGTTGATCATACGTTAGACCTTGTTTGAGTCTTTGCTCTGACTTTCCGGTGATGATTCGGATGTTGATAACTTATTTTGAATAGGCAGTCATTTTTTGTCGAGGGTTTGTAAGACCTCTTTCTTTTTTCTGATTTTTGTTATCCCTTTTTTTTTTGCCTGAGCTGTTCTTTTGTGATTACAGTCAGCGGGATGCCCCAGTTTTGTAAGTCTCCTTCCTAGGTTTTGACTTAATGGGTTCTTATTTTGAAAAGTAATGACTGCCTGTCTGTATGATTGTTCGGAACCATCATTGTCTTTTGTTTTGTAAGGACCTCTTTGGTGCCATTCGTTATGCACTTGGATGAACTGAGAGACTACCCTGCCCCAGGTTATGATTAAGGGTTTTAAATTTCGAAAAGAAAAACTCCTACTTCTTTGGCTCAGAGGGGTTGACGAGGGATTATCTTCCTTATAACTCCAGTGTTTAGGGATTGAAACAATGCCTGTACCTCATCAGCGAGGTCTGTTCAAAAGCATACTGTAGATGTCGTGGTATCGTTTTCGTCATCCTCTCTCAAGAGGCTTAGAATTATTAATTGAGAGTTGACATCAAAAAACGAAAGCAATTTTGAAAATAGCGAATGCGAATATATTGATCCAAAATAGACATAAGCGATGCATTAATGGAATAACAATGTTTAACATGAATAAATGTTTAAACAATCAAAGAACAACACAAATTGAACATTCGAATGAACAAAAGTTTTCTAGTCTCAGGGCTTGTCACTTCAAATGGTGAGCCTTGGAGGGGTGGTAGAAAAACTCAGCCTGACCATCTTGTGTGAACTCCAATGCTCCTTCATCAATCAGGTCCTGGATCTTGTTCTTCAGAGCCCAACACTCATTTGTATCATGTCCTGGACTGGCAGAGTGGTAGGCGCACCTTTTATTGGGATGATAGGTAGGAGATGTTGTATTGGGGTTCCGGGGATGAGCCCTTAACGTGATCAGATTCAGTCTCAACAGGCGTTGCAAAGCTTGAAACAACGACATGTTGAGCTGGGTGAATTGCCTCCTGGGCTTGTCTGGCTGAAGCTGGTGAGGTTGATGCTGAATTTGTGACACAGGAGCCATTTGGGGAGCTCTCCTATCCTTATCTCCTTGTCTCAAATATGGTTGAATGATGACTGGCCCTTCAACCTTTAATGTTTGCCCCAGTTGGTTACCCCGAAGCAGTTGGTTAACGAGAACCCCGAGCTCATCTTGTCTTTGAGCTAAGTCTTGGATGATAGTCATCTACCCCAGCATCTGGGCTCTCATTGCATCCACTTCAGCTTGCAGATGTTTCAGCCATTCATCCTCAGCACTGTTCCTGACCAAAGTCCCCATGAGAAGTGCTCTCAACTCCTCCTGCCCCTTGGATAGATTCAGGAGGATTTCCCCGAACCGAGTCTCTTGAGCATGGAAGTCCTGGTTGTATTGTTGGGAAGCCATTGCTGAAATAAACAGCGGAGGAGGTAAGTGACCTGTACAGAGGGTACCTGTAATGCAATGAGGTGTATGATATGTATGCAATGTTTTCAAGGATCTCGCGGGGTAAACAAGAAGATTTGTTAGAGTTAGGATCCAGTAGCTTGAAGGAACTTCATATTTGTTGAGAGTCCTTCTTCAAGGGTCAAAGGCTCACCATATCCAGTGGGTCATAGCCCCTGACAACCTTGGCTAGAGGAAAATAAATCCTCTTTTCCCCTTGCTAGACATTTGGCTCATTATGACCTGCATCACAGACCCTTGAGATCCTTGAAATGGGTTAGGATGTATGCAATGGTATGATGTTATGGTATGCATGGAGTGATGTAAGTAAACCCTGTTATGAGTCCCCATTAAGGACTATAAACAAAACCTGCAAGAAACTCAGTACACTCTGTTATGAGTCCCCGTTAAGGACTATAAACAAAACCTGCAAGAAACTTAGTAAACCCTGTTATGAGTCCTACTTAAGGACTGTAAACAAAACCTGCAAGTAGTTCATGTGTCAGATAACAAGCATGCAAGTAGTCAAGTACGAAGGCATACAAGTCACACAAGAGAAGCCCTTAGAGTTTAGGCCAGCATGAGGTCTAGGTATTACCCTCTTTCAGTTTGTTGGTTCATACTTGTCCTATCAGAAGTAACCGGGTTCTAGAGGATCCCAATATCACTGACTACCCTCAATCGGTCATAACTCCAGCATCGCAATCTTTTCTTGCGGCCATAACCATCACGAGAGTTTAGCCTCAATGGGCGTAGCATACTGCTACTGTTCTAATGGCCAAGTTGTGTCATTTAAGGTTCTAAGGTCTGTTGGTGCTTAATGACTCCTCAGAAGACCCATATTCTCCTCGTTGCAACATAAGGGATATCGGTACAGACCAAGGTGCCACACCAATGTAGCCACTGCTTCACCCATGTCGGTCTACGCCGGACAGGTCCCTCACAACTTATGCTACCTAAACAGGGTATCCCCAGATCCGGGTTAGGATCTATGTAACTCCCATGCAACCCACAATGTTAAAGCAAACAAGTAAATACAATTAAAAACACAATGATCTTAGTCCTAAGGTATACCTCACTTTATAAAGTTAGTCCCCAGCAGAGTCGCCAGTTCTGTGATCGGTGGATCTGGAACTGACTGTTTAACGCTGGTTCGCGAAATGTCGCGGAAGCAAGAGTCGCCACCGTCTTTTATTTTCTCCAAATGGAAAGGACAAAAGCACAGAAAAATTCCTTATAGAGATTGCTCTCGGTTCGGGAGGTAGATTTATAGAAAGGGAAGGTGTTAGCACCCTTTCTATCCATGGTTATCCATGGGCTCTTAGATACTTGCTCATTTGTGTTTTCAAAATTGTTTGTTTGCTTTTCAACTGTGGGTTTAAAAAAAGTTTCTTTGAAAATTTCAGTTCGACTCTTGTATCAGTCCTCAAGAGTGTTTGAAAAAATTGCTTTCGAAAGCTTTTTGAAAGTGTCGGTGTGAAAAGAGTTTTTGATTTTTGTTTTGAAATTAGAGCAAGTACCTGCGAGTTGTCTACCTACCCTAAGGAATTCGTCTGTGTAAATGTCCTTAAAGTAGTGCCATCCCACCATTGAGAGGTAGGTAGCATCACCGTTGGAGGTGTTCGGGTCGATTCGAGGGTTCGGGACATGGTGATCACCGGAGCAATAGGAAGACACCTTAGAAGCTACCCCCATGCCATGTTCATGGACATGAGGACTTACTAAAACATCCTCTACTCGACGACCACCTTTCGAGGGGCAAGGCAACAGTGAGGCGTACCCTAGGGGTGGTGTGTGATTTGTGTGTCATGTTCATTTATGTTTATCTTGTTCATGCATTGGTGATCTACGCGTTGTTTTTATTTTGGCATTCATTCTTTCATGCAAATTATTAACAGTTAAAAGATGCGGAATTAAAAAAGTCCTACGCTATTACAAAGGCGCGGGTCTACATCGCCAAATTAGTCCAAGACCCGATTTGAAATAAAATAAAATGCGGAAAGATAAATGTCTAATTAATCTATTACATGGTGTGATTGGTGGATCTGGAACTGACTGTTTTAACGCTGGTTCGCGAAATGTCGCGGAAGCAAGAGTCGCCACCGTCTTTTATTTTCTCCAAATGGAAAGGAAAAAAGCACAGAAAAATTCCTTATAGAGATTGCTCTCGGTTTGGGAGGTAGATTATAGAAAGGGAAGGTGTTAGCACCCTTTCTATCCATGGTTATCCATGGGCTCTTAGATACTTGCTCATTGTGTTTTCAAAAGGTTTGTTCGCTTTTCAATTGTGGGTTTTAAAAAAGTTTCTTTGAAAATTTCAGTTCGACTCTTGTATCGGTCCTCAAGAGTGTTTGAAAAGATGCTTTCGAAAGCTTTTTGAAAAGGTGTCGGTATGAAAAGTATTTTTGAATTGTTTTTGAAATTAGAGCAAGTATCTACGAGAACCTACCTACCCTAAGGAATTCTTCTGTGTAAATGTCCTTTAAAGTAGTGCCATCCCACCATTGAGAGGTAGGTAGCACCACCGTTGGAGGTGTTCGGGTCAATTCGAGGTTCAGGACATGGTGATCACCAGAGCAATAGGAAGATACCTTAGAAGCTACCCTCATGCCAGGTTCCCGGATCATGAGGACTTACTAAGACATCCTCTACTCGACGATCACCTTTCGAGGCAAGGCAACAGTGAGGCGTACCCTAGGGGTGGTGTGTGATTTGTGTGTCAGATTCATTTATTTTTGTCTTGTCATGTCATGGGTGATCTACGCGTTATTTTTATTTAGACATTCATTCTTGCATGCGATTTAATTAACAGTTAAAAAGATGCGGAAATTAAAAGTTCTAAACTATTACAAAGGCGCGGGTCCACATCGCCAAATTTAATCCAGGACCCGGTTTGACAGAAAATAAAGAAGGTAAAGTGCGAGAAATATATTACACGGCTTTGGGAGAGGTACATAAAATTATACGACATAAAATAAAAAATGCGCGAATTGGAATTGAAAATTGGAAACGAGGGCGTTGGACCCTTTAATGAAATTAAATTAAATGATTATTAAATTAATGAAAATTAAAATGAAAGGGAATTATTTTTGGTATTTTTGTATTTTATGATTTTAATGAAATTGAATTAAATGGAGAAATTAACCCTAATTCTAATTTTTATTTATTAAGAAAAAGTATTAAAGTTAAACCTAAATTAACCTAATTAATTACATGGAATTTTGATTTATAAAAATAATAATTAATAATTAATAATTAAAAGAAAAAGAATGAAAAATACTTAAAACCCTAATTCTACACTTTTTAAGTTTATTATGAAAAATATTTGAATTAAACCTAAATTTAAATCTAATTAATTAGTGAGATTTATTTACAAAAAATATTAATTAAATAAATATATTTTGATTTTTATGACTTTTCTGTTTTTTACTATTTTTTATATTTTATGAAAATAAGTTAAATTAAAGGAATTAATTAAAAAGAAATAATTGAAATAAATAAAATAAGGAAAAGAAAGAAAATACAATACCTTGGGGGGTTTCTGTCCCCTTTTTGGAGGTGAATTGGAGTGGTTTGGCCATTTGTGTTCTGGCCTCATCATGCATAAGTTGTTATACTTTGGCCATTTGGCTTTTGGCTTTTGGCCATTTGCGTTTTGGCCTCAACGTTCCTTAATCTTCTCAGGATGTCTGTCTCGCCATGTATTGGTGTCATGTGTAAAATGTTCTGTTTTGGCCATTTGGCTTTTGGCTTTTGGCCATTTGTGTTTTGGCCTCAACGTTCCTTAATCTTCTCAGGATGTCTGTCTCGCCATGTATTGGTGTCATGCATAAGTTTTTCTACTTTGGCCATTTGGCTTTTGGCTTTTGACTTTTGGCTTTTGGCCTTTTGGCTTTTGGCCATTTGGTTTTTGGCCTCAACGTTCCTTAATGAACCTGCATGGGATCCTGTCTAAATCTGCAGTGTTGAATCTCACGAACACATTAAATAAAATCATAAAATGCAAATAAAGCCAATATATGAAGAAATTTAATGTTTAGGCACAATATGGCATGTATGAATGATTATACCCTTTTGATCATGGAGATCAAATCAATCTTACCCTTACTGGAAAATTAGTGACCTGAATGCTTTTATGCCTTACTGGAAAATTAGGATCATGGAGATCAAGCCAGCCTTATCCTTACTGAAGAAGTAGTGAGGTGTTGGTTTGTAACTGTGATGGCTTGTTTGTAGTGAGAGAGGGATTTGTAATAAGGATTTCAAGGTTTTAGGGTTCTTGAAAGAATTTGATATTCTGACAGTGTTGTGGCCAGGTTTTTTCTCTCTTTTTCTCCTCCCTGGTTTGTGTGAAAAGAAGGTGATTATATAATGGAAATTAGGGTAAAGAAAATGGGCTTTGAATGTGCAATTGGGCCTCCAATGTTCACTTGAGTTCGTCACTTTTCAGGCTAAATCGCAGGGACTTAAGTGCAATTTTTGAAGTTGAAATGTGAAAACAAAATGTAGCCGATATCGAGAACTAACTCCTGTCCGAAAATCGACTCAATCGAATAAAAGGTGAATTAGTTATGAATTTTTGAAGTTTCAGCTCAAACAAACTTATTTTGGGCTCCAGTGTCGACTCTGACACGTTCTTCAATAAAAAACTGGTATTGATTGGAGCATAATCCGGTCTCGACTTTTGAAGCAAAGTTGTAGATCTATGAGTCAGTGACCTTGTGTAAAAATATGAGTCCAATCCGATAAAAATTGACCGAGTTATGAATTTTCGAAGTTTCGGCCCAGATGAAATAATATTCAGCATTCAGGATTTTCAGCGTGTCATGCACTCTGAGCAAAAAACGAAGGCCTTTTGAATACCGTTTGAACTCAATACCTTCTGTGATAATGTAGCCAACTCAATTTGTGAAATTTTGGCACCGGAACCAGCTCGATATGATAAAAATCGACCAAGTTATGATTTTCTGAACATGACGCAAATAAACTTCTGTCACAAATTTTCTGTATGAAAATACTTGATAAGTCCACATTTTTGAAGACCATCTGATCGAAATTGGCTTCCAGCCGTGAGAGATGAAAACGTAGATAATGTCAAGACGGAATTTTGGCCACCGGAACAGGTTCAAAACGAGCCACGATCTTCAAGTTATGAATTTTTTAGCGCGTAAAAACTGCACTTTCAGCATACTTTTTCACCATATTTCTTCGAGAAAACTCACACATTCGGATACCTTCTTTAAAGAATTGACTCTTGAGCCGAACCTGAATTTGAGAATATGTTATCAGAGATATCTTGGCGAAAGAATACCTGAATATGACGCGCCGGGTTGGACTTGTGAATTTTTCTTGAAATGTTTTGAGAAATATGGGAGGGCAAATTTTGGGGTACAACAGTTGCCCCTGTTCAATCTTCTTAAACCTGGGGATGTAGATTGGCTTGCGTGCCTTTCGTGATCCGAAGGTGGAAGATGATTGAACACTAGAGTGCCCAGAAATTTGTACTCGCATAGTAGAGTATCAGCAACGTGATGACGGGAATGGGCTTATAGATGCCATTTGGAGAGATGATGGATAGGGGGATGGGCTTATAGATGCCATCTAGAGGTGTGACAGAACTTTGTCGGGAATGGGCTTATAGATGCCATTTGGAGACTGTTGGTATATGGATGGGCTTATAGATGCCATCTAGGTGTCGATCGCGTAAGAGATTCCTTAGCGAGAACTTGCGTACCTGCAAAAGAAAATGATTACCTGACCTGTTACGGGAGCTGGTCTTCAAACTCTTTGTATGGATGTGTCCTGACTGGTTACAGGAGCTGGATCTGGAGCTTCAAAAGGTGATGAATGAACCAGGGATGGTTACTATCTTAACAGGAACGGTGAGAGAACCTTGGATGACTTCAACCTCAACAGTATCGCTGAGAGAATCTGGGGACGATTACTACCTCCGCAGTATCGGGGAGAGAACCATAGGCGACATCAACCTCAACAGTAATCATTGAGAGAATCTTGGACGACTTCAACCTCAACAGTAATCATTGAGAGAATCTTGGGACGATTACTACCTCCGCAGTAACGGGGAGAGAACCATAGGCGACTTCAACCTCAACAGTAATCATTGAGAGAATCTTGGGCGACTTCAACCTCAACAGTAATCATTGAGAGAATCTTGGGCGACTTCAACCTCAACAGTAATCATTGAGAGAATCTTGGGCGACTTCAACCTCAACAGTAATCATTGAGAGAATCTTGGGCGACTTCAACCTCAACAATAATCATTGAGAGAATCTTGGGCGACTTCAACCTCAACAGTAATCATTGAGAGAATCTTGGATATCTTCTACTTCAACAGTAACGCTGAGAGAATTTTGGGGCGATTACTACCTCCGCAGTAACGGGGAGAGAACCAGAGGCGACTACAACCTCAACAGTATCATTGAGAGAATCTTGGATATCTTATACTGAGTCTTTATCAGGAAAATCTGTTAGGGGTCGATTTAGCTGGACTAGAGAAGGCTTATGACTGGATGCAGGAATCGAATCTGGAATAGTCTTTCGAATGAATCTGGACTAAATAATAGAATAGTCTCCGGGTCTGGAGCATCTCTAAGTTGTTTGAGGGGGAGTCTGGAATAAGTGTCATAACGTCGCCATTCCTTGGTCACATCCGAACCATATCTGGAAGGAAATCTGGAAGAAGTATCAGAATGTCGCCATATCTGGTTCACATCTGAACTATATCTAGGAGGAAAATCTGGAAGAAGTATCAGAACGTTTCCATATCTGGGTCACATCTGAACCATATCTAGAAGGAAATCTGGAAGAAGTATCAGAACGTTGCCATATCTGGGTCACATCTGAACCATATCTAGAAGGAAATCTGGAAGAAGTATCAGAACGTCGCCATATCTGGTTCACATCTGAACTATATCTAGAAGGAAATCTGGAAGAAGTATCAGAACGTCGCCATATCTGGTTCACATCTGAACTATATCTGGAAGGAAATCTGGAAGAAGTATCAGAACGTCGCCATATCTGGTTCACATCTGAACTATATCTAGAAGGAAATCTGGAAGAAGTATCAGAACGTCGCCATATCTGGTTCACATCTGAACTATATCTAGAAGGAAATCTGGAAGAAGTATCAGAACGTCGCCATATCTGGTTCACATCTGAACTATATCTAGGAGGAAAATCTAGAAGAAGTATCAGAACGTTGCCATATCTGGTTCACATCTGAACTATATCTAGGAGGAAAATCTGGAAGAAGTATCAGAACGTTGCCATATCTGGGTCACATCTGAACTATATCTAGAAGGAGTCGCGATAGTTGATAGTAATCATCTTTGTATTGACCTTTCCTGAAAAGGTAAAGCATCAGTTGTATGCAAGATCATGATGCATGAACTGCATGATTTCAGGATGTCCTCAAAATTGATGAGATTTATGTTGTATGATGCATATGCATGCTATAATGTATGAAGATGTAATGTTCATGAATATATTTTTGTCTAAGAAAATAAATCCTTGACGGGTGCCAGGAAGTTAACTCCTGGGCTGGTGTTGAAGAGAGAATTCTTCGCTTTGCAAGAATGAACCGATAGGGGAAGATGTCTCCGTTGGGAAATATGTTTGGAGATTACTCTGCGGGGGAGATTACTATAGCGATATTGCTGGGGAGAACACTCTGTGGGAAGAGGGATACTTTGCTGAAATGTTGATGGTAACTTCACTGGGGATACCATTGTTGTGTTGGAAGTGTTAATAGACTTCGCTGGGGATAAGAAGACTTCGCCGAGGACGATCTCTCCGTGGCTTTTGGCTGAGGATAACCCAGTTATATCCTGGTAGGGAAATAACTCTTTGGATAAAGCCGGGAGCCGCGTTCGTGCTCTGCGAGGATAAGCTTCCAGAATCTACTGGGGATAAGCTTACTGCTTGGGGAGATGAATTCCAACTTTCCGGGGGAAACTGGATTGGACTCTCCTGGGGAAGTATTGAACTGTATCGGGGGAATGACTCCATTGAATGTCTGGTATACCGCTGGGGAACAATCTTTAGACCGAGACTGCTGGGGATGCTTGTTAAGAATGCATATATACTGCTGGGGGATGTTGAGATCTGCGGGAGGATACCCAACTTCCTTAAGGTTGATAATAGCTTTGCTTGAGGAGAGTGTACTGACTTGCTGGCTCACTCTCTGGGGAATTAGGATGTACTGGTTATGTTATTCACCAGAACCTACCTTGATACTTTGGAGGACAGAACAATTAGCTTGCTTGGACAGCTCATCATTGCCCCTGTTTCTGAGGTGGGAGAGGAAGACCTATAACGTGCTGATAGTTGTTGATGGACAAACCTTCTTCTGGTAGGTGACAAGATGACAGGACATAGTCGTATGCTTCGATCCCTAAATTTTGCCTGGACTGCCCTTTCGGGTTTTCAGTCCACCGGGATACCCATTTTTGCCCAAGCCGCCTTTTCAGGTTTTCAACTTGCCGGGTGTACAGATTTTTTCCATTTCATCCCTTATTTTTTCCCGAACCCTTTTGGTTCGCCGGGAAGCCCTTGTTTTTGCCTGGGTGTGTCAACCTAGCGGGTCTTTGATTTTGCGTAGTATTTTTCGACTATGTCCACGCTCTCAGAATGTAGGGAGTTACCCCTGTTAGAAGTGTTATGTCATGCCACCAGAAGGTGTTTGATCAGGCAAGATTCGTTGTTGGGGTGCCCCAAGTGACTCATGCGGAGGTTTGCCCCAGGCTGTTTGGCCTTTGAGAGATTCTCTGAATCTTGATTGGACTGCCCCAGATGATAGACCATGATCATATCATGCCCCTTGATTGGAAGTGCTTCTGTTCATTAGACATTCTTCGCGCGAATTTCTATGCTGTTCAAACAAAAATTCATATGCAAACAAAGTTATGTTAAAAATGCAAAGCCTATGTCTGTCTTGAAGATTTTGAAAATGCATTCTCTTTCATAAAACAAGTGAATGTTTGTAAAACGTGATGTCAACTCGTTATTTTATTGCGAGCCTTAAGGAGTCAGGATACCTTTTCGTAACAGTATGCTTTCGAACTAACCCATGCTTCAGCTAGGACTTTTAAGGGTTATAACGTGGCCTGGTTCACGGTTTAAGAAACAAAGGATAAAGGCTCAAATTTTATTTGTACCCACCCGCTCTTCGTGATGTTCTCCAAACCTACGCTCAGTTGATCGTGCATTAGACCTTGATTGACTCTTTGTCCTGATGTTCCGATGATGGTTCAGATATTGATGATTTATTCTGAATAGGCAGTCATTTTTGTCGAGGGTTTGTAAGACCTCTTTCTTTTTTTATTTTTGTTATCCCTAAATTTTGCCTGAGCTGTTTCCTTTTTGGGATTACAGTCAGCGGGATGCCCCAGTTTCGTAAGTCCCCTTTATAGGTTTTGACTTATTGGATTTTTTCATTTTTTGAGATAATGACTGCCTTTCTTTATTGATTATTCGGAACCATCGCTGTCTTTCTTTGTTTTGTAAGGACCTCTTTGGTGCCATTCGTTATGCACTTGGATCAACTGAGAGACTACCCTGCCCCAGGTTATGATTAAGGGTTTTAAATTTCGAAAAGAAAAACTCCTACTTCTTTGGCTCAGAGGGGTTGACGAGGGATTATCTTCCTTATAACTCCAGTGTTTAGGGATTGAAACAATGCATGTACCTCATCAGCGGGGTCTGTTCAAAAGCATACTGTAAATATCGTGGTATCGTTTTCGTCATCCTCCCTCAAGAGGCTTAGAATTATTGAGAGTTGATCATCAGAAAAAATATGAAAATAATTTGCATAGAGTGAATACGAATATATTGATTTCAAAATAGACATAAGCGATGCATTAATGGAATAACAATGTTTAACATGAATAAATGTCTAAACAATCAAAGAACAACACAACTTGAACATTCGAATGAACAACAGTCTTTTCATCTCAGGGCTTGTCACTTTAAATGGTGAGCCTTGGAGGGATGGTAGAAAAATTCAGCCTGACCATCTTGTGTGAACTCTAGTGCTCCTTCATCAATTAGGTCTTGGATCTTGTTCTTCAGGGCCCAACACTCATTTGTATCATGTCCTGGACTGGCAGAGTGGTAGGCACACCTTTTATTGGGATCATAAGTAGGATGTGCTGTGTTGGGGTTCTGGGGATGAGCCCTTAACGTGATCAGGTTCAACCTCAACAGGCGTTGTAAAGCTTGGAACAGCGACATGTTGAGCTGGGTGAATTGCCTCCTAGACTTGTCTGGCTGAAGCCGGTGAGGTTGATGCTGAATTTGTGGTACTGGAGCCATTTGAGGAGTTCTCCCCTTATCTCCTTGTCTTAAAGATGATTGAATGATGAATGGCTCTTTAACCTTAGATGTTTGCCCCAGTTGGTTACCCCGAAGCAGTTGGTTGACGAGAACCCCGAGCTCATCTTGTCTTTGAGCTAACCCTTGAATGGCAGTCACCTGCCCCAGCATCTGGACTTTCAAGGCACCCACCTCAGCTTGCAGGTGTTTCAGCCTTTCATCCTCAGCACTGTTCTTAACCAAAGTCCCCATGAGAAGTGCTCTCAACTCCTCCTGTCCCTTGGATAAATTCAGGAGGATTTCCCCGAACCGAGTCTCTTGAGCAAGAAGGTCCTGGTTATCTTGTTGGGAAGCCATGGATGAAATCAACAGCGAGAAAGGTAAGTGACCTGCAACAAAGATACCTGTTATGTAATGATGTGTATGATATGCATGCAATGTTTTCAAGGACCTCATGGGATAAACAAGAAACTTGTTAGAGTTGGGATCCGATAGCTTGATTGAAGGAACTGCATGTTATTGAGAGTCCTTCTTCAAAGGGTCAAAGGCTCACCATATCCAGTGGGTCATAGCCCCCTGACTTTAATCATCATGTCTGGTTTTGGTTTCCAAACAACCTTGGTTAGGGGAACCTTCTTCAAGAGTCAGAGCTCACCATATCAAGTGGGTCATAGCCCCTGACAACCTTGGCTAGAGGAAAATAAATCCCCTTTTTGCCCCTTGCTGGACAGTTGGTTCATCATGACCTGCATCACAAGCCCCTTGAGATCCTTGAAATGGGTTAGGATGTATGCAATGGTATGATGTTATGCTATGCATGGGGTAATGTAAGTGACCCTGTTATGAGTCTCAATTAAGGACTGCCAACCAAAACCTGCAAGAAACTCAAGTAAAACCTGTTGTGAGTCCCAATTAAGGACTATCAACAAAACCTGCAAGAAACTTAGTGAACCCTGTTATGAGTCCCAATTAAGGACTATGAACGAAACCTGCAAGTAGTTCATGTGTCAGATAACAAGTATGCAAGTAGTCAAGTACGAAGGCACACAAGTCACACAAGAGAAGCCCTTAGGGTTTAGGCCAGCATGGGGTCTGGGTATTACCCTCTTGAAGTTGGTGGGCTCAACCTGTCCTATTAGAAGTAACCGAGTTCTAATGGTCCCAATATCACTGGATTGCTTTCATTGTTCATTGTTTCGATTTAGCCACTGAACTGGCGACCGAAATATTCCAGGAAAGCAACCCTCAATTGAGTGTAGTATCGAGTATCAACCAACCTCGGACTGCACCAAAGTCAGTTATCTCACTACCCTAAAGAGGCCAAGATGGTTTAATTAAGGTTCCTAAGGTCAGTTGATGCTTCACGACACCACGCGGCGGCCCCGTACTCTCCTTGACTGAACTCAAGGGTTACCGGTACACACCAAAGTGCCACATCAACGTAGCAGACTGCTTCAACCATGTCGGTATACCCCACACAGTTCCCTCACAGCCTTGTTGCTACTTTCTAAGAAGGTATCCCCAGATCCGGGTTAGGATCTATAGAACTCCCAAGACAGTACCCACAATAATAAAGCAAACAATTCAAACAATTGAAAACACAAGTGATCTTAGTCCTAAGGTACACCTCACTTTTAAAGGATCCCCAGCAGAGTCGCCAGTTCTGTGATCGGTGGATCTGGAACTGACTGTTTTAACGCTGGTTCGTGAAATGTCGCGGAAGCAAGAGTCGCCACCGTCTTTTATTTTCTCCAAATGGAAAGGAAAAAAGCACAGAAAAATTCCTTATAGAGATTGCTCTCGGTTCGGGAGGTAGATTATAGAAAGGGAAGGTGTTAGCACCCTTTCTATCCATGGTTATCCATGGGCTCTTAGATACTTGCTCATTGTGTTTTCAAAAGGTTTGTTCGCTTTTCAATTGTGGGTTTTAAAAAAGTTTCTTTGAAAATTTCAGTTCGACTCTTGTATCGGTCCTCAAGAGTGTTTGAAAAGATGCTTTCGAAAGCTTTTTGAAAAGGTGTCGGTATGAAAAGTATTTTTGAATTGTTTTTGAAATTAGAGCAAGTATCTACGAGAACCTACCTACCCTAAGGAATTCTTCTGTGTAAATGTCCTTTAAAGTAGTGCCATCCCACCATTGAGAGGTAGGTAGCACCACCGTTGGAGGTGTTCGGGTCAATTCGAGGTTCGGGACATGGTGATCACCAGAGCAATAGGAAGATACCTTAGAAGCTACCCTCATGCCAGGTTCCCGGATCATGAGGACTTACTAAGACATCCTCTACTCGACGATCACCTTTCGAGGCAAGGCAACAGTGAGGCGTACCCTAGGGGTGGTGTGTGATTTGTGTGTCAGATTCATTTATTTTTGTCTTGTCATGTCATGGGTGATCTACGCGTTATTTTTATTTAGACATTCATTCTTGCATGCGATTTAATTAACAGTTAAAAAGATGCGGAAATTAAAAGTTCTAAACTATTACAAAGGCGCGGGTCCACATCGCCAAATTTAATCCAGGACCCGGTTTGACAGAAAATAAAGAAGGTAAAGTGCGAGAAATATATTACACGGCTTTGGGAGAGGTACATAAAATTATACGACATAAAATAAAAAATGCGCGAATTGGAATTGAAAATTGGAAACGAGGGCGTTGGACCCTTTAATGAAATTAAATTAAATGATTATTAAATTAATGAAAATTAAAATGAAAGGGAATTATTTTTGGTATTTTATGATTTTAATGAAATTGAATTAAATGGAGAAATTAACCCTAATTCTAATTTTTATTTATTAAGAAAAAGTATTAAAGTTAAACCTAAATTAACCTAATTAATTACATGGAATTTTGATTTATAAAAATAATAATTAATAATTAATAATTAAAAGAAAAAGAATGAAAAATACTTAAAACCCTAATTCTACACTTTTTAAGTTTATTATGAAAAATATTTGAATTAAACCTAAATTTAAATCTAATTAATTAGTGAGATTTATTTACAAAAAATATTAATTAAATAAATATATTTTGATTTTTATGACTTTTCTGTTTTTTACTATTTTTTATATTTTATGAAAATAAGTTAAATTAAAGGAATTAATTAAAAAAGAAATAATTGAAATAAATAAAATAAGGAAAAGAAAGAAAATACAATACCTTGGGGGGTTTATGTCCCCTTTTTGGAGGTGAATTGGAGTGGTTTGGCCATTTGTGTTCTGGTCTCATCATGCATAAGTTGTTCTACTTTGGCCATTTGGCTTTTGGCTTTTGGCCATTTGCGTTTTGGCCTCAACGTTCCTTAATCTTCTCAGGATGTCTGTCTCGCCATGTATTGGTGTCATGTGTAAAATGTTCTGTTTTGGCCATTTGGCTTTTGGCTTTTGGCCATTTGTGTTTTGGCCTCAACGTTCCTTAATCTTCTCAGGATGTCTGTCTCGCCATGTATTAGTGTCATGCATAAGTTTTTCTACTTTGGCCATTTGACTTTTGGCTTTTGGCTTTTGGCTTTTGGCCTTTTGGCTTTTGGCCATTTGGCTTTTGGCCTCAACGTTCCTTAATGAACCTGCATGGGATCCTGTCTAAATCTGCAGTGTTGAATCTCACGAACACATTAAATAAAATCATAAAATGCAAATAAAGCCAATATATGAAGAAATTTAATGTTTAGGCACAATATGGCATGTATGAATGATTATACCCTTTTGATCATGGAGATCAAATCAATCTTACCCTTACTGGAAAATTAGTGACCTGAATGCTTTTATGCCTTACTGGAAAATTAGGATCATGGAGATCAAGCCAGCCTTATCCTTACTGAAGAAGTAGTGAGGTGTTGGTTTGTAACTGTGATGGCTTGTTTGTAGTGAGAGAGGGATTTGTAATAAGGATTTCAAGGTTTTAGGGTTCTTGAAAGAATTTGATATTCTGACAGTGTTGTGGCCAGGTTTTTTCTCTCTTTTTCTCCTCCCTGGTTTGTGTGAAAAGAAGGTGATTATATAATGGAAATTAGGATAAAGAAAATGGGCTTTGAATGTGCAATTGGGTCTCCAATGTTCACTTGAGTTCGTCACTTTCCAGGCTAAATCGCAGGGACTTAAGTGCAATTTTTGAAGTTGAAATGTGAAAACAAAATGTAGCCGATATCGAGAACTAACTCCTGTCCGAAAATCGACTTAATCGGATAAAAGGTAAATTAGTTATGAATTTTTGAAGTTTCAGCTCAGACAAACTTATTTTGGGCTCCAGTGTCGACTCTGACACGTTCTTCAATAAAAAACTGGTATTGATCGGAGCATAATCCGGTCTCGACTTTTGAAGCAAAGTTGTAGATCTATGAGTCAGTGACCTTGTGTAAAAATATGAGTCCAATCCGATAAAAATTGACCGAGTTATGAATTTTCGAAGTTTCGGCCCAGATGAAATAATATTCAGCATTCAGGATTTTCAGCGTGTCACGCACTCTGAGCAAAAAACGAAGGCCTTTTGAATACCGTTTGAACTCAATACCTTCTGTGAAAATGTAGCCAACTCAATTTGTGAAATTTTGGCACCGGAACCAGCTCGATATGATGAAAATCGACCAAGTTATGATTTTCTGAACATGACGCAAATAAACTTCTGTCACAAATTTTCTGTATGAAAATACTTGATAAGTCCACATTTTTGAAGACCTTCTGATCGAAATTGGCTTCCAGCCGTGAGAGATGAAAACGTAGATAATGTCAAGACGGAATTTTGGCCACCGGAACGGGTTCAAAACGAGCCACGATCTTCAAGTTATGAATTTTTTAGCGCGTAAAAACTGCACTTTCAGCATACTTTTTCACCATATTTCTTCGAGAAAACTCACACATTCGGATACCTTCTTTAAAGAATTGACTCTTGAGCCGAACCTGAATTTGAGAATACGTTATCAGAGATATCTTGGCGAAAGAATACCTGAATATGACGCGCCGGGTTGGACTTGTGAATTTTTCTTAAAATGTTTTGAGAAATATGGGAGGGCAAATTTTGGGGTACAACAGTTACCCCTGTTCAATCTTCTTAAACCTGAGGATGTAGATTGGCTTGCGTGCCTTTCGTGATCCGAAGGTGGAAGATGATTGAACACTAGAGTGCCCAGAAATTTGCACTCGCATAGTAGAGTATCAGCAACGTGATGACGGGAATGGGCTTATAGATGCCATTTGGAGAGATGATGGATAGGGGGATGGGCTTATAGATGCCATCTAGAGGTGTGATAGAACTTTGTCGGGAATGGGCTTATAGATGCCATTTGGAGACTGTTGGTATATGGATGGGCTTATAGATGCCATCTAGGTGTCGATCGCGTAAGAGATTCCTTAGCGAGAACTTGCGTACCTGCAAAAGAAAATGATTACCTGACCTGTTACGGGAGCTGGTCTTCAAACTCTTTGTATGGATGTGTCCTGACTGGTTACAGGAGCTGGATCTGGAGCTTCAAAAGGTGATGAATGAACCAGGGATGGTTACTATCTTAACAGGAACGGTGAGAGAACCTTGGATGACTTCAACCTCAATAGTATCGCTGAGAGAATCTGGGGACGATTACTACCTCCGCAGTATCGGGGAGAGAACCATAGGCGACTTCAACCTCAACAGTAATCATTGAGAGAATCTTGGACGACTTCAACCTCAACAGTAATCATTGAGAGAATCTTGGGACGATTACTACCTCCGCAGTAACGGGGAGAGAACCATAGGCGACTTCAACCTCAACATTAATCATTGAGAGAATCTTGGGCGACTTCAACCTCAACAGTAATCATTGAGAGAATCTTGGGCGACTTCAACCTCAACAGTAATCATTGAGAGAATCTTGGGCGACTTCAACCTCAACAGTAATCATTGAGAGAATCTTGGGCGACTTCAACCTCAACAATAATCATTGAGAAAATCTTGGGCGACTTCAACCTCAACAGTAATCATTGAGAGAATCTTGGATATCTTCTACTTCAACAGTAACGCTGAGAGAATTTTGGGGCGATTACTACCTCCGCAGTAACGGGGAGAGAACCACAGGCGACTACAACCTCAACAGTATCATTGAGAGAATCTTGGATATCTTATACTGAGTCTTTATCAGGAAAATCTGTTAGGGGTCGATTTAGGTGGACTAGAGAAGGCTTCTGACTGGATGCAGGAATCGAATCTGGAATAGTCTTTCGAATGAATCTGGACTAAATAATAGAATAGTCTCCGGGTCTGGAGCATCTCTAAGTTGTTTGAGGGGGAGTCTGGAATAAGTGTCATAACATCGCCATGCCTGGGTCACATCCGAACCATATCTGGAAGGAAATCTGGAAGAAGTATCAGAATGTCGCCATATCTGGTTCACATCTGAACTATATCTAGGAGGAAAATCTGGAAGAAGTATCAGAACGTTGCCATATCTGGGTCACATCTGAACCATATCTAGAAGGAAATCTGGAAGAAGTATCAGAACGTTGCCATATCTGGGTCACATCTGAATCATATCTAGAAGGAAATCTGGAAGAAGTATCAGAACGTCGCCATATCTGGTTCACATCTGAACTATATCTAGAAGGAAATCTGGAAGAAGTATCAGAACGTCGCCATATATGGTTCACATCTGAACTATATCTGGAAGGAAATCTGGAAGAAGTATCAGAACGTCGCCATATCTGGTTCACATCTGAACTATATCTAGAAGGAAATCTGGAAGAAGTATCAGAACGTCGCCATATCTGGTTCACATCTGAACTATATCTAGAAGGAAATCTGGAAGAAGTATCAGAACGTCGCCATATCTGGTTCACATCTGAACTATATCTACGAGGAAAATCTGGAAGAAGTATCAGAACGTCGCCATATCTGGTTCACATCTGAACTATATCTAGGAGGAAAATCTGGAAGAAGTATCAGAACGTTGCCATATCTGGGTCACATCTGAACTATATCTAGAAGGAGTCGCGATAGTTGATAGTAATCATCTTTGTATTGACCTTTCCTGAAAAGGTAAAGCATCAGTTGTATGCAAGATCATGATGCATGAACTGCATGATTTCAGGATGTCCTCAAAATTGATGAGATTTATGTTGTATGATGCATATGCATGCTATAATGTATGAAGATGTAATGTTCATGAATATATTTTTGTCTAAGAAAATAAATCCTTGACGGGTGCCAGGAAGTTAACTCCTGGGCTGGTGTTGAAGAGAGAATTCTTCGCTTTGCAAGAATGAACCGATAGAGGAAGATGTCTCCGTTGGGAAATATGTTTGGAGATTACTCTGCGGGGGAGATTACTATAGCGATCTTGCTGGGGAGAACACTCTGTGGGAAGAGGGATACTTTGCTGAAATGTTGATGGTAACTTCACTGGGGATACCATTGTTGTGTTGGAAGTGTTAATAGACTTCGCTGGGGATAAGAAGACTTCGCCGAGGACGATCTCTCCGTGGCTTTTGGCTGAGGATAACCCAGTTATATCCTGGTAGGGAAATAACTCTTTGAATAAAGCCGGGAGCCGCGTTCGTGCTCTGCGAGGATAAGCTTCCAGAATCTACTGGGGATAAGCTTACTGCTTGGGGAGATGAATTCCAACTTTCCGGGGGAAACTGGATTGGACTCTCCTGGGGAAGTATTGAACTGTATCGGGGGAATGACTCCATTGAATGTCTGGTATACCGCCGGGGAACAATCTTTAGACCGAGACTGCTGGGGATGCTTGTTAAGAATGCATATATACTGCTGGGGGATGTTGAGATCTGCGGGAGGATACCCAACTTCCTTAAGGTTGATAATAGCTTTGCTTGAGGAGAGTGTACTGACTTGCTGGCTCACTCTCTGGGGAATTAGGATGTACCGGTTATGTTCTTCACCAGAACCTACCTTGATACTTTGGAGGACAGAACAATTAGCTTGCTTGGACAGCTCATCATTGCCCCTGTTTCTGAGGTGGGAGAGGAAGACCTATAACGTGCTGATAGTTGTTGATGGACAAACCTTCTTCTGGTAGGTGACAAGATGACAGGACATAATCGTATGCTTCGATCCCTAACTTTTGCCTGGACTGCCCTTTCGGGTTTTCAGTCCACCGGGATACCCATTTTTGCCCAAGCCGCCTTTTCAGGTTTTCGACTTGCCGGGTGTACAGATTTTTTCCATTTCATCCCTTATTTTTTCCCGAACCCTTTTGGTTCGCCGGGAAGCCCTTGTTTTTGCCTGGGTATGTCAACCTAGCGTGTCTTTGATTTTGCGTAGTATTTTTCGACTATGTCCACGCTCTCAGAATGTAGGGAGTTGCCCCTGTTAGAAGTGTTATATCATGCCACCAGAAGGTGTTTGATCAGGCAAGATTCGTTGTTGGGGTGCCCCAAGTGACTCAGGCGGAGGTTTGCCCCAGGCTGTTTGGCCTTTGAGAGATTCTCTGAATCTTGATTGGACTGCCTGTGATCGGTGGATCTGGAACTGACTGTTTTAAAGCTGGTTTCGCGAAATGTCGCGGTAAAGAAGAGTCGCCACTGTCTTTTATTTTCTCCAACAAGGAAAGGACAAAAGCACAGAAAAATTCCTTATGAGATTTGCTTCTCGGTTCGGGAGGTAGGTTATAGAAAGGGAAGGTGTTAGCACCCTTTCTATCCATGGTTATCCATGGGCTCTTAGATACTTGCTCATTGTGTTTTCAAAAATGTTTGTTTGCTTTTCAAGGTGAGTGGGTTTTGAAAAAGTTTCGTCTGAAAAATCTCTAAGTAACTCTTGTATCTGTCCTCAAGAGTGTATGAAAAATTTGTTTGAAAACTTTTAGAAAGTGTAGGTGTGAAAAGTATTTTGTTTGTTTTTGAAAAGAGCAAGTATCTATGAGAATCTACCTACCCTAAGGAATTCGTCTGTGTAAATGTCCTTTAAAGTAGTGCCATCCCACCAATGAGAGGTAGGTAGCACCACCGTTGGAGTTGTTCGGGTCAATTCGAGGTTCGGGACATGGTGATCACCGGAGCAATGGGAAGACACCTTAGAAGCTACCCTCATGCCAGGTTCCCGGATCATGAGGACTTACTAAAACATCCTCTACTCGACGATCACCTTTCGAGGCAAGGCAACAGTGAAGCGTACCCTAGGGGTGGTGTGTGAATTGTGTGTCATTTTCAGTTTATTGTTTGTCTTGTCATGCATTAGTGATCTACGTTTTGATTTTTATTTTTTTGGGCATTCATTCTTTCATGTTATTGTTTAACAGTTAAAGGTGCGGGAATTTAAAGTGCGGAAAAGATAAATGTCCTACGCTATTACAAAGGCGCGGGTCTACAACGCCAAATTAATCCAGACCCGATTTAAAATAAAGTGCATAAAATAAATGTCTAATAGCTATTACAGGGCTTTGGAACAAGTACATTATATTCACAAAAGAGAGAAATAAATAAAACGCGCGAACAAAAACATAATCGAATGCGAGGGCGTTGAACCCTTTAAAGGAATTAAAATAAAATTAATAGAATAATTAAATTAAATAAAAAAAGAAAATACTTGTTTTTTATGTTTTTGTTTTTTATGACATTAAAGAAAAAATTAAATTAATTAAAAGTCAAATAATTAATTCTAATTCTAATTGTTTTTAATTTATTAAAGAAAATGCATTAAAGTTAAAACCTAGAATTAAAACTAAATTAATTATAAAATTTATTTACAAAATTAATGGTTGATGATACTTAATAAAATATTTAATTAATTAAAAAAAGGGTAAAAAGTGTTAAAGATCTATTTTTATTATTTTTGGTTTATTGTGAAAAAAAAGAATTAAATTGCAGCCTAAAATTAAATCTAAATTAATTATGGGATTTATTTACAAAAGAAGTTATTGATGAATTAAATTAAAATGAAACATATTTTTGTCCTTTTATGATTTTCTGATTTTTTGGTGTTTTTTATTATTATGTTAAGAAAATATTTATTTGAAAAATTAAATGGAATTTAAACAAACAAATAAGAATAAAAAATAAAAAGGAAATAGGAGAGAGCAAACCAAGGGGGTGTTATCCCCCAAACTGGAGGTAAGGCTTTAGCAATTTAGGCCCATCTATCCTGGCCTGATTGACTTTCGTGGCTAGCATGTGGCACCTTTGACTGCAGCTTATCCTGTTCCTCAAATCGTGGCCTTTGATTGAATCCAGTAGGACGCGTGGGCGTTTGATTTTGTGGGTGCATGGTGGACTTTAGCGCTGAATCTGTACACAAGCATTAATAACAAAATAACATGAAAGAGTGAGGGACCTGGGATCGAACCCAGGTCCTCTTGGTTATCAACGTACATGCCTACCAATTGTGCCACTTTGTTTCTTTGTTAATTAAATAAACAACAATCAATAAAAAAATAAAACAACACGCTAGTGAATTTTTAGCGCGCGTTTTTGAACCAGCCAACCATTGCCTTACAACTCAGCATCTTCTTCCTCGCTTTGCTTATTTCCTGAAACATGAAAAGAAGAAGCAACGGTTTTTTGACCGTTCCCAAAGGTGACATTACAAGAAATAGCGATTAGAGCTCTGTCGCTCATAAATTGAGCGCGAGGCATGGAAACAACTGGCCATGAGCTGCTGATTCTGATGATATGGGTCTTATAGGCCAATTTTTCCAGAACAAGGAAACCCTCTTTTTGAACCTCTGAAAACCTAGAATATGTCAATGGCAAATTCTTGTATGATGCACGAAAACAAAATTAAACTGCATGGTTAGCTTCAGCAAGGTCTCATTAGTATAAATCACTAAAAAAAATGCAGGCATGATGCGTATAAATTGATGCACGAATACAAGAAATATGATGAACAGGGTTGCCTCGTATTACCAATTCTTGAGGTCAGAAGATATGATTTTGATCCAGAAACCTTTCTTGATATCTCAGGGAGGTAATAGAATGGTTATTTTGGCCTGAATCCACCTAAAACCTGGTTTTCAGTTTTGAGATTTTTAGCAAAAAGTGTGAGTTTTATTTTTTTGTGTTTATTTCATTTTTTGAGATGCCTAGCCTCTATTTTCGTTTGTATGTCTTGTATAGGTCTTATGCAACATGTATGAAGAGAAATTATGGCTCCATAATGCATAGCCTTCAATTCCAAGATTCTCCATGAACCTCCATAACCAACTTTCCATTTTTGAATCCATTTTTGAATTCTTGCTTCTTTGAGCTTTGGCACGAAAATGGGATGTGCTTAATGATGTTTCAAGGTTAATCAAAGCCAAATATTCCCTTAAATTAATTTTTTTGAATTTCTCTTGATTTTAAAAGATTTAAAAGTAATTAAATCCCATAAAATCAATAAAAAATGAAAAAATTAATAAAAAATCTGAAATAAAAGGTGGGACACGTGGGAAGAATGGCCAAGTTAATTCAAGTGGAAAAAGTGGGCCCCTTTTGTCAAAAAATGAAATTTCAAGGATAAATGATTTTGGCCATTTCACAAAAATTTCCCAACTTCTCCAATGCATATCTTGCTCAATTTTTAAGCTTTGATCATGTTCTTGGACATTTTAAAAAGGTCTTGAAGTCCTCTAAACAATGTATTTGGTCCCATGTCATTTTGATTTATCAATCTCAAGTTATGGCCTTTGACTTAAAGTCCCTTTTTTGTTGACTTTTGAAAATGACCTATAATGTTGAAATTGATAACTTTTTGTGAGAGCATTTCTTGAACTTGGAGTGTGAAGATAGTTGTAGGAAATGTCTTCCTCTTCAAAATGAGCTTTGGATGGAATTTTTCTGATGAACCATGAAAAAGTTATGCCTAGGTCAAGTTACAGTTGACTTTTCAGCTGTCCAAAAATAGAAACTTTTGCATCTTGATGATTTTTGAGCCATACTTTGAGAATCATGATCAAGCATTGATCAAATGATGTTTGTGGCTTCAAAATGAGATGTTGACCAAAAATTTGAACTTTTGACTGTCAAATGACCATTTTGCCCCTACAGTTGACAGTAGTGCAATTAGGGTTTTTAACTGTGCAATTTTGTGCTGAAAGTCTTGAAACTTGGTATGAGGATGCTTGACCATATTTGTAGGCATGTGAGACTTGATTGGACCCTTGGAAACTTCATTTTCTTGATCAGAATAAAAACCCTAATCTTGACTGTTTAGGAGACCTTTACATTGTGCAACCCTTGGGGAACTTTGAAGCTTGACTTGGCAATTTCTTGAAGAATATGGGGGGGCAAATTTTGGGGTACAACAGTTGCCCCTGTTCAATCTTCTTAGACCTGAGGATGTAGATTGGCTTGTGTGCCTTTCGTGATCCGAGGGTGGAAGATGATTGAACACTAGAGTGCCCAGAAATTTGCGCTCACATAGTAGCAGTGATGGTGGAAATGGGCTTACAGATGCCATTTGGAGATTGATGGATAGGATGATGGGCTTATAGATGCCATCTGGAGATGTGACAGAACCTTGTCGGGAATGGGCTTGTAGATGCCATTTGGAGACTGTTGGTAGGCGGATGGGCTTATAGATGCCATCTGGAAGTTGTCTGTTGAATTGTAATTTTTTGTAAGTTGAAAGAGGGAACCTGTGTAGGGTTACTTTGAGGTTGGGCTCGCGTGAAGCTGCATCTTGGAAAGAAGGACACCTGTGTAGGGTTGACTGATGATGAGCTCGTGTAAAACTGCATCTTTGAAGGAAGGAAACCTGTGTAGGGTTTACTGATAATGAGCCCGTATAAGACTGCATCTGAAATGGAGAAGGAACCTGTGTAGGGTTACTTTGATGACGAGTCCGTGTAAAACCGCATCTAGAGCTGAGAAGGAAACCTGTGTAGGGTTTACTGATGACGAGTCCGTGTAAAACTACGTCTGGAGTTTGAGAAGGGAACCTGTGTGGGGTTACTTCGATGATGAGCCCGTGTAAAACTGCATCTTTGAAGGAGTAAAACCTGGGTAGGATTTCTGATGACGAGTCCGTGTAAAACTGCATCTTTGGAAAGAGAGAACTTGTGTAGGGTTTCTTTGACGACGAGCCCGTGTAAAACTACGTCTGGGGAGAGAGAACCTGTGTAGGGTTTCTTCGGGATAAGTTCGTGTAAAACTTTCGGAGGAACCGGGGTAAGGTTACTTCGGGATAAGTTCGTGTAAAACTTTTGGATGAACCAGGGTAAGGTCATCTTGAGATAAGTCCGTGTAAGACTTCTGGAGGAACCGGGGTAAGGTTACCTGTTGATGAGCCTGTGTAAGACTTCTTCTGAAAGAAAAGGAACCGGTGTAGGGTTGCCTGAGGATGATCAAGTAGATAATTGTCCTGTTTGGTTTCGGATATTAACCCACGACCAGTCGTCCACAGAATTTTCCTGGCTTGTTACTGGTGTTGATCTGGAACTGTAAAGGTAGATGGTAATCATCTTTTGATTGACTTTTTTTCTGAAAAGGCAAAGTATTAGTCATATGCAATGTCATGATGCATGAACTGCATGATTTTAAGATGTTCTCAAAAATAAATGAGATTTGTGTTGTATGATGCGTATGCATGCTATAATGTATGAAGATGTGATGTTTATGAATGTATTCTTGTCTGGGAAAATAAATCCTTGACGGGTGCCGGGAAGTCATATCCTGGGCTGATGTTGGAGAATAGATTTCGCTTCCGCTAGGGATGATAATTGCAAGAATACCGGTAGGAGAAGATGACTCCGTTGGGGAATAAACTTGGCGAATGGATTACTCTGCGGGGAGAAAAGTACTCTAACGATCTTGCTAGGGAGCAATACTCTGTGGGGAGAGAGGTACTTTGCTGAATGTTGATAATAACTTGCTGGGGATATCTTTGTTGTATCGGAGGTGTTAATGGACTTCGCTGGGGATAAGAAAGAACTGTGTTGACGACGACCTTTCCGTGGCTCTTGGCTGAGGATAACCCAGTTATGTCCTGGTAGGGAAATAACTCTTTGAATAAAGCCGGACGACGCATTCGTGCTCTGCGAGGGATAAGCTTCCAGAATCTACTGGGGATAAGCTTACTGCTTGGGGAGATGGACTCCAACTTTCCTGGGGAACCTGGATTGGACTCTCCTGGGGAAGTATTGGACTTTATTGGAAGGGACTCTGTTGAATGTTTGAAATACCGCCGGGGAACAACCTTTAGATTAAGACTGTCGGGGATGCTTGTTAAGGATATATATGCTGCTGGGGAATGTTGATATCTGCCGGAGGATACCCAACTTCCTTAAGATTTGATAACTTTGCTTGAGGAGAGTGTACTGACTTGCTGGCTCACTTTCTGGGGAATTAGGATATCTGATTATGTTCTTCGGCTGATCTTACCTTGATACCTTGGAGGACAGAACAATTAGATTACTTAGACAACTCTTTATTGCCCCTGTTTCTGAGGTGGGAGAGGAAGACCTGTGAGGCGCTGATAGTGGTTGATGGACAAACCTTCTTCTGGTAGGCCAATGACAAGATGCCGGGACATAGTCGTACGCTTTGATCCCTAATTTTTGCCTGGACCGCCCTTTCGGGTTTTCAGTCCACCGGGATACCCATTTTTGCCCAAGCCGCCTTTTCAGGTTTTCGACTTGCCGGGTGTACAGATTTTTTTTTTCATTTCATCCCTTCATTTTGCCCGAACCCTTTTGGTTCGCCGGGAAGCCCTTATTTTTGCCTAGGTACGTCAACCTAGCGGGTCTTTGATTGTGCGTAGTATTTTTTCGAATATGTCCACGCTTTCGGAATGTAGGGTGATGCCCCTGTTAGGAGTGTTTTGTCATGCCACCAGAAGGTATTTGATCCGGCAAGATTCGTTGCTGGAATGCCACCAGTGACTCGGGCGGAGGTTTGCCCCAAGCTAGTTGGCCTTGAGAGATTCCTCGAATCTTGACTGGACTGCCCCAGATGATAGACACTGATCATGCCATGCCCCTTGATTGGAAGTGTTTCTTCCACTTGAGGTGATCTCTTTGTTGAGAGGACTTTTGTTCATTAGATGTTCGTCGTGCGAATTTCTCTGTTGTTCAAACAAATAGTCATATGCAAACAATGTTATTTTAAGAATGCAAAGCTTATGTCTGTCTTGAAGTTTTTTTTTTGAAAATGCATTTTTTCATAAAAACAAGTGAATTTTTTTTGTAAACTGTGATGTCAACTCGTTATTTTACCGCAAGCCTTAAGGAGTCAGGATACCTTTGGTAACAGTATGCTTTCGAACTTACCCATGCTTCAGCTAGGACTTTTAAGGGTTGAAACGTGGCCTGGTTCATGGTTCAAGAAACAAAGGATAAAGGCTCAAATTATTTGTACCCACCCGCTCTTCGTGATGTTCTTCAATCCTAAACTCAGCCGATCATGCGCTAGACTTTGTTTGAGTCTTTGCCTTGATGTTCCAATGATGATTCAGATATTGATGATTCATTCTGAATAGGCAGTCTTTTTTTTTTGTTTTTGTTGAGGGTTTGTGCGACCTCTTTCTTTTTGATTTTGCTATCCCTAAATTTTTCCTGAACTGTTTCTTTTGTGATTACAGTCAGCGGGATGCCCCAGTTTTGTAAGTCTCCTTCATAGGTTTTGACTTATTGGTTTTTTATTTTTGAGATATAATGACTTCCTATCTTTATGGTTATTTAGAACCATCACTGTCTTTCGTTTCAGAAGGACTTCTTTTGATGCCATTCGTTGTGCACCTGGATCAGCTGAGAGAACTATCCTGCCCCAGGTTATGATTAAGGGTTTTAATTTTCGAAAAGAAAAACTCCTACTTCTTTGGCTCAAAGGGGTCGACGAGGGATTATCTTCCTTATAACTCCAGTGTTTAGGGATTGAAACAATGCCTGTACCTCATCAGCGGGGTCTGTTCAAAAGCATAATGTAAAGATCGTGGTATCGTTTTCGTCATCCTCCCTCAAGAGGCTTAGAATTTTCAGTCAAGAGTTGATCATCACAAAAATATGAAAGCAGTTTTAAGTACAGTAAACATAATTAATTCAAGACAGACATGTGTAATGCATTCATGAAATAAAAGAGTTTAACATGATAATTGTTTGTTTGAACAAGAAAAGAAAAATACAACTTAAATTCAAATGAACAAAAATCTCTCAATCCTAGCCATGTTTTGGCAAAGGAGCAGTGGTCACAACGGGAGTCTCAGCAGGCTCGAACTCGATCTCCTTAGCATCGATCATATTCTGGATCTTATACTTCAGCGCCCAACAGTCCTCAGTATCGTGCCCCGGGCTATCAGAATGATAAGCACACCTCGCTTCTGGATTGTAGTTTGGAGAGGAGGTCTTGGGATTTGCAGGAGGGTTGATCACCGCAATCAGGTTCATTTTCAACATGTGCTACAATGCTTGTGACCATGGCATGTTGATGTTTGTGAATTGTCTTTTAGGCTCGTCCGGCCTTCGCTGATTTCCCTTTTGTGGTTGGCGGCGTGGTGCAGAACCAGAGATCATGACTGCCCCTGCCTGTTGGTCACGACGACTCTTTTGACTGTATGCAGCATTAGACTCTTTCTTGCCCATGTAAGGCTTTTGGTGAGTATCCGAAGGTGTGGCCTCCTGAATCTTCCCACTCTTGATACCAGCTTCGATTCTTTCCCCAGTCAGAATGAGGTCGGTAAACCCTGCAGATGAATTACCAATGAGATGATTGAAGAACGGCCCGGATAGGGTCCCTAAGAACATATCAACGAGTTCCCGGTCGGTCAAAGGTGGTTGTACCCTCCCAGCAAGGTCCCTCCATCTCTGCGCATATTCTTTGAAACCTTCTCCCGATCCTAACGACATACCCTGGAGTTGGGTACGTGTAGGAGCGAGGTCGGCATTATACTGATATTGCTTGTAAAAAGCAGTAGCCAACTCCTCCCAGTTACGAACCTTGGTCCCATCCAGCTGATAGAACCATTCGAGGTGAGTCCCTGAAAGACTCTCCTGGAAGAAGTGGATCCACAAGTTCTTGTCCACAGTGTATGGTTGAATCTTCCGCACATAAGATCTGAGATGCAGCCTGGGACAGGATGCCCCGTCATACTTAGCAAAAGAAGGAACCTTGAATTTGTGTGGGATCACCACACCAGAAGATAGACCCAGGTCCCCGAAATCCAACCCAGGCACTTGTTGAATTTCCATGGCATTCAGACGATCCTCTAGTTGCTTGTACCGGTCCTCAGCAGGGGGGTACTGTTCATCATTGAAGTTTGTCTCGGTGTCGGAGACCATAGGTCTAGGAACCTCTCTTCCTTGGTGACTGCCTTCCCCCACAGATGGAGTAGTCCTCTCAGCTTCATTCTGCAGTGTGTTCCCAGATCTGCGTCTAGGGTTGAACAAAACAGTCCTCTTCTTCTTCTGAATCAGAGTCTTCAATTCCTTTTGACCCTGGGCTAGGCTCATAATCAACTCTTGGAATTGGGCATTCTGGGCTTGGAGGGCCTTGATAGCTTGTCCATCGGATGATTCAGGATTCATGATGACGGCTGTAATAAACAGCGAAGAAGGTAAGTGACCTGCAACAAGTGTACCTGTAATGAAATGATATGTATGATATGCATGCAATGTTTTCAAGGACCTCGTGGGGTAGACAAGAAAATTTGTTAGAATTTGAATTTCGTAGCTTGGTTGAAGGAACTGCATGTTGTTGAGAGTCCTTCTTCAAGGGTCAAAGGCTCACCATATCCAGTGGGTCATAGCCTCTGACAACCTTGGCTTAGAGGAAAATAAATCCCCTTTGCCCCTGGCTAGGCAGTTTGGTCCATCGTGACCTGCACCACAGACCCTTGAGATCCTTGAAATGGATTAGTCCTTATGTAGGATGCATGCAATGGCATGATGTCATGATGTTATGCTATGCGTGGGGTAATGTAGGTAAACCCTGTTATGAGTCCCATTTAAGGACTGTAAACAAAACTTGCGAGAAACTTAGTAAACCCTGTTATGAGTCCCAATTAAGGACTATAAACAAAACCTGCAAGAAACTCAAATGTCAGATAACAAGCATGCAAGTAGTCAAGCTGGAAGACACACAAGTCACACAAGGGAAACCCTTAGAGTTCAGGCCAGCATGGGGTCTGGGTATTACCCTCTTGAAGTTGGTGGGCTCAACCTGTCCTATTAGAAGTAACCGGGTTCTAAGGATCTCAATATCATTGGATTGCTTTCATTGTTCATCGTTTCGATTTAGCCACTGACTGGCGATCAAAATATCCCAAGAAAACAACCCTCAATTGAGTGTAGTATCGAGTATCAACCGACTTCGGAGTACACCAAAGTAGTTATCTCACTACCCTAAAGAGGCCAAGATGGTTCAATTAAGGTTCCTAAGGTCTGTTGATGCTTCACGACACCACGCGGAGGCCCCGTACTCTCCTTGATTGACTCAAGGGTTACCGGTACACACCAAAGTGCCACATCAACGTAGCAGACTGCTTCAACCATGTCGGTATACCCCGCACAGTTCCCTCACAGCCTTGTTGCTACTTTCTAATAAGGTATCCCCAGATCCGGGTTAGGATCTATAGAACTCCCAAGACAGTACCCATAATAATAAAGCAAACAAGTCAAAGCAATTGAAAACACAGTGATCTTAGTCCTAAGGTACACCTCACTTTAAAAATAGTCCCCAGCAGAGTCGCCAGTTCTGTGATCGGTGGATCTGGAACTGACTGTTTTAAAGCTGGTTTCGCGAAATGTCGCGGTAAAGAAGAGTCGCCACCGTCTTTTATTTTCTCCAACAAGGAAAGGACAAAAGCACAGAAAAATTCCTTATGAGATTTGCTTCTCGGTTCGGGAGGTAGGTTATAGAAAGGGAAGGTGTTAGCACCCTTTCTATCCATGGTTATCCATGGGCTCTTAGATACTTGCTCATTGTGTTTTCAAAAATGTTTGTTTGCTTTTCAAGGTGAGTGGGTTTTGAAAAAGTTTCGTCTGAAAAATCTCTAAGTAACTCTTGTATCTGTCCTCAAGAGTGTATGAAAAATTTGTTTGAAAACTTTTAGAAAGTGTAGGTGTGAAAAGTATTTTGTTTGTTTTTGAAAAGAGCAAGTATCTATGAGAATCTACCTACCCTAAGGAATTCGTCTGTGTAAATGTCCTTTAAAGTAGTGTCATCCCACCATTGAGAGGTAGGTAGCACCACCGTTGGAGTTGTTCGGGTCAATTCGAGGTTCGGGACATGGTGATCACCGGAGCAATGGGAAGACACCTTAGAAGCTACCCTCATGCCAGGTTCCCGGATCATGAGGACTTACTAAAACATCCTCTACTCGACGATCACCTTTCGAGGCAAGGCAACAGTGAAGCGTACCCTAGGGGTGGTGTGTGAATTGTGTGTCATTTTCAGTTTATTGTTTGTCTTGTCATGCATTAGTGATCTACGTTTTGATTTTTATTTTTTTGGGCATTCATTCTTTCATGTTATTGTTTAACAGTTAAAGGTGCGGGAATTTAAAGTGCGGAAAAGATAAATGTCCTACGCTATTACAAAGGCGCGGGTCTACAACGCCAAATTAATCCAGACCCGATTTAAAATAAAGTGCAGAAAATAAATGTCTAATAGCTATTACAGGGCTTTGGAACAAGTACATTATATTCACAAAAGAGAGAAATAAATAAAACGCGCGAACAAAAACATAATCGAATGCGAGGGCGTTGAACCCTTTAAAGGAATTAAAATAAAATTAATAGAATAATTAAATTAAATAAAAAAAGAAAGAACTTGTTTTTTATGTTTTTGTTTTTTATGACATTAAAGAAAAAATTAAATTAATTAAAAGTCAAATAATTAATTCTAATTCTAATTGTTTTTAATTTATTAAAGAAAATGCATTAAAGTTAAAACCTAGAATTAAAACTAAATTAATTATAAAATTTATTTACAAAATTAATGGTTGATGATACTTAATAAAATATTTAATTAATTAAAAAAAAGGGTAAAAAGTGTTAAAGATCTATTTTTATTATTTTTGGTTTATTGTGAAAAAAAAGAATTAAATTGCAGCCTAAAATTAAATCTAAATTAATTATGGGATTTATTTACAAAAGAAGTTATTGATGAAATTAAAATGAAACATATTTTTGTCCTTTTATGATTTTCTGATTTTTGGTGTTTTTTATTATTATGTTAAGAAAATATTTATTTGAAAAATTAAATGGAATTTAAACAAACAAATAAGAATAAAAAATAAAAAGGAAATAGGAGAGAGCAAACCAAGGGGGTGTTATCCCCCAAACTGGAGGTAAGGCTTTAGCAATTTAGGCCCATCTATCCTGGCCTGATTGACTTTCGTGGCTAGCATGTGGCACCTTTGACTGCAGCTTATCCTGTTCCTCAAATCGTGGCCTTTGATTGAATCCAGTAGGACGCGTGGGCGTTTGATTTTGTGGGTGCATGGTGGACTTTAGCGCTGAATCTGTACACAAGCATTAATAACAAAATAACATGAAAGAGTGAGGGACCTGGGATCGAACCCAGGTCCTCTTGGTTATCAACGTACATGCCTACCAACTGTACCACTTTGTTTCTTTGTTAATTAAATAAACAACAATCAATAAAAAAATAAAACAACACGCTAGTGAATTTTTAGCGCGCGTTTTTTAACCAGCCAACCATTGCCTTACAACTCAGCATCTTCTTCCTCGCTTTGCTTATTTCCTGAAACATGAAAAGAAGAAGCAACGGTTTTTTGACCGTTCCCAAAGGTGACATTACAAGAAATAGCGATTAGAGTTCTGTCGCTCATAAATTGAGCGCGAGGCATGGAAACAACTGGCCATGAGCTGCTGATTCTGATGATATGGGTCTTATAGGCCAATTTTTCCAGAACAAGGAAACCCTCTTTTTGAACCTCTGAAAACCTACAATATGTCAATGGCAAATTCTTGTATGATGCACGAAAACAAAATTAAACTGCATGGTTAGCTTCAGCAAGGTCTCATTAGTATAAATCACTAAAAAAAAAATGCAAGCATGATGCGTATAAATTGATGCACGAATACAAGAAATATGATGAACAGGGTTGCCTCGTATTACCAATTCTTGAGGTCAGAAGATATGATTTTGATCCAGAAACCTTTCTTGATATCTCAGGGAGGTAATAGAATGGTTATTTTGGCCTGAATCCACCTAAAACCTGGTTTTCAGTTTTGAGATTTTTAGCAAAAAGTGTGAGTTTTATTTTTTTGTGTTTATTTCGTTTTTTGAGATGCCTAGCCTCTATTTTCGTTTGTATGTCTTGTATAGGTCTTATGCAACATGTATGAAGATAAATTATGGCTCCATAATGCATAGCCTACAATTCCAAGATTCTCCATGAACCTCCATAACCAACTTTCCATTTTTGAATCCATTTTTGAATTCTTGCTTCTTTGAGCTTTGGCACGAAAATGGGATGTGCTTAATGATGTTTCAAGGTTAATCAAAGCCAAATATTCCCTTAAATTAATTTTTTTGAATTTCTCTTGATTTTAAAAGATTTAAAAGTAATTAAATCCCATAAAATCAATAAAAAATGAAAAAATTAATAAAAAATCTGAAATAAAAGGTGGGACACGTGGGAAGCATGGCCAAGTTAATTCAAGTGGAAAAAGTGGGCCCCTTTTGTCAAAAAATGAAATTTCAAGGATAAATGATTTTGGCCATTTCACAAAAATTTCCCAACTTCTCCAATGCATATCTTGCTCAATTTTTAAGCTTTGATCATGTTCTTGGACATTTTAGAAAGGTCTTGAAGTCCTCTAAACAATGTATTTGGTCCCATGTCATTTTGATTTATCAATCTCAAGTTATGGCCTTTGACTTAAAGTCCCTTTTTTGTTGACTTTTGAAAATGACCTATAATGTTGAAATTGATAACTTTTTGTGAGAGCATTTCTTGAACTTGGAGTGTGAAGATGAGTTGTAGGAAATGTCTTCCTCTTCAAAATGAGCTTTGGATGGAATTTTTCTGATGAACCATGAAAAAGTTATGCCTTGGTCAAGTTACAGTTGACTTTTCAGCTGTCCAAAAATAGAAACTTTTGCATCTTGATGATTTTTGAGCCATACTTTGAGAATCATGATCAAGCATTGATCAAATGATGTTTGTGGCTTCAAAATGAGATGTTGACCAAAAATTTGAACTTTTGACTGTCAAATGACCATTTTGCCCCTACAGTTGACTGTAGTGCAATTAGGGTTTTTGACTGTGCAATTTTGTGCTGAAAGTCTTGAAACTTGGTATGAGGATGCTTGACCATATTTGTAGGCATGTGAGACTTGATTGGACCCTTGGAAACTTCATTTTCTTGATCAGAATAAAAACCCTAATCTTGACTGTTTAGGAGACCTTTACATTGTGCAACCCTTGGGGAACTTTGAAGCTTGACTTGGCAATTTCTTGAAGAATATGGGGGGGGGGGGAATTTTGGGGTACAACACTGCCCCAGATAATAGACCATGATCATATCATGCCCCTTGATTGGAAGTGCTTCTGTTCATTAGACATTCGTCGCGCGAATTTCTATGCTGTTCAAACAAAAAGTCATATGCAAACAAAGTTATGTTAAAAATGCAAAGCCTATGTCTGTCTTGAAGATTTTGAAAATGCATTCTCTTTCATAAAACAAGTGAATGTTTGTAAAACGTGATGTCAACTCGTTATTTTATTGCGAGCCTTAAGGAGTCAGGATACCTTTTCGTAACAGTATGCTTTCGAACTAACCCATGCTTCAGCTAGGACTTTTAAGGGTTATAACGTGGCCTGGTTCACGGTTTAAGAAACAAAGGATAAAGGCTCAAATTTTATTTGTACCCACCCGCTCTTCGTGATGTTCTCCAAACCTACGCTCAGTTGATCGTGCATTAGACCTTGATTGACTCTTTGTCCTGATGTTCCGATGATGGTTCAGATATTGATGATTTATTCTGAATAGGCAGTCATTTTTGTCGAGGGTTTGTAAGACCTCTTTCTTTTTTTATTTTTGTTATCCCTAAATTTTGCCTGAGCTGTTTCCTTTTTGGGATTACAGTCAGCGGGATGCCCCAGTTTCGTAAGTCCCCTTTATAGGATTTGACTTATTGGATTTTTTCATTTTTTGAGATAATGACTGCCTTTCTTTATTGATTATTCGGAACCATCGCTGTCTTTCTTTGTTTTGTAAGGACCTCTTTGGTGCCATTCGTTATGCACTTGGATCAACTGAGAGACTACCCTGCCCCAGGTTATGATTAAGGGTTTTAAATTTCGAAAAGAAAAACTCCTACTTCTTTGGCTCAGAGGGGTTGACGAGGGATTATCTTCCTTATAACTCCAGTGTTTAGGGATTGAAACAATGCATGTACCTCATCAGCGGGGTCTGTTCAAAAGCATACTGTAAATATCGTGGTATCGTTTTCGTCATCCTCCCTCAAGAGGCTTAGAATTATTGAGAGTTGATCATCAGAAAAAATATGAAAATAATTTGCATAGAGTGAATATGAATATATTGATTTCAAAATAGACATAAGCGATGCATTAATGGAATAACAATGTTTAACATGAATAAATGTCTAAACAATCAAAGAACAACACAACTTGAACATTCGAATGAACAACAGTCTTTTCATCTCAGGGCTTGTCACTTTAAATGGTGAGCCTTGGAGGGATGGTAGAAAAATTCAGCCTGACCATCTTGTGTGAACTCCAGTGCTCCTTCATCAATCAGGTCCTGGATCTTGTTCTTCAGGGCCCAACACTCATTTGTATCATGTCCTGGACTGGCAGAGTGGTAGGCACACCTTTTATTGGGATCATAAGTAGGATGTGCTGTGTTGGGGTTCTGGGGATGAGCCCTTAACGTGATCAGGTTCAACCTCAACAGGCGTTGTAAAGCTTGGAACAGCGACATGTTGAGCTGGGTGAATTGCCTCCTAGACTTGTCTGGCTGAAGCCGGTGAGGTTGATGCTGAATTTGTGGTACTGGAGCCATTTGAGGAGTTCTCCCCTTATCTCCTTGTCTTAAAGATGATTGAATGATGAATGGCTCTTTAACCTTAGATGTTTGCCCCAGTTGGTTACCCCGAAGCAGTTGGTTGACGAGAACCCCGAGCTCATCTTGTCTTTGAGCTAACCCTTGAATGGTAGTCACCTGCCCCAGCATCTGGACTTTCAAGGCACCCACCTCAGCTTGCAGGTGTTTCAGCCTTTCATCCTCAGCACTGTTCTTGACCAAAGTCCTCATGAGAAGTGCTCTCAACTCCTCCTGTCCCTTGGATAAATTCAGGAGGATTTCCCCGAACCGAGTCTCTTGAGCAAGAAGGTCCTGGTTATCTTGTTGGGAAGCCATGGCTGAAATAAACAGCGAGAAAGGTAAGTGACCTGCAACAAAGATACCTGTTATGTAATGATGTGTATGATATGCATGCAATGTTTTCAAGGACCTCATGGGATAAACAAGAAACTTGTTAGAGTTGGGATCCGATAGCTTGATTGAAGGAACTGCATGTTATTGAGAGTCCTTCTTCAAAGGGTCAAAGGCTCACCATATCCAGTGGGTCATAGCCCCCTGACTTTAATCATCATGTCTGGTTTTGGTTTCCAAACAACCTTGGTTAGGGGAACCTTCTTCAAGAGTCAGAGCTCACCATATCAAGTGGGTCATAGCCCCTGACAACCTTGGCTAGAGGAAAATAAATCCCCTTTTTGCCCCTTGCTGGACAGTTGGTTCATCATGACCTGCATCACAAGCCCCTTGAGATCCTTGAAATGGGTTAGGATGTATGCAATGGTATGATGTTATGCTATGCATGGGGTAATGTAAGTGACCCTGTTATGAGTCTCAATTAAGGACTGCCAACCAAAACCTGCAAGAAACTCAAGTAAAACCTGTTGTGAGTCCCAATTAAGGACTATCAACAAAACCTGCAAGAAACTTAGTGAACCCTGTTATGAGTCCCAATTAAGGACTATGAACGAAACCTGCAAGTAGTTCATGTGTCAGATAACAAGTATGCAAGTAGTCAAGTACGAAGGCACACAAGCACACAAGAGAAGCCCTTAGGGTTTAGGCCAGCATGGGGTCTGGGTATTACCCTCTTGAAGTTGGTGGGCTCAACCTGTCCTATTAGAAGTAACCGGGTTCTAATGGTCCCAATATCACTGGATTGCTTTCATTGTTCATCGTTTCGATTTAGCCACTGAACTGGCGACCGAAATATTCCAGGAAAGCAACCCTCAATTGAGTGTAGTATCGAGTATCAACCAACCTCGGACTGCACCAAAGTCAGTTATCTCACTACCCTAAAGAGGCCAAGATGGTTTAATTAAGGTTCCTAAGGTCAGTTGATGCTTCACGACACCACGCGGCGGCCCCGTACTCTCCTTGACTGAACTCAAGGGTTACCGGTACACACCAAAGTGCCACATCAACGTAGCAGACTGCTTCAACCATGTCGGTATACCCCACACAGTTCCCTCACAGCCTTGTTGCTACTTTCTAAGAAGGTATCCCCAGATCCGGGTTAGGATCTATATAACTCCCAAGACAGTACCCACAATAATAAAGCAAACAATTCAAACAATTGAAAACACAAGTGATCTTAGTCCTAAGGTACACCTCACTTTTAAAGGATCCCCAGCAGAGTCGCCAGTTCTGTGATCGGTGGATCTGGAACTGACTGTTTTAACGCTGGTTCGCGAAATGTCGCGGAAGCAAGAGTCGCCACCGTCTTTTATTTTCTCCAAATGGAAAGGAAAAAAGCACAGAAAAATTCCTTATAGAGATTGCTCTCGGTTCGGGAGGTAGATTATAGAAAGGGAAGGTGTTAGCACCCTTTCTATCCATGGTTATCCATGGGCTCTTAGATACTTGCTCATTGTGTTTCCAAAAGGTTTGTTCGCTTTTCAATTGTGGGTTTTAAAAAAGTTTCTTTGAAAATTTCAGTTCGACTCTTGTATCGGTCCTCAAGAGTGTTTGAAAAGATGCTTTCGAAAGCTTTTTGAAAAGGTGTCGGTATGAAAAGTATTTTTTAATTGTTTTTGAAATTAGAGCAAGTATCTACGAGAACCTACCTACCCTAAGGAATTCTTCTGTGTAAATGTCCTTTAAAGTAGTGCCATCCCACCATTGAGAGGTAGGTAGCACCACCGTTGGAGGTGTTCGGGTCAATTCGAGGTTCGGGACATGGTGATCACCAGAGCAATAGGAAGATACCTTAGAAGCTACCCTCATGCCAGGTTCCCGGATCATGAGGACTTACTAAGACATCCTCTACTCGACGATCACCTTTCGAGGCAAGGCAACAGTGAGGCGTACCCTAGGGGTGGTGTGTGATTTGTGTGTCAAATTCATTTATTTTTGTCTTGTCATGTCATGGGTGATCTACGCGTTATTTTTATTTAGACATTCATTCTTGCATGCGATTTAATTAACAGTTAAAAAGATGCGGAAATTAAAAGTTCTAAACTATTACAAAGGCGCGGGTCCACATCGCCAAATTTAATCCAGGACCCGGTTTGACAGAAAATAAAGAAGGTAAAGTGCGAGAAATATATTACACGGCTTTGGGAGAGGTACATAAAATTATACGACATAAAATAAAAAATGCACGAATTGGAATTGAAAATTGGAAACGAGGGCATTGGACCCTTTAATGAAATTAAATTAAATGATTATTAAATTAATGAAAATTAAAATGAAAGGGAATTATTTTTGGTATTTTTGTATTTTATGATTTTAATGAAATTGAATTAAATGGAGAAATTAACCCTAATTCTAATTTTTATTTATTAAGAAAAAGTATTAAAGTTAAACCTAAATTAACCTAATTAATTACATGGAATTTTGATTTATAAAAATAATAATTAATAATTAATAATTAAAAGAAAAAGAATGAAAAATACTTAAAACCCTAATTCTACACTTTTTAAGTTTATTATGAAAAATATTTGAATTAAACCTAAATTTAAATCTAATTAATTAGTGAGATTTATTTACAAAAAATATTAATTAAATAAATATATTTTGATTTTTATGACTTTTCTGTTTTTTACTATTTTTTATATTTTATGAAAATAAGTTAAATTAAAGGAATTAATTAAAAAAGAAATAATTGAAATAAATAAAATAAGGAAAAGAAAGAAAATACAATACCTTGGGGGTTTCTGTCCCCTTTTTGGAGGTGAATTGGAGTGGTTTGGCCATTTGTGTTCTGGCCTCATCATGCATAAGTTGTTCTACTTTGGCCATTTGGCTTTTGGCTTTTGGCCATTTGCGTTTTGGCCTCAACGTTCCTTAATCTTCTCAGGATGTCTGTCTCGCCATGTATTGGTGTCATGTGTAAAATGTTCTGTTTTGGCCATTTGGCTTTTGGCTTTTGGCCATTTGTATTTTGGCCTCAACGTTCCTTAATCTTCTCAGGATGTCTGTCTCGCCATGTATTGGTGTCATGCATAAGTTTTTCTACTTTGGCCATTTGGCTTTTGGCTTTTGGCTTTTGGCTTTTGGCCTTTTGGCTTTTGGCCTCAACGTTCCTTAATGAACCTGCATGGGATCCTGTCTAAATCTGCAGTGTTGAATCTCACGAACACATTAAATAAAATCATAAAATGCAAATAAAGCCAATATATGAAGAAATTTAATGTTTAGGCACAATATGGCATGTATGAATGATTATACCCTTTTGATCATGGAGATCAAATCAATCTTACCCTTACTGGAAAATTAGTGACCTGAATGCTTTTATGCCTTACTGGAAAATTAGGATCATGGAGATCAAGCCAGCCTTATCCTTACTGAAGAAGTAGTGAGGTGTTGGTTTGTAACTGTGATGGCTTGTTTGTAGTGAGAGAGGGATTTGTAATAAGGATTTCAAGGTTTTAGGGTTATTGAAAGAATTTGATATTCTGACAGTGTTGTAGCCAGGTTTTTTCTCTCTTTTTCTCCTCCCTGGTTTGTGTGAAAAGAAGGTGATTATATAATAGAAATTAGGGTAAAGAAAATGGGCTTTGAATGTGCAATTGGGCCTCCAATGTTCACTTGAGTTCGTCACTTTCCAGGCTAAATCGCAGGGACTTAAGTGCAATTTTTGAAGTTGAAATGTGAAAACAAAATGTAGCCGATATCGAGAACTAACTCCTGTCCGAAAATCGACTCAATCGGATAAACGGTGAATTAGTTATGAATTTTTGAAGTTTCAGCTCAGACAAACTTATTTTGGGCTCCAGTGTCGACTCTGACACGTTTTTCAATAAAAAACTGGTATTGATCGGAGCATAATCCGGTCTCGACTTTTGAAGCAAAGTTGTAGATCTATGAGTCAGTGACCTTGTGTAAAAATATGAGTCCAATCCGATAAAAATTGACCGAGTTATGAACTTTCGAAGTTTCGGCCCAGATGAAATAATATTCAGCATTCAGGATTTTCAGCGTGTCACGCACTCTGAGGAAAAAACGAAGGCCTTTTGAATACCGTTTGAACTCAATACCTTCTGTGAAAATGTAGCCAACTGAATTTGTGAAATTTTGGCACCGGAACCAGCTCGATATGATGAAAATCGACCAAGTTATGATTTTCTGAACATGACGCAAATAAACTTCTGTCACAAATTTTCTGTATGAAAATACTTGATAAGTCCACATTTTTGAAGACCTTCTGATCGAAATTGGCTTCCAGCCGTGAGAGATGAAAACGTAGATAATGTCAAGACGGAATTTTGGCCACCGGAACAGGTTCAAAACGAGCCACGATCTTCAAGTTATGAATTTTTTAGCGCGTAAAAACTGCACTTTCAGCATACTTTTTCACCATATTTCTTCGAGAAAACTCACACATTCGGATACCTTCTTTAAAGAATTGACTCTTGAGCCGAACCTGAATTTGAGAATACGTTATCAGAGATATCTTGGCGAAAGAATACCTGAATATGACGCGCCGGGTTGGACTTGTGAATTTTTCTTGAAATGTTTTGAGAAATATGGGAGGGCAAATTTTGGGGTACAACACATGGCTTTGGGATAAATACATTATATTCACAAAAAGAAATAAAAGTAAAATGCGAGAATAAGTAAAGTCGGGAATGCGAGGGCGTTGGACCCTTTTATGGAAATTAAATTACAATTAATAAATTAATTAAGTTAAATGAGAAAAGGAAATTATTTTTGAGTTTTTTGTATTTATGGAATTTAGTAAGAAAATTAAATGAAATTAAAACCCTAATTCTAAGCTATTTTTAATTTATTAAAAAAATGTTTAAATTTAACCTAGTTTTAACCTAATTATTTAATGGCAAATTTATTTACAAAATAAATAATTAATTATTAAATATGGTGAAAAAGAAAAAAAGGAATAAAAGTATAAAACCCTAATTCTACATTTTTTAGTTTATTACAAAAATATTAAGATTAAAACCTAGAATTATAACTAAATTAATTATTACATTTATTTACAAAAAAACATTTAAATAAAATATATTTATATTTTTTGTCTTTCTGATTTTTTTTGTTATTTTTTATGTTATGAAAAATTAATTTATGAATTAAACTAAAAATAAATAAAACAAATAAATAGAAAAAATAAAAAGAATGAAAAATAAAATGCAAACCAATGGGGGGTGTTGACCCCAATTTGGAGGTATTTTCCAGCACTTTTGGCCCATTTGAAGGAGGCCTGGTTGACTTTTCTGGGATGCGTGTGGCTACATTGACCAATGCATAGGGTGCTCCTCAGATCATGGCCATTGGATTGACGTTGTGGGACGCGTGGCCAGCTTAAGCGTAGAGTGCATGGTGGACTTCTGAAGGGAACGCTGCATGTAAACATGGAAAGAAAAATAATATTGAGAAGGGAGGGGACCTGGGAATCGAACCCAGGTCCCAATGCTTGTGTGACAACGCAGCTACCAATTGTGCCATTTGCTTTCTTTGTTATTATGATAGAAAATAAATAATATATAAAACAAACCACGCTAATGATATTAATACAAAAAAAAGCGCGTTGAAACTTGAATGGTCCAACCATGATAGGACACGCCAGCTTCTTCCTCATTGTGCCTGTAAACAGAAAATAGATACCGGGGGTTTTAAACCCCCACTAAATATACCCTGCGAAAAATAGCGATTAGAGCATCGTTGCTCATAAATTGAGCGCGACATGGTGGTTGTGTTCGTATGAAGGTCTTGAGTTTAATGGTCCAGGTCTCATTGGCCAATTTTCCCCTATGAAAGAAGCCCTAAATTTTGATCTCTGCAACCCTAACGAGCTCCAATAGCAACTTTGCATATAGGCTATAAAAACTTAATTAAAATACACCATTAGCTTTAGAATGATTGGGTTAGTATAAATCAATATAAAAAACACATGAAAAATGCATGGAATTCAGGATGCGATTATGAATATTTTACAGAAAAGTGGGACTCCTATCTACCAATTCTTTGAGTATGGGAGTGTGATTCTGATTGGAAACGGTTCCTGGTAACCTTGGAAAGCTTTTGGAATAGTTCTTTCGCCTTGAAACTCCCTGCAATATCGTTTTCAGTTTTTGAAAAATTTGATGAAAAATGCAAAGTTGGTTTTTGATATGAGGCGCAGCTTCAAGGTTCTTCTCATTAGGTTTGCATTTGTCTATGTATATGGAATGTTTTAGGGTAAGAATTCAAGCCAAAAGATCAATATTTTGATGAATCAAATATTTGATTTTTAATGAAATCCTTTCAAATCTTTTCCATGTGCTTTTGATACCAATCATGGCCAAATCTTTCCAAATTGAGTGTGCACGAAATCTTGAGGTTTTATGGAGAGAATATGCTGCAAAAAGGGATTAAAAAATATGGTTTTCTATTTTTGTCATATTTTATTTCATTAAATGAATTAATAGTGATAAAAATTCAAATAAATAATAAAAAATGATGAAATAAATCCCCTTTGGGTCAAATGGTCGTGCATAACCTTTGGATGATGATTCTTGGAAGAAAATGTGGCCCATTAGCAATTTTGAGGCATTTGAAGTAAAGTTGACTTTTCAAAATTCCCAAAAATTTCCCAACTTCCACAAGGCATATCTTGCTCAATTTTTAAGATTTGATCATGTTCTTGGACATTTTGTAAAGGTCTTGAAGTCCTATAACCAATGCCTTTGGTCCCATGTCATTTTGATTTACCAATCTCAAGTTATGGTCTTTGACTTAAAGTCCCTTTTTGTTGACTTTTGAAAATAACTTATAATGTTGAAATTGATAACTTTTTGTGAGAGCATTTCTTGGACTTGAAGTGTGAAGAGGAGTTGTAGGAAATGTCATTCTCTTCAAAATGAGCTTTTGGATGGAATTTTTCTGATGAACCAGGTGGAAGTTATGCCCTGGTCAAGTTACAGTTGACTTTTTCAACTGTCCAAATATGGAAACTTTTGCATCTTGAGACTTTTTGAGCCATGCCTTGAGAATCATGATCAAGAATTGATCAAATGATGTTTGTGGCTTCAAAATGAGATGTTGACCAAAAATTTGAACTTTTGACTGTCAAATGACCATTTTGCCCCTGCAGTTGACTGTTGGGCAGTTAGGGTTTTTGACTGTGCAATTTTGTGCTGTAAGTCTTGAAACTTGGCATATGGATGCTTGACCATGTTTGTAGGTATGTGGGACTTGTTTGGACCCTTGGAAACTTCAATTTCTTTGCCAGAACCAAAACCCTAGTTTTTGACTGTTATGAGGCCCTTGAACTGTGCAACCCTTGGGGAGATTTTGAAGCATGCTCTTTGCAAATCTTGAAGAATATGGAAGGGCAAATTTTGGGGTACAACATGCACTAACAACATCCAGAAGTTACTGTAAAGAAGACGAAGAAAAGAAAGGCCACTTCAGAAGGACCATCCCAGCAGACCCCTAAGAAGAGAGGTAATCTATCTGCTGCTAATGTTTTAAATTCTTCTGCTATTCCAACATCAATCCTAACCCCAACTTCACATGAACTTCCAATCCCCATACCATCTATTGATGAAACCGAACCAGAGGATGACCCTTCTGAGTCACTGACTCTCAGGAGATCCCGCACCAAATCCCAAACTCTAAAACCCACACCATCAACAGAATCAGAACTTTACAAAGTTCTGTCTGAAATTGATCAACGTGTTTCCGCTCACCTATCAGAAAATCCAAACACTCAACCTGAGATTGCCCACTCTCCTCAACCAGAACATACTCTCTCACCCATACCATAAGAACCACAAATTCCACAACAACCAGAAATTCCACCTCCTTCTCCACAACCAGCAATTCCTCCTCCCTCTCCACAACCAGAACTTCATCCACCATCACCTCAACCATCACCTCCACAACCTGAGTTTCATCATTCTGAAACTCCATCACCTGAACCTCATTCTCCTCAATCCTCTGAGCCACAACCCTTGGCAATTCAGCTGCCATGTGGTACAACTATAAACATACCCCAGCTGCCATCTTCGCCAGAAACTACCCCTCCAAACACTTCACACAGTCCAATTATCATTTCTGATTCTCCCACTCCATCTCCCAAACAAAATACTGAAGACCACAACAAGACCTTCATTGATTTAACAATCCTTGACCGTCTTGCTGACCTTAAACACAAAATAGCCATCCCCAAACCCAAACCATTAGATGTTGGTGCTGGCATTGTGAATTTTGAAACAGGCTTGCAGCAGTGGATTGCTTCTCTAAAGCAAGTTTGCCTTGGAATGATTGATCCCGCTGCCTCAGACCAACTCTGGACACGTTTCAGAATGTGGGTACGCGCTGAAGCCCTCAAATTGCAAGACATCAATTATGAGCAGGCACAACAGAACTTCAGCAAGCTGCTGAAGGAAGTTGAAAGTCAGCTGCCACAGGACGAAGTGCTCTTTCTGGATAGCGAGCCATGGTCTGAGAAACGTCCAGTTTCAAAAGTTCAGCAAACAGAAGATCAAACTATTCAAGTTGAAGAGGTTAGTCAAGCTGAAGATGTTGCATAAAGCTCTCAGAAGCTTCCTGCTTCTGATGTTTCTCAAGCTGCCTTGGACAGGCAGACTCTGGAAGAGCTGAAGCTGAATGATATTCGTCTGCAGCAAAGAATGGATGAAAATGATCAGAAGATGAAGGAAAGGATGGATGTGCAAGATAGCAAGATAGATACAGTAGTCAGCATGGTGCACAAGCAGAATGAGACTGCTGATCAGATTAAGTCAATGTTGGAGACTCTGTTCACACGCTTTCCACCCCAACCTTAGTTTTTCATTCATGATATTTTCATTGTTTTCTTTGCATATCATCTGTACTGTTTGTCTGGCTCTGAATTTAATATAACAAGTTTTTCTGCTCTGATCGTTTTAGCTTATATCTCTTACACTTTTTGATTGCTGACAAAAAAGGGGAGAACAAGAATGATATTTTTCAATAACGGATTACTGAGACAAATAGTCTCAAACATTCTAACACTCTGATATACTTGAATGTTTTTTGTTTTTGCATAAGGCTACAGGTACAAGAAGTCAATCATCTCTGATACTCTGGAAGCTCTGATATTCTGATCTGAAGCTCTGATATTCTGATGTTCAAAGAAAGGCAATAAAGATCTGATCCTGAAGAACTCTTGGAATTAAAAAGGGAAGTAATAAATTCAGGGGGAGTATCTCCGATCTAAACTCTGATATCTCTTTATCCCTTATCTTTGATAACTTCCTAGTTAATTCTGATACAACTTATTATTTAGTTATCTCTGATACTTTTCACGCTAGATTTCAATTAAAAAATATCTAGTTTTTGTCATCATCAAAAAGGGGGAGATTGTTAGAACAAAGTTTGAATCTACCACCCTAAGTTTAAGTTTTGATGATAACAAAATGCTAAGATACATTAAGTGTATGATTCATGTAAGACACATGTGCTATCTAAACATTACATTCTGTTTTACAGAAACTCTGATGGGTATCAGCAGGAGAACATCCTCATCAGCATCAGAAAATTGGATATCAACATCAGCATCAGAAGATGTTATATCAGATACCAGAATCAGAAGATCAACTTGCGCCTATGCTGAAGCTTGATGAACAGATCTGCGCTTAAATCATCTGAACTCTGATAAAGACAACAATAGTTCATCAGCACCTAAGCAGCGTCAGAATGAGCCAAAGCCAGAACACGCTTAAGTGGCAACGGTACTGTGCATTCAAGACGAGTTATTACCAACGACATCATTCCAGACAAGATCTGCTTATTAAGGAAAGAATGTTATTGGCATTGAAACAGAATTATTACTCCAACGTACACTATTTCTAATGCTATATAAACAAGTCAATGAAGATTGAATTGGCTAATGCTCTACAACAATCTACACGCCAAAAAGCTATTCATCATCTTTCTCACTCTCAGTTTGCTAAAAGCTCTCAAATTCCTTACTTAATTATTTTAGCAATCTAGTTCTCATAAGCTTAAATTGTGTAGTATCACAGTTGTGATAAACAGTTTTGTAGAAAACATTCACACACCTAGATTTCAATTCTTTGTAAGAAAGTAATTCCTTGAGAAACCGGTTTGTGGTTTGCATCAAGAAGGCTTTAGCAGTTGTTAAAGCAGATTGTAATATTCAGTTGAATATAGTGGATTAAGACCTCGTTGGAGAGAGGCGAAATCACCTTGACGGGTGGATTGGAGTAGTTTGAGATAAAACGAACCAGGATAAAAATATCGTGTTGATTGCAATTGATTTCCAGTTTTTACAATTCAACCCCCCTTCTTGTGTTTTTCACTTCTTCAACTTTCACTCCCCGCAGAGTAAGACAGTAATGATAGCTCTCTCAGTTGAGACTTGCAACTATGGACGAATCAGTAATACTCTCCCCAAGCAGAGTTAGTCTACCATCAGCCCTAAAAAGGCTTGGTATCCCCAGAAGGTCTTAATATTCCCCAGCGGAGTATACGAATGTTCTCCAGCAAGCATAAGAGTATCCCCGACAGTCTTAAAATTCCTCTACGGAGTATAAGAATGTTCCCCGGCAGAATGCAAGATACCCCCAGTGAAGTCAATATTTCCCCAGCACGGTCTAGAAAAAAAGTTATCCCAACAAAGTTGAATCATCATCCCCAGTAGACTCTGGAAGCTTATCCCCTGCAAAGTACAAAATAAATTTCCCCAGCCAAATTCATAAGAGTCTCCCCACAAGAGTCTAACAGGGTTATCCCTAGAAAGTCGCGACTGAAAGATCATCCCCCAGCGAAGTTCTTTCCCTTCACAAGCAGGAATTCAATCCTCAACAGATTTAATGTCACTAGAAACGGTAACCCATCCCCAGCGGAGTTTATCGTTGAAATCCTCAGCGAAGTTTATCAGTGGAATCCCCAGTAGAATTTATCAGTGACATCCTCTACAGAGCATCTTTTCCCCACAGAGTAATCTCTTCCTCAGTTTATCCCCCAACGGAATTATCTTCTCCTGCAGGGTTATTCTCACAATCATCTTCATTCACCATCCCCAGCGGAAACGAAGAATTCAACTCTTTTCTCCAACAGCTATACAGATTTATTTTCCCTAGCTAAAGCATCACATTTTCATACATCATGATACATGCATAAATGCATCATACGATACAATCTCATTTATGTTGAGAACATCATTGCTTGATCCATATCATGTATTGCATAAGGCTGACCTTTACCTTTCAGGGAAGATGCAGTTAAATTCTCAACCTGTCAATGGAGACAACCCGTCAAAAGAGACAACCAGTCAAAGAAGACAATTTTTCCTCCGTCATAGTGTGGATGAGTTCTCTAATTTCAATAGTATACTACGTTGAAGACCAGACAGTTCCTAGATCTTGATGAAGATGTTTCCCTACGTCATAGTGTGGACGAGTGTTATAACCTCAACGGTATACTACGTTGAGCACTAGTCAGTTCCTAGATCTTGATGTTTTCCTCTGTTATAGTGTGGACGAGTTCTCTAATTTCAACGGTATACTACGTTGAAGACCAGACAGTTCCTAGATCTTGACGAAGATGTTTCCCTATGTCATAGTATGGATGAGTGCTATAACCTCAACGGTATACTACGTTGAGCACTAGTCAGTTCCTAGATCTTGATGTTTTCCTCCGTCATAGTGTGGACGAGTTCTCTAATTTCAACGGTATACTACGTTGAAGACCAGATAGTTCCTAGATCTTGATAAAGATGTTTCCCTATGTCATAGTGTGGACGAGTGCTATAACCTCAACGGTATACTACGTTGAGCACTAGTCAGTTCCTAGATCTTGATGCTTTCCTCCATCATAGTGTGGACGAGTTCTCTAATTTCAATGTTATACTACGTTGAAGACCAGACAGTTCCTAGATCTTGATGAAGATGTTTCCCTACGTCATAGTATGGACGAGCTCTATAACCTCAACGGTATACTACGTTGAGCACTAGTCAGTTCCTAGATCTTGATGTTTTCCTTCGTCATAGTGTGGACGAGTTCTCTAATTTCAATGGTATACTACGTTGAAGACCAGACAATTCCTAGATCTTGATGAAGATGTTTCCCTACGTCATAGTGTGGACGTGTACTATAACCTCAACGGTATACTATGTTGAATACTAGGCAGTTCCTAGATCTGGATGTTTTCCTCCGTCAAAGTGTGGACGAGTTCTACAATCTCAACGGTATACTACGTTGAAGACTAGACAATTCCTAGATATTGATGAAGATGTTTCCCCCCGATTGAATTATGGACAGGTTCTTAAGACTCAGCCGAGGCATTCTCTCAGTTTAAGTACAGGCAAGTTCCTAAATCTCAACAAAAGTTAGGCTTCCCCAGCGGAATCTTCTACAACAACAGGTATGCAAGTTCTCGCTAAGGAATCTCTTATGCGATCGACACTCCTGCAGATGGCATCTGTAAGCCCATCCTCCTACCAACAGTCTCCAAATGGCATCTGTAAGCCCATTCGCGACATCACAATGCTGATATTATACCATGCGAGTGCAAATTTCTAGGCACTCTAGTGTTCAATTATCTTCCACCTTCGGATCACGAAAGGCTCGAAAGCCAATCTATATCCTCAGGTTTAAGAAAATTGAACAGGGGCAACTGTTGTACCCCAAAATTTTCCCTCCCATATTTCTCAAAACATTGCAAGAAAAATCTCTAAGTTGCTCAAGATTGCTCAAGAGTTGGACAGTCAAGCTATCTCCTAAGGCAGTCAACCTCAAATTAGGGTTTTGTGTTGCATCAAGGTCCTTGCATCCAAATGACCTCAAATGCTCCTTAATGTCCTAACATATTCTCAAATTCAGGTTCGGCTCAAGAGTCAATTCTTTAAAGAAGGTATCCGAATGTGTGAGTTTTCTCGAAGAAATATGGTGAAAAAGTGTGATGAAAGTGCAGTTTTTACGCGCTAAAAAATTCATAACTTGAAGATCGTGGCTTGTTTTGAACCCGTTCCGGTGGCCAAAATTCCGTCTTGACATTATATACATTTTCATATCTCACGGCTGGAAGCCAATTTCAAACAGAAGGTCTTCAAAAATGTGGATTTATCAAGTATTTTCGTACATAAAATTTGTGATAGAAGTTTATTCGCGTCATGTTCAGAAAATCATAACTTGGTCGATTTTCATCGTATCGAGCTGGTTCCGGCGCCAAAATTTCACAAATTTAGTTGGCTAAGTTTTCATAGAAGGTATTGAGTTCGAACAGTATACAAAAGGTCTTCGTTTTTTACTCAGAGTACACGTGACGCGCCGAAAATCCTGAATGCTGAATATTATTTTATCTGGGTCGAAACTTCGAAAATTCATAACTCGGTCAATTTTTATCGGATTGGGCTCATATATTTACACAAGGTCACTGACTCAGATATCTACAACTTTTCTTCAAAATTAAAGACCGAATTATGCTCCGATCAATACCAGTTTTTTATTGAAATACGTGTCAGAGTCGACACTGGAGCCCAAAATAAGTTTGTCTAAGCTGAAACTTCAAAAATTCATAACTAATTAACCGTTTATCCGATTGAGCCGATTTTCGGACAGGAGTTAGTTCTCGATGTCGGCTACATTTTGTTTTCTAATTTCAACTTCAAAAATTGCACTTACGCCCCTGCGATTTAGCCTGCAACGTGACGAACTCAAGTAAACATTGGAGGCCCAATTGCACATTCAAAGCCCATTTTTTGCTCTCTAATTTCTATTATATAATCTCATTTTTTTCACACAAACGAGGAGAGAGAAAAAAACCTTGCCACAACGCTGTCAGAATATTAAATTCTTTCAAGAACCCTAAAACCTTGAAATCCTTATTACAAATCCCCCTCTCACTTCAAACAAGTCATCCCGGTTACAAACCAACATCTCACTACAAACAAGCCATCCCGGTTACAAACCAACATCTCACTACTTTTCTCCAATAAGGGTAAGGCTGGCTTGATCTCCATGATCAAAAGGGCATAAAACATTCATATCACTACTTCTCCAGTAAAGGTAAGGATGATTTGATCTCCATGATCAAAAGGGTATAATCATTCATACATGCCATATTGGCCTAAACATTAAATTTCTTCATATATTGGCTTTATTTGTATTTTATGATATATAACAATTTATTTAATGCGTTTATGACCTTCAACACTGCAGATTTAGACAGGATCTCATGCAGGTTCATTAAGGAACGGTGAGGCCAAAACACAAATGGCCAAAAACCAAAACACAAATGGCCAAAATAGAACAGCTTACACATGACACCAATACATGGCGAGGCAGACATCCTGAGAAGGTTAAGGAACGTTGAGGCCAGAACACAAATGGCGAAAAGCCAAAACATAAATGGCCAAAACAGAATAGCTTACACATGACACCAATAGTTGTTGCACCCTAAAATCAGGTCCATTTCTCACCCTTTATTTCCTTTTTCTATATTTTTCTTTAAGTAATTTATTTATTTTTACTAACAATTAATTAATTTTCTTTTTCATTAAAAAAATCACAAAAATATTTTTATGTCCAAATAAACTTAGAATTTTATTTTTTATCAATAAATATTAATTAATTTAATTAGGTTAATTTTAGATAACTTTCATTTATTTTGTAAATAATTTAAAATTAATTAGAATAAATAGGCTTTATTACTAACTTAATTATTTTATTTCTTTCCTAAAATAACAAAAACCCAAAAATATGTTTTATTTTATTAAAATTAATTCATCACTTTATTTTTGTAAATAAATACTAATTTAATTAATTTAGTTTAATTAGGTTTAACTTTCAATATTTTTTGCAATATTTAAAATCAATGTAGAATATTAGGTTTTACTAACTTTAAACAATTTTTTTTTATTTCTTTAAATATCCAAAAATCCAAAAATATTTCCATTAATTAATTTATTTATTAATTTAATTGTTAACTTAACTTAATTCCTTTTTAATCCAAAATAAACCAAAAACATGCTTTCTTTCAAAAAGGGTCAAAACCCTAAAAATGCATTCAATTTAATTTCTTGCACGCGATCCATTTTTCCATATTATTGTACTTGCTTCCGGAATGTAATAACTTTAAATAGGACTGTTGTACCCCAAAATTTACCCTCCCATATTCTTCAAAGTTTTGACAAGCATCATCTCAATTTGCTCAAATCTACTCAAGGGTTGCACAGTCAAACCATCCTCCTAAGCCAGTCAAAATTAGGGTTTTGGTTCTTGCAAGGAAGTTGAGGTTTTCAAGGGCTCAATCAAGTCCCATAGGCTTATAAATATTGTCAAGCATCCACATGCCAAGTTTCAAGGCTCACATCATCAAGTTGCACAGTCAAAAGCCCTAGTTGATCCACAATCAACTGCAGGGGTAAAATGGTAATTTGGCAGTCAAAAGTCAAAATTTTTGGTCAACATCTTATTTTGAAGCTACAATCATCATTTGGTCAAGTCTTGACCATGATTCCACAAGAATGGCTCAAAAATCATCAAGGTGTCAAAAGTTTCTATTTTTGGACAGCTGAAAAGTCAACTGTAACTTGACCAAGGCATAACTTTTTCATGGTTTATCAGAAAAATCCCATCCAATTCTCATTTTTAAGGGGATGAAATTTCCTACAACTAATCTTCACATTCCAAGTCCAAGAAATGCTCTCACAAAAAGTTATCAATTTCAACATTATAGGTCATTTTCAAAAGTCAACAAAAAGGCATTTTAAGTCAAAGACAATAACTTGAGATTGGTAAATCAAAATGACATGGGACCAAAGGCATTGGTTATAGGACTTCAAGACCTTTCCAAAATGTCCAAGAACATGTTCATATGATCAAAATTGAGCAAGATATGCATTGGAGAAGTTGGGAAATTTTTGTGAAATGGCAAAAGTCAACTATCCTTGAAACTTCAATTTTTGACAAAAGGGCCCACTTTTTTCCACTTGATTCAGCCTTGTCATGCCACCCACGTGTCCCATGATCAGTTTCAAGACCAAATAATTATTTTTCTATTTTTATTTAATTTTTATGGATTTAATTCATTTTAATCCATAATAATTCAAGTAAAATCAAAAAAATTGATTAAATGGTATCTTGTGGTTTGATTAGCCTTCATGAAGCATATTCTAGTTGCCAAATTCGTGTAAAGCTCATTTATGCATGAAAATTCAAAATTTGGACAAAGCTTTGAAAGGCCTTTAATGGTGGTTAAGAAGAAATCCAAAACTTCAATGCACAAGTTTAAGGCTCCTAATGCTGACTTAAATCCCTTGATACATACATATGCAAGAAGGCCATATAGGATTCACAACCTAGAGACCCCTGAAACGGCCAAACAAAATTCCAAAAACTTGAAGAAAAGTTGAAAACTGAATTCTCACTTGCAGGCCAATTCGAACCCTTTTCTTGTTTCCAATACATTGCTGGACCTTCCAGGAACACATTGCCATCGAGAACAAGCCTTAAAGCTCAAGAGAACGCTCTAACAGATTCACGATTTATCACTTTTCTTCCAAAATCATAACCTTTGATTCATGCATTTTTAATACCTTTTGTTGATTGTTTTGTGTTCATAGCATTCAGGTGAAGCTTTTGGTGTGATTTAATTTCATTAAGATGCCCTGAAACGCAAGTTGCCATGGGAGAAATTTAGGGTTTCTAAGCTTCTAGATTGGGGCTTTACAGCATGAGGAAAATTGGACCACATGACGCCTATGGTTGAATTCGTCAAGGCCAGACGAATTTAACCCAACCATCGCGCCCTTTTTATGTTCACTATATGCCTAATCGCTATTCTTGGTAGTTTTGCATTGTGGGGGTTAAAAACCCCCGCTATCTTGATTTTATTTTGCAGATAAATGAAGACGATGATGAGGTGTCCACGCATGGCTGGCTGATTCAAACATCATGCGCGCTTTTTCTTTAGTTTCAGAATGTGACTTGTTTTTCATATATTGTATTTGTTTCTTATTTTATTAACAAACGCAGCACAATGGCTCAGTGGTTGATGACGCGTCTGGCAATCGTTGGGACCTGGGTTCGATTCCCAGGTCCCCCCAAAATTCCATATTGTTTTTTCTTATGTGATTGTGTACAGGTTCCCAAAAGCAACCCATCATGTGCCTCCAGCGCCCAGATGCCATGTGGCCTCAAAGATCAATCCAAAGGCCAGAAAATGATGAGCACCATGCTCATGAGTCAACGCATCTCCAGGCAATTTCAAAAATCAATACAGGCCTGAGCTTAGTGGGCCAAAAAACTGCAATTAACACCTCCAATCTGGCCCAAACCCCCCTTGGTTTTGTTATTCCTTTTTATCTTTTTATTTTTCTTTTCTTTTATAATTCCTTCTTTTTATTTTATTTTATTTTATTAATTATTAGTATTATTAACATAATTAATATTTTCATAAAAAATTCAAAAAAACTAATATTTTTATTATTCTTATTTATTAATTTCACTATTAACTATTTTTATAAATAAATTCTAACAAGTTAATTAGTTTAATTAGTTTAATGTTAACCCTTTTTTACAATAAATAAAATAATTTAGACTTAGGCTTTTCTTTTGATATTTTTTAATTCCTTTTTTTATTTTATTTCATTAAAGCATAAAAACACAAAAAATATTTTCTTAATTAATTAATTAATTAGTTATTAATTTTAATTTCATTAATTACAAAGGACAAAAATTCAATTCTTTTCTTAAAAGGGTCAAAACCCAAGGATGTTCCTGATTAAATTTCTACTCGCGCGTATTTATTCATTTTGATTATTTATGTAACTGTCTCCAGATATGTAATAGTTAATTAGGTTTTTTACCGCTTTATTTACTATTTCTCGCACTTTATTTCCAAACGGGTTTTGTTTTTTTTTTGTTTTTTTTTTGGCGATGTATAGACCCGCGCCTTGTAATAGTTAGGATTTACATTTCCGCAATTTATTTTCCGCACTCCTAACTGTTAATATGCCTGCAAGAATGTATGTAAATAAAATTAATCTGTAGCTCACAAATAACACGTACAAAGACAATTAACTGAAAAACAACACACAAAGCACATGTCACTTCTAGGGTACGCCTCACTGGTTGCCTCGAATGTGGTCATCAAGTATAGGGTGTTTTAGAGATCTCCCTTCTGTCTAAAAGATCCAGTCGCCTCGAAACGGTTGCCTCGGATAAAAGGATCTAGGACATTAGGGTTACTTCTAAGGTGTCCTACCATTGCTTCGGTGACCACACATGTCCCGATAATCGAATTGACTCGAACAACTCCAACGACGGTGCTACCTATCTCTCAATGGTGGGATAGCACTGTCTAAAGGACTCTTACACAGCCTAATTCCTTAGAGTAGGTAGATTTCTCTTAAGTACTTGCTCTTTTCAAAACAAAACAAAAACATATTTTCACACCTCACACTTTCAAAAGTTTTCAAACAAATTTTTCATACACTCTTGAGGACAGATACAAGAGTTACTTATAAATTTTTCAAACGAAACTTTTTCAAACCCACACACACATTTGAAAAGCAAACAAATTTTGAAAACATAAGAGCAAGTACCTAAGAGCCCGTGGATAACCATGGATAGAAAGGGTGCTAACACCTTCCCTTTCTATAAATCTACCTCCCGAACCGAGAAACATTCTCGAAGAAGGAATTTTGCTGTGCTTTTGTCCTTTCCATATTGGAGAACATAAAAGATGATGGCGACTCTTGCTTACCGCGACATTTCGCGAAACCAGCTTAAAAAACAGTCAGTTCTATTTCCACCGATCACAGAACTGGCGACTCTGCTGGGGAATATAAAAGTGAGGTGTACCTTAGGATTAGATCATACTTATGTTTTCAATTGCTTTGCTTTGATTGCTTTATATTTGTGGGCTTTGCATCGGAGTTTCATCCTAACCCGGATCTGGGGATACCCTTTTAGGTAGCATAAGCTGTGAGGGACCTGTCCGGCGTAGACCGACACGGGTGAAGCAGTGGCTACATTGGTGTGGCACCTTGGTCTGTACCGATATCCCTTGCGTTGCAACGAGGAGAATATGGGTCTTCTGAGGAGTCATTAAGCACCAACTGACCTTAGAACCCTAATGTGACCCAACTTGGCCATAGAACAGTAGCAGTATGCTACACCCATTGAGGCTAAACTCTCGCGATGGTTCTGGCCGCAAGAAAAGATTGCGACACTGGAGTTATGACCGATTGAGGGTAGTTAGTGATATTGGGATCCTCTAGAACCCGGTTACTTTTGATAGGACAGGTCTTAACCAACGAAACTGAAAGAGGGTAGTACCCAAACTTCATGCTGGCCTGAACTCTAAGGGCTGACTTGTGTGACTTGTGTGCCTTCAAACTTGACTACTTGCATGCTTGTTATCTAACACTTGAGTTTCTTGCAGGTTTTTGTTTACAGTCCTTAATCTGGACTCATAACAGGGTTTACCTACATTACTCCATGCATAGCATAACATCATACCATTACATACATCCTACATAAGGACTAATCCATTTCAAGGATCTCAAGGGTCTGTGATGCAGGTCATGATGAACCAACTGTCTAGCAAGGGGCAAAGAGGATTTATTTTCCTCTAGCCAAGGTTAATGACTTGAGTCAGGGGCTATGACCCACTCGATATGGTGAGCCTTGACTCTTGAAGAAGGACTCTCAGCAATATGAAGTTCCTTCAATCAAGCTACCCAAATTCAAATTCTAACAAGTTTCTCTGTTTATCCCGCGAGATCCTTGAAATCATTGCATGCATACATACATATCATTGCATTACAGGTACTCTTTTCCACAGGTTGCTTAATCTTCTTCGCTGTTTATTTCAGACATCATCATGAATCCTGAATCATCCAATGAACAAGCTATCAAGGCCCTCCAGGCCCAGAACGCCCAATTCCAGGAGTTGGTCATGAGCTTAGCCCAAGGACAACAGGAATTGAAGACTCTGCTTTTGAAGAAAAAGAAGAAGAGGACTGTTTTGTTCAACCCTAGACGCAGATCTGGGAATACACTACAGAATGAAGCTGAGCGGACTACTCCATCTGTTGGGGAAGGCAGTCACCAAGAGGGAAGGGTTCCTAGCCCCGTATTCTCTGACACCGAGACAGATTTCAATGATGAACAGTACCCTCCTGCTGAGGACAGGTACAAACAGCTGGAGGACCGGTTAAATGCTATAGAAATTCAACGTGTGCCTGGGTTAGACTTTGGGGACCTAGGTTTATCTTATGTGGTGGTGATCCCTCACAAGTTCAAGGCACCTGCCTTTGTAAAGTACGACGGGGCTTACTGTCCTAAGCTGCACCTCCGTTCATACGCAAGGAAGATCCAGCCCTACACGGCAGACAAGAACTTATGGATCCATTTCTTCCAAGAAAGTCTTTCAGGGACTCAGCTCGAATGGTTCTATCAGCTGGATGGAACTAGTATTCGTAACTGGGAGGACTTGGAAACTGCTTTTTATAAGCAGTATCAGTATAATGCCGACCTCGCTCCTACGCGTACCCAACTCCAGGGTATGTCACTGGGGACGGGTGAAGGTTTTAAGGAGTACGCGCAAAAGTGGAGAGACCTGGCTGGTAGGGTGCAGCCACCGTTGACTGACCGTGAGCTCGTTGACATGTTCTTGGGGACCCTGTCTGGTCCATTCTTTAATCATCTGATTGGGAATTCTTCTGCTGGGTTCACAGATCTGATCTTGACTGGTGAGAGGATAGAAGCTGATATCAAGTCCGGGAAGATACAAAAGGGTGACTCCTCGAACGCTGAGAAGAAACCATTCAAGAAAGAGTCCAATGCTGCGTACAGTCAGAAGGATCGTCGTGACCAACACGTAGGGGCAGTCATGATCTCAGGTTCTGCGTCACACCGACAACCGCCAAAGGGAAATCAGCAAAGGCCAGACGAGCCTAAAAGACAATTCACCAACATCAACATGCCATTGTCACAAGCATTGCAGCACATGTTGAAAATGAATCTGATTGCGGTGATCAACCCTCCTGCAAATCCCAAAACCTCTTCTCCAAACTACAACCCAGATGCGAGGTGTGCTTATTATTCCGGAAGCCCGGGGCACGATACTGAGGATTGTTGGGCGCTGAAATACAAGATTCAGAACATGATTGACGCCAAGGAGATCGAATTCGAGCCTGCTGAGACTCCCGATGTGATCACTGCTCCCTTGCCAAAACATGGCTAGGATTGAGAGACTCTTGTTCATTTAAATTCTGATATTGTATTTTTCTATGCTTATTCAAATAATTATCATGTCAAACTCTATTATTTCATTAATGCATTACACGTGTCTATTTTGAAGTAATTGTGTTCTCTATATTCAAAATTGCTTTTATTTTTTATTTTTTCTTCTTGATGTTCAACTCTCGATCTAAAATTCTAAGCCTCTTGAGGGAGGATGACGAAAACGATACCACGACCCTTACAGTATGCTTTTGAACAGACCCCACTGATGAGGTACAGGCATTGTTTCAATTCCTAAACACTGGAGTTACAAGGATGATAATCCCTCGTCAACCCCTTTGAGCCAAAGAAGTAGGAGTTTTCTTTTCGAAAATTAAAACCCTTAATCATAACCTGGGGCAGGGTAGTTCTCTCAGCTGATCCAAGTGCACAACGAATGGCACCAAAGGAGTCCTTACAAAACAAAAGACAGTGATGGCTCCGAATAATCATAAAGACAGGCAGTCATTATCCCTCAGAAATAAAAACCCAATAAGTCAAAACCTATGAAGGAGACTTACAAAACTGGGGCATCCCGCTGACTGTAATTCCAAAAAAGGAAACAGTTCAGGCAAAAAATAGGGATAACAAAATCAAAAAAGAAAGAGGTCCTACAAACCCTCAACACAAAAGGAAATGACTGCCTATTCAAAATAAACCGTCAGTATCCGAACCATCACTGGTATATCGAAGCAAAGACTCAAACAAGGTCTAACGCACGATCAACTGAGTTTAGGTTTGAAGAACATCACGAAGAGCGGGTGGGTACGGATAAATTTGAGCCTTTATCCTTTGTTTCTTAAACCGTTGAACCAGGCCACGTTATAACCCTTAAAAGTCCTAGCTGAGGCATGGGTTAGTTCAAAAGCATATTGTTACAAAGGTATCCTGACTCCTTAAGGCTCACTGTAAAATCCTGAGTTGACATCACATTTTACAAAATTTGCTTATTTTACTATAGAAATACATTTTCAAAAACTTCAAGACAGGCATAAGCTTTGCATTTTTAGAATAACATTGTTTGCATATGACTATTTGTTCGAACATGCAGAGAAATTCGCACGACGAATGTCTAGTGAACAAGAATCTTCTCAACCAAAAGGTCACCTCAAGCGGAAGAAACACTTCCAATCAAGGGGCATGGCATGATCATTGTCCATCATCTAGGGCAGTTAAGTCAAGATTCGGAGAATCTCTCAAAAGGCCAACCAACTTGGGGAAAATCTCCATCTAGATCACCTGGGGCATTGGAAGATCTTCTGGTAGTAGGGCAACGCAACACTACTGACAGGGGCACCTCCCTACATCCTGAGAGCACGGACATAGTCGAAAAAATACTGCGCATAATCAAAGACCCGCTAGGTTGACACACCTAGGCAAAAATAAGGGCTTCCCGGCGAACCAAAAGGGTTCAGGAAAAAATAAGGGATGAAATAAAAAAAATCTGTACACCCGGCAAGTCGAAAACCTGAAAAGGCGGCTTGGGAAAAAATGGGTATCCCGGTGGACTGAAAACCCGAAAAGGCGGTCCAGGCAAAAGTTAGGGATCAAAGCGTACGACTATGTCCCGGTATCTCGTCACTTGCCTACCAGAAGAAGGTTCATCAATCAGCAGTTATCAAGCACCTCCTAGGTCTTGTTTCTCCCGCAGAAACAGGGGCAATAATGAGTTGTCCGAGCGATCTAATTGCTCTGTCCGCCAAGGTACCAAGGTAGGTTCAGCTGAAGAATGTGACCAAGATACCTTCACTCCCCGCAGAGTAAGATAAGATTCAGCAATACTCTCTCCCGAGCAGAGTTGGTCTCTCATCAGCCCTGAAAAGGCACAGTATCTCCAGCAAGTCAACAACACTCTCCCCAAGCAGAGTTAATCTACTGTCAGCCTTAAGGAAGTTGGGTATCCCCAGAAAATCTCAATATTCCCCAGCGGAGTATACAGATATTCCTAAGCAAGCATCCCCGGCCGTCTTAATATAAGATTATTCCCCGGTGGAATACCAGACACCCCAGTGGAGCTATTCCCCAGTACAGTTCAAAAGTCTCCCCAGGAGAGTTGAATCAATCTCCCCAATAGATTCTGGGAGCTCATCCCCAGTAGATTCTAGAAGCTTATCCCTGCAGAGTACGAACGCATCTCCCCGGCTTTATTCAAAGATTATTCCTCACCAGAACTTATAACTGGGTTATCCTCAGCTAATTACCACGGAAAGATCGTCCTCGGCGAAGCTCTTCCTATCCCCAACGGAGTTCATCAAATCTTCCAACAAAGCTTATCAACGGAATCCCCAGCAGAGTTATCATCAAAACCTCAGCAAGGTATCTCTTCCCACAGAGTAATTCCCCGCAGAGTAATCTCCTCAACAAGTTTATTCCCCAATGGAGTCATCTTCTCCTACCGGTTTATTCTTACAACCATCATCCCCAGCGGAAACGAAGAACTCTACTCTTCAACATCAGCCCAAGATTCAACAAACTCCCGGCATTCGTCAAGGATTTATTTTCCCATACGAGAATACATTCATAAACATCACATCTTCATACATTATAGCATGCATACGCATCATACAACACAAATCTCATTTATTTTTGAGAACATCTTAAAATCATGCAGTTCATGCATCATGACATTGCATATGACTAATACTTTGCCTTTTCAGAAAAAAGTCAATCAAAAGATGATTACCATCTACCTTTACAGTTCCAGATCAACACCGGTAACAAGCCAGGAAAATTCTGTGGACGACTGATCATGGGTTAATATCTGAAACCAAACAGGACAATTATCTACTTGATCATCCTCAGGCAACCCTACACCGGTTCCTTTTCTTTCAGAAGAAGTCTTACACGGGCTCATCAATAGGCAACCCTACACCGGTTCCTTCTCAACCTCAGATGTAGTTTTACACGAACTCATCATCAGGCAACCCTACACCGGTTCCTTCTCAATTTTCAGACGAAGTCTTACACGGACTTATCATCAAAGTAACCCTACGCCGGTTCCTTTTCTTTCAGAAGAAGTCTTACACGGACTTATCTCAAGATGACCTTACCCCGGTTCATCCAAAAGTTTTACACGAACTTATCCTGCGGTAACCTTACCCCGGTTCCTCCAGAAGTCTTACACGGACTTACCTCAAGATGACCTTACCCCGGTTCATCCAGAAGTTTTACACTAACTTATCTTGCGGTAACCTTACCCCGGTTCCTCCAGAAGTCTTACACGGACTTATCTCAAGATGACCTTACCCCGGTTCATCCAGAAGTTTTACACGAACTTATCTTGCGGTAACCTTACCCTGGTTCCTCCAGAAGTCTTACACGGACTTATCTCAAAATGACCTTACCCCGGTTCATCCAGAAGTTTTACACGAACTTATCCTGCAGTAACCTTACCCCGGTTCCTCCAGAAGTCTTACACGGACTTATCTCAAGATGACCTTACCCCGGTTCATCCAGAAGTTTTACACGAACTTATCCTGCAGTAACCTTACCCCGGTTCCTCCAGAAGTCTTACACGGACTTATCCCGAAGTAACCTTACCCTGGTTCCTCCAGAAGTTTTACACGAACTTATCCCGAAGAAACCCTACACAGGTTCTCTCTCTCCAGACGTAGTTTTACACGGGCTCGTCGTCAAAGAAACCCTACACAGGTTCTCTCTTCCCAAAGATGCAGTTTTACACAGACTCGTCATCAGAAACCCCACACAGGTTTCCTTCTCAGCTCTAGATGCGGTTTTACACAGATTCGTCATCAAAGTAACCCTACACAGGTTCCTTCTCCATTTCAGATGCGGTCTTATACGGACTCATTATCAGTAAACCCTACACAGGTTTCCTTCCTCCAAAGATGCAGTTTTACACGAGCTCATCATCAGTCAACCCTACACAGGTGTCCTTCTTTCTAAGATGCAGCTTTACACGAGCCCAACATCAGGCAACCCTACACAGGTTCCCTATTTCAACTTACAAAAATTACACCCCCAGATGGCATCTATAAGCCCATCCACATGTCAACAGTCTCCAAATGGCATCTACAAGCCCATTCCATACAAGGTTCTGTAACATCTCCAGATGGCATCTATAAGCCCACCCTCCCATACCATCTTTCCAAATGGCATCTATAAGCCCATTCCCGATAAGGTTCTGTCACATCTCCAGATGGCATCTATAAGCCCATCCTCTTATCCACCATCTCTCCAAATGGCATCTGTAAGCCCATTCCCGCCATCACATTGCTGATATTCTACTATGCGAGTGCAAATTTCTGGGCACTCTAGTGTTCAATCATCTTCCACCTTCGGATCACGAAAGGCACACAAGCCAATCTACATCCTCAGGTCTAAGAAGATTGAACAGGGGCAACTATTGTACCCCAAAATTTTCCCTCCCATATTCTTCAAAGTTTTGACAAGCATCATCTCAATTTGCTCAAATCTACTCAAGGGTTGCACAGTCAAACCATCCTCTTAAGCCAGTCAAAATTAGGGTTTTGGTTCTTGCAAGGAAGTTGAAGTTTTCAAGGGCTCAATCAAGTCCCATAGGCCTATACACATTTTCAAAAATCCACATGCCAAGTTTCAAGGCTTACAGCATCAAGTTGCACAGTCAAAAGCCATAGTTGATCCACAATCAACTGCAGGGGTAAAATGGTCATTTGGCAGTCAAAAGTCAAAATTTTTGGTCAACATCTTATTTTGAAGCCACAATCATCATTTGGTCAAGTCTTGACCATGATTCCACAAGAATGGCTCAAAAATCATCAAGGTGTCAAAAGTTTCTATTTTTGGACAGCTGAAAAGTCAACTGTAACTTGACCAAGGCATAACTTTTTCATGGTTCATCAGAAAAATCCCATCCAATGCTCATTTTTAAGGGGATGATATTTCCTACAACTCATCTTCACATTCCAAGTCCAATAAATGCTCTCACAAAAAGTTATCAATTTCAACATTATAGGTCATTTTCAAAAGTCAACAAAAAGGAATTTTAAGTCAAAGACCATAACTTGAGATTGGTAAATCAAAATTACATGGGACCAAAGGCATTGGTTAGAGGACTTCAAGACCTTTCCAAAATGTCCAAGAACATGTTCATATGATCAAAATTGAGCAAGATATGCATTGGAGAAGTTGGGAAATTTTTGTGAAATGGCAAAACTCAACTATCCTTGAAACTTCAATTTTTGACAAAAGGGCCCACTTTTTTCCACTTGATTCAGCCTTGTCATGCCACCCACGTATCCCATGATCAGTTTCAAGACCAAATAATTATTTTTCTATTTTTATTTAATTTTTATGGATTTAATTCATTTTAATCCATAATAATTCAAGTAAAATAAAAAAATTGATTAAATGGTATCTTGTGGTTTGATTAGCCTTCATGAAGCATATTCTAGTTGCCAAATTCGTGTAAAGCTCATTTATGCATGAAAATTCAAAATTTGGACAAAGCTTTGAAAGGCCTTTAATGGTGGTTAAGAAGAAATCCAAAACTTCAATGCACAAGTTTAAGGCTCCTAATGCTGACTTAAATCCCTTGATACATACATATGCAAGGAGGCCATATAGGATTCACGACCTAGAGACTCTTGAAACGGCCAAACAAAATTCCAAAAACTTGAAGAAAAGTTGAAAACTGAATTCTCACTTGCAGGCCAATTCGAACCCTTTTCTTGTTTCCAATATATTGCTGGACCTTCCAGGAACACATTGCCATCGAGAACAAGCCTTAAAGCTCAAGAGAACGCTCTAACAGATTCACGGTTTATCACTTTCCTTCCAAAATCATAACCTTTGATTCATGCATTTTTAATACCTTTTGTTGATTGTTTTGTGTTCATAGCATTCAGGTGAAGCTTTTGGTGTGATTTAATTTCATTAAGATGCCCTGAAACGCAAGTTGCCATGGGAGAAATTTAGGGTTTCTAAGCTTCTAGATTGGGGCTTTACAACATGAGGAAAATTGGACCACATGACGCCTATGGTTGAATTCGTCAAGGCCAGACGAATTCAACCCAACCATCGCGCCCTTTTTATGTTCACTATATGCCTAATCGCTATTCTTGGCAGTTTTGCATTGTGGGGGTTAAAAACCCCCGCTATCTTGTTTTTATTTTGCAGATAAATGAAGACGATGATGAGGTGTCCACGCATGGCTGGCTGATTCAAACATCACGCGCGCTTTTTCTTTAGTTTCAGAATGTGACTTGTTTTTCATATATTGTATTTGTTTCTTATTTTATTAACAAACGCAGCACAATGGCTCAGTGGTTGATGACGCGTCTGGCAATCGTTGGGACCTGGGTTCGATTCCCAGGTCCCCCCAAAATTCCATATTGTTTTTTCTTATGTGATTGTGTACAGGTTCCCAAAAGCAATCCATCATGTGCCTCCAGCGCCCAAATGCCATGTGGCCTCAAAGATCAATCCAAAGGCCAGAAAATGATGAGCACCATGCTCATGAGTCAACGCATCTCCAGGCAATTTCAAAAGTCAATACAGGCCTGAGCTTAGTGGGCCAAAAAATTGCAATTAACACCTCCAATCTGGCCCAAACCCCCCCTTGGTTTTGTTATTCCTTTTTATCTTTTTATTTTTCTTTTCTTTTATAATTCCTTTTTTTTTTATTTTATTTTATTAATTATTAGTATTATTAACATAATTAATATTTTCATAAAAAATTCAAAAAAACTAATATTTTTATTATTCTTCTTTATTAATTTCACTATTAACTATTTTTGTAAATAAATTCTAACAAGTTAATTAGTTTAATTAGTTTAATGTTAACCCTTTTTTACAATAAATAAAATAATTTAGACTTAGGCTTTTCTTTTGATATTTCTTAATTCCTTTTTTTATTTTATTTTATTAAAGCATAAAAACACAAAAAATATTTTCTTAATTAATTAATTAATTAGTTATTAATTTTAATTTCATTAATTACAAAGGACAAAAATTCAATTCTTTTCTTAAAAGGGTCAAAACCCTAGAACGTTCCCGATTAAATTTCTACTCGCGCGTATTTATTCATTTTGATTATTTATGTAACTATCTCCAGATATGTAATAGTTAATTAGGTTTTTTACCGCTTTATTTACTATTTCTCGCACTTTATTTCCAAACGGGTTTTTTTTTTTTGGCGATGTATAGACCCGCGCCTTGTAATAGTTAGGATTTACATTTCCGTAATTTATTTTCCGCACTCCTAACTGTTAATATGCCTGCAAGAATGTATGTAAATAAAATTAATCCGTAGCTCACAAATAACACGTACAAAGACAATTAACTGAAAAACAACACACAAAGCACATGCCACTTCTAGGGTACGCCTCACTGGTTGCCTCGAACGTGGTCATCAAGTATAGGATGTTTTAGAGGTCGCCCTTCTGTCTAAAAGATCCAGTCGCCTCGAAACGGTTGCCTCGGATAAAAGGATCTAGGACATTAGAGTTACTTCTAAGGTGTCCTACCATTGCTTCGGTGACCACACATGTCCCGATAATCGAATTGACCCGAATAACTCCAACGACGGTGCTACCTACCTCTCAATGATGGGATAGCACTGTCTAAAGGACTCTTACACAGCCTAATTCCTTAGAGTAGGTAGATTTCTCTTAAGTACTTGCTCTTTTCAAAACAAAACAAAAACATCTTTTCACACCTCACACTTTCAAAAGTTTTCAAACAAATTTTTCATACACTCTTGAGGACAGATACAAGAGTTACTTAGAAATTTTTCAAACGAAACTTTTTCAAACCCACACACACATTTGAAAAGCAAACAAATTTTGAAAACATAAGAGCAAGTACCTAAGAGCCCTTGGATAACCACGGATAGAAAGGGTGCTAACACCTTCCCTTTCTATAAATCTACCTCCCGAACCGAGAAACATTCTCGAAGAAGGAATTTTGTTGTGCTTTTGTCCTTTCCATATTGGAGAACATAAAAGACGGTGGCGACTCTTGCTTACCGCGACATTTCGCGAAACCAGCTTAAAAAACAGTCAGTTCTATTTCCACCGATCACAAGGACTTTATTTTACCGCTTTATTTTATTTTCCTCATTTTAAATTAAAGGGTTGTTTTTGGCGATGTAAATACCCGACGCCTTGTAATAGTTTAGATTTAATTTCCGCAATTTAAATTCCGCAACTATAAACTGTTAGATGTTTGATAATAGGGAATGCATGACAAGATCAAATGTATGAACTTAAAATCAACATAGATAACCCATGACATGTACAAAGATAAATAACTGAAAAACAATACACTCGCACATGCGCACTCTTAGGGTACACCTCACTTGGTTGCCTTCGAAAGTGGTTATTGAGTATAGGAAGTTTTAGAGGTTTCCCTCTTGTCCAAAGATCATAAGTTGCCTCGAAACGGTTGCCTCGAATAAAATGATCTAAGACATTAGGGTTACCGCTAAGGCGTCCTAACGTTGCTTTAGTGACCACACGTCCCTTAATCGAATTGACCCATAAAACTCCAACGACGATGCTACCTACTCATCAATAGTGGGATAGCATTGTCTAAAGGATATTTGCACAGACTAATTCCTTTTTCGAGTAGGTAGATGGTTCTTAAGTACTTGCTCCTTTTAAAACAAAACAAAACTTTTCGCACTTACACTCCTTTCAAACAGAAACTCTTTTCAAACCCACAAACACAAAGAAAAACAAACTTTTTAAAACACTTTGAGCAAGTACCTAAGAGCCCGTGGATAACCACGGATAGAAAGGGTGCTAACACCTTCCCTTTCTATAATCTACCTCCCGAACCCGAGAAACATCTCGAAAAAAGGAATTTTTCTGTGCTTTTGTCCTTTCCTGGTTGGATAAAATAAAAGACGGTGGCGACTCTTGCTTACCGCGACATTTTGCAAAAACAAACGCAAAACGCGAACCAGCATTCCAAAAACAGTCAGTTCTATACCACCGATCACACTTGGTAATCAAGCGTATCATCTTTCCACAAGGTGATCCCAGGGGCAAATGGACTCCTACATATGAATGGTCGTTTGTAATCAAAAGCATATTCTCTGGTGGAGCAATGATCCTGACCACTATGGATGGTGATGAACTCCCTCATCCTATCAATGCAGACATAGTAAAAAGATACTACGTATAATCAAAGACCCGCTAGTTTGATTGGCCTAGGCAAAAATAAGGGCTTCCCGGCGAACCAAAAGGGTTCGGGCAAAAATAAGGGATGAAAAAAAAACTATACACCCGGCAAGTCGAAAACCTGAAAAGGCGACTTGGGCAAAAAAGGGTATCCCGGTGGGCCAAAAACCCGAAAGGGCGATCCAGGCAAAAGTTAGGGATGGAAAGCGTATCACTATGTCCCATTGGATCACCTTACGATCTGACCTCAGTATCAACTGCCAAGCTCAAACGGCATCCCTCAATCTAATCAGCTTCAGACAAGCAGCAAAGTGAGGAGACACTTGAAGACATAGTGGCAATAGCGGATTTGAAACCCAATGGGATTATTGCACATAGTTGTTTTCTTTTTGTTGTATACAACATTGTATACCCTTCATTTTTATGGCGACACTCTCTTACTAGAGCGTCAGCTTCCTTGTACAAAAGCGCCTGTTATAGGCCAACTTCCAAATTAATACAAGACATTTTTACAAAACTATTTGTTTTCCTTTTTTCTGTTATTTTTGCAAGAACGTCCAATGATTTATTCTTAACATATGCATTTGAATATAATTTCTATCACAAATATTTGCATAAAGAAACCAAAGACAATTGCTCATAACTTAAGAAACAGACAATTACCATGTCCAGCAGGTACCAGGGCCGAGACAGCTTTGGAGCACAGTCATCGATACATGTGATCTTGTAACATCCATACCACCCTCCTTCTAGCGCCTGAGTAGAAGTAATCAAGGTATCAATAACATTTCTCTCATAACGGGAAGTGATCTCCCTAGCTAGGATCCTCCAGAATCATGACACCTATGTTCCCCAGTCGAATTTTATAATCACGAGTAGATCATCACAAATTTTTGATTCCCCAAGCAGAGTTCTCTGGATACAGAAGCTCAATCCTCGACAGAGCCCATTACTTCAGCTATCAGAAATTCACCTTTCAAGTGGTTCCCCGCCGAGTTATTCTCAAGTTGAGTCTCTCCCCGACAGAACATTCATAAATAAGGAGAAAATTCCTAGCACAATCGCTTCCATTCACCATCTCCAGTGGAAGTAGAAGAACCATGCTCATACATCATGGCATGCGCATACATATCACATACATCATAATCTCTTTTATTTTGGGAACATCATCTTGCAACGCATTTCATGCATCGCATATAACTAATCCTGTTATCTTTTCAGGAAAGACAGTTATCGCCAACAATACCAACAGTTATACATGTCATAACTACGGACAACCGAGGAAAATCATCAGTTCCCGAAACCAAATGGGTCAATTAGCCTACCCAATCAAACGAAGTAACCCTACTCTCCAAGTTCCTTCTCACAACCCTACTACCCAGGCTTTCATTTCGAAGTAACCCTACTATCCAGGTTCCTTCTCACAGCCCTACTACCCAGGCTTTCATTTCGAAGTAACCCTACTATCTAGGTTCCTTCTCATAGCCCTACTACCCAGGCTTTCATTTCGAAGTAACCCTACTATCCAGGTTCCTTCTCACAGCCCTACTACCCAGGCTTTCACTTCGAAGTAACCCTACTATCCAGGTTCCTTCTCACATCCCTACTACCCAGGATTTCATTTTGAAGTAACCCTACTATCCAGGTTCCTTCTCACAGCCCTACTACCCAGGCTTTCATTTCGAAGTAACCCTACTATCCAGGTTCCTTCTCACAACCCTACTACCCAGGCTTTCATTTCGAAGTAACCCTACTATCCAGGCTTTCATTTTGAAGTAACCCTACTATCCAGGTTCCTTCTCATAACCCTACTACCCATGCTTTCATTTCGAAGTAACCCTACTATCCACGTTCCTTCTCACAGCCCTACTACCCAAGCTTTCATTTTAAAGTAACCCTATGTGATACGGTGGCCAGAACCGGGACTGTTTCTTTTAGGATTTGCTGATTTGTGTTTTGTGTTTGTGTTTGCAAAATGTCGCGGTAAGCAAGAGTCGCCACCGTCTTTTATTTTATCCAACAAGGAAAGGAAAAAAGCACAGAAAAATTCCTTTTTCGAGATATAACTGAGTACGGGGGGTAGATTATAGAAAGGGAAGGTATTAGCACCCTTTCTATCCGTAGTTTTCTATGGGATCTTAGGTACTTTCTCATCATATTCAAAATTGCTTCTCTGTGTTTGTGTGCTTTGAAAAGTTTTTGTTTTGACTTCGATTTAACTCTTGCTTCTGTCTTCAAGAGTGTAATGAAGTGTTTTTGAAAACTTTGTTTGTAAAAGAGTGTGGGTGTGAAAATAGTTTATTTTGTTTGAGCAAGTACTTAAGAACTAATCTACCTACTCGAAAAAAAAGAATCGTTCTATGTTTGTTTCCTTTAGATAGTGCTATCCCACTATTAGTGAGTAGGTAGCACCATCGTTAGAGTTTTGAGGGTCAATTCGAAAAGGGACGTACGGTCACTAAAGCAATATTTAGGACGTCTTAGTAATAACCATAATGTTTTAGATCAATTATCCGAGGCAACAATATCTGAGGCAACCTTTCCGAGGTAACTTTGATCTTTGGACAAAAGGACGAACACTAAAGCATCCTATACTCAATGACCGTTTACCGAAGGCAACCAAGTGGGAGTGTACCCTAGGAGTGCGCATGTGCGAGTGATTCAATTTCAGATTACTTATCTTTGCATATTTTTAGGGTTATCTGACCGTTTTAAAGTTTTACATACATTCTTGTCATGCATCCCTATATCATACATCTAACAATTTAATATTTTGCGGAATTTAAAGTGCGGAAATTAAACTAAGTTATTACAAGGCTTCGGGTATTTAAATAGCCAAAAACAAACCCTTTGAAAATAAAGCTATAAAAGTAAAGACCTAATTAACTATTACAACTTGTAGGCAGTTACAATAATAGGGTAAAAATAATAAAATAAAGTGCGCGATGAAAATTAGAACGAGAGCGAACTAGGGTTTTGACCCTTCTGACCTAATCAAAGGAAAAATTATTTTTTGTTGTTTTTAATTATTTTTAAGAAAAAAATAAATAAGTTTTAAATTAAACACTAAATTAAATTAGCTAATTAAATTAATTAATGAAAAATAAATAAATGGCGTATTTTTTGTGTTTTTGTTATTTTGAGAAAAAAAGAAAAAATATAATTAAGTTAGAAGAAAAAACCAAATTGTTCTAATTGATTTTCGATTATTTGCAAAAAAAGAAATTAAAGTTTACCTAAAATTAAAATCTAATTAAATTAATTAATTTTTTGATAAAAAATAAAATCTAAACCTAATTTGTGAAAAGTATTATTTTTTATGATTTTTTTGATGAAGGAAAATAATTAATTGGTTAGTAGAATAAATAAATTAAATTAAATGAAATAAATATAATAAAAAAATAGAGGAAGAGATTTGGGCCTGAGTTTAGCAGTTTGGGGGGTGTGAGAAGCAATTTTGGGCCCAATAATCTGAAGTCCACGTTTGACTTCCATGATTTCCTGCCATGCATTGACTAGGCCTCATGATGCACCTTCAGATGATGGCCATCAGATTTGGCCATCTGGAGATCCAAGGGCTATATCTTGAGGGCATATGGTGGGTCTTGGACTTGTGTACGCATGAGATTGCCTGAAAGAAAATAATATCAGAAAAGTGGGGGACCTGGGATTTGAACCCAGGTCCTGAGGCACGTTCCAATGACTGGCTACCAGCTGAGCTAGCGTGATTACTTGTTATAACAATACAAAACAATAATTATATTATAAACAAGCGTAATATGGAAAAACTCGCGCGAAAATTCAAAAGACCCAATGGGAAGGTGCCAGCAAATCATCTTCTTCCCTTCTCCGTGGGTAAAAGTTATAGGGACTTTTACCTACGGACGTATGTCCGTAGTTACAACCCTGGTTCATCTCAAAATTTTCCATGGGAACGATAAATGACTTCTAATGCCATGGTTGGATTCGTCTTGTCATTCTGAACATGATGGTACCCTTCATGAAGACTAATTTTTCGTGTATACAAAAACCCTAAAACAGAACCAAAAAACCTAACAATGGCAATTATCGATTCAGTCCATGAAAACGCAATTGGATATTATAGAAAGCTTGCAATTGTCATGGTGGACAAGAATATATGATTATATTATGCTATACATGCCAGAATTATGCAAATAGAATTCAAGAAAGAAGCCATGTCGTGATGGACTTACAACGCGATATAGGGCCTGGAAATACTTGTTTTTGATTGCTTTTGCTTGCTGATGACCTCAGGAAACGATTGGGATGGTCAAAGGATCTTGAATTTTCCTGTAACTAGGAATTCGATTCACCACTTTTTCTTGTTTTTTCCAAGTTTTGTTCTTGATCACACGCCTCTTTTTCCAGCCTCTTTTGGTCTGCATTCCTTCTATATGTATTGAGGAGTGAATTAGGGTTGAAAACCTGGCCTCAATATTCCTCCATCAATGTCCTTGATCTTGATTTGATTCACCTTAAAATATTTCCAAAAATGGCCTAATTCAATCTTTTTGTACACACCATGCCTTTACACGAATTTGATTTGATGCTAGCTGGATATTAAGACCTGAATCATGTAAAAAATCTTTGAATTTCAATGTTTTGGATTTTATATGATTTGTTTTGATTTAAAATGATTTAATTCAAATCAAAATCAAAATAAATAATATAAATAAGATAATGACAAGTGGCAAAGGCTAGGGCTCGTGGACCATGTTTCCAACTCAAAACAAGTGAAAAAGATTCGGCCCATTTGGCAAAATTTGAAGTTTTAGGCATAGTTGACTCTTTGAAGGTGTTGTTGGAATTTTTAGAAAGATTGAGATGTCCTCTAAGCAACCCTTTATGTCTCATCTCAATTTGATATTCCATGCTCATGTATGAAACTTTGACAAAAAAGGTGTTTTTGTTGACTTTTCAAAATGACCTATAATGTCCAAATTCATAACTTCTTGTGAGTGCATATTTTGAACTTGGGAGCTGAAAATGGACTGTAGAGAATGGCATCCTCTTCAAAATAAGCTTTGGATGGATCATTCCTCATAAAGTACGAGAAAGTTATGCTTGGTCAAAGTTGAGTTGACTTTTCCTACAAAACCCTAGTTTAGCAACTTTTGATTCTTGAGGAATTATGAGAAATCCTTGATGAATAATGATAAACCCTTGATCAAATGATGAAATATACTTCAAAATGAGGATGTTGACCAAAAATCTTGAAGTTTGACTGTATGCGGGCCACAATTGACTTTTGTCCTAACATAGTCGATTTTTAGGCCTTTGAGCAATTGACTGAGCAAATTTCCTCTGTAGGGCTTGAAACTTGACATGGATGATCTTGAGAACATTTTAGGACAATGGTGAGCATTTAGGATCCCTTGGACTCAAGTATCTTGATGCAACATGAAACCCTAATTTGAGGTAGACTGCCTTAGGAGAAAGCTTGTCTGGTCAACCCTTGGACTTCCTTGAGCATCTTAAACATCTTTCTTGAAATGTTTTGAGAAATATGGTAGGGAAAATTTTGGGGTACAACACCCTACTATCCAGGTTCCTTCTCACAACCCTACTACCCAGGCTTTCATTTCGAAGTAACCCTACTATCCAGGTTCCTTCTCACAGCCCTACTACCCAAGGCTTTCATTTCGAAGTAACCCTACTATCCAGGTTCCTTCTCACAACCCTACTACCCAGGCTTTCATTTCTAAGTAACCCTACTATTCAGGTTTCTTCTCACAGCCCTACTACCCAGGCTTTCATTTCGAAGTAACCCTACTATCCAGGTTCCTTCTCACAGCCCTACTATCCAGGCTTTCATTTTGAAGTAACCTTACTATCCAGGTTCCTTCTCACAACCCTACTACCCAGGCTTTCATTTCAAAGTAACCCTACTATCCATGTTCCTTCTCACATCCCTACTACCCAGGCTTTCATTTCGAAGTAACCCTACTATCCAGGTTCCATCTCACAGCCCTACTACTCAGGCTTTCATTTCAAAATAACCCTACTATCCAGGTTCCTTCTCCCTTATCTCCAGTTAATAGGTCACAACCCTGTAAGGCCTAGACCCGATCAGATGCGGTCGATTTCACATTTCCCCAACAAGTTGCTGTACAACTTGGACCTTGACCAGGTATACAGTCTACTTTCACTTCTTCAAATCAAGAGTTAATCCCCAGTAGGGTAATGGAAAACCAAAAGCTCCTAGACCTTATTTCCCAGTGCATAAATTAACATTCCTCGGCAGCAGGTACAGGGATTTTCACCCAGGAATCTCTTATGCAACCCAATCTTTATGGATGGCATCTTTTAAGCCCATATCCTATGATTTATCACCGCCTTCGAAATGGCATATGTAATCCCATTCCCGACATTACCAATCAGTATTACTTCATGCGAGTGTAAATTTCTGGGCACTCTAGTGTTCAATCATCTTCCGCCTTTAGATCACGAAGGGCGGATCTGCCAATCTACATCCTCAGGCTTAAGAAGATTGAACAGGGGAAACTGTTGTACCCCAAAATTTGCCCTCCCATTTCTCAAGGGATTCGTCCTGGACTTTCAGTTTTTCCTCTACCAAGTTCCAAGTCTTGGATCATCATTTTTCAAGGAAATCATCCATAAGGGCAAAATGGTCAAAAGTATATTGAAAAAGTCAAACTTTGACTTTTAAATCAAAATCAAGTTCAAAAAAATCATAATTCATTAAAGCATAAAAGGGGTTCATCAAAAAATCAGAAGTCAGGAGTTACTTTGGAAAAATCAAATCTTCTAAATATTTAGAAAATTTTTCTAAGTGTTTAGAGAATGTGATACTTCAGAACTTCTGAGCCAGGCTCTACGTAAGTGCCGTCAGAATATTGCAAACACATTCAGAACATAACGCTTCAATCAGAACATGCAGAAGCGTTGCTCTTTGGTCAGAATATAATGCTTCAGTCAGAGTGTGATTCTTCAGCATACAAAGGTTATGTTCAACGCTCTGGTCAGAAGATTCTCCTTCCGCGTTTGGAGGTTATGTTTCTAATTTTATGCAATCAGAACATCATCAAACCCAAAACCTTAACCTGCTAGCCTTCTATGGCACAGTCCTGCAACCAGCTGCCACAATACTCCAAGGTATTGCTGATCCAGTCCACGCCTGCGTTTTTCTTGCAACAAATTAGCCTACAAAAACTATGATTTAAAAACAAAGGGGCAGTATGCCAAAAATGTTTAAAAAACTCATTTGTTTTTCCCCCTAAAACCACAACAAAATCCATCTATAAATAGCTTGTTCCATCACACATTGAAGAGGTTGGTTTTTGGAGAGAGAGAATCACCAAAAGAAAGAAAAAAAGGCCTTGAATCTTTGCAAAATTCCAAGAACCCAAAAAGTTGTAAACACCAAAAATACAAAACCTTAGCATTTGATTCCAACATCAAAACTGCATTGTTCCTTGACTAAAACCAGCCCCACGGTTGTTAATTCATATACTTGAAGCTATTTCAACTTCTATATCCATATTGCTATACACTCTCCATTCACCTCCACCTCAAAGAAGTCAGAGTATCATCCCTTGGCTGTTCCAGAAGTTGAAAACCTCCATCCTGTTGAGTACGTGAGCAAGTTACTCAGAACATCACCAGATTCTAAGACCAACCTCCAGCTTACAGAATCTTTTCTAGCTGCAAGGTAAGCTTCTACTGACTCTCATTACTTTGTTTAATCATTATCAGATTTGCATGTTCAAAAAATACAATGAAAATATCATGCTTCTGACGTTATACATATTTTGAGACTTCATGTGTTTGCTTGCCTAAGTATGGAATAAATCAGTTTCAGAACTTCTGAAAGAATTTAGAACTCAGAGTTAGGATTAGCAGATTCATACTTGCCTCTGATTTATGGTTCTCATATTCTTTGTTTCTGAAATGCTGTGAAACCTGCTATAATTGTCATATACATATCTTCTGTTTTATGGAGAAATGACCAAATGTAGATGTCCCGACTGCCATGAAGAGAGATAACAAGTTCTGCCATTGATATCAGAACCTCTGAGATCTATTTTGTTGTTGGTGGTCTCAAAACTTCTGAAACCTATTCTGTTGTTGTTGGTTTCAGAACTTCTGAAACCTATTATATTGCTGGTAGTATCAGAACTTCTGAAAGCTAATGTGCTCTTGTTGGACTCAGAACTTCTAACTCTGCTTATGTTTTTTTACTAATAGGGATTTTGTTTTGCAGTGCGCCAGGGTCAGAACTTCTGACCTCCCTTAATCAGCAACACGATGATTCTATTTTTACTTTTTCTCACTATCTTTGTTATCACTTTCTATTTCATTAATCAATAAACACCAAAAACTTTTTTTATGCTTTACTTTATTTCTTAAAACAAAAGACCAAAAATATTTCCTTAAACAAAACTTATTTCTTTTCTTAAATAAATAAGCTGTTTATATTTCTTGCACATTCTGATCCATTTCGATATGGTTGTAATAATAACTTAGGACTTAATTTTACTTGCAACCCCATTCATAAATATGTACCCCCATCCCCCTAAAGCGATGTAATAGCTTAGATTTTATTTTTTCGAACTTTATTTGTTTATTTTATATATTGCTAGTAAATAAGATGTATGACAAGACATGAAAACAATAAAATAGACAACCCTAATCAAGATTAAATGCATGCAACCAAGCACACTATTCACACATGCACCCTTAAGGTTAACTCCACTTGTTGCCTAAAAATGGTCATTATATGCATGTGGGATGTCTTAGCACAAACAAAAATATAAGATCATAGTCCCTCGATGACGCTATCAAAGTTGCCTATCAAAATGATCTTAGTCCCTAAAGGAAAAAGTGCTAAGTCATCTCACAACATTGTTATCATGGTCATACGATGACCCAACGCCCGTCCCTTCACATCCAACGATGGGGCTTCTTACCAAATCAATGGTGAGATAGCAACATCTAAAGGAGAAGGAAAAGCACATCTAAGACCTTTCGAGTAGGTAGGTTCGCTCTTAGTTGCTCTCTTGATCACAACAAAAACATTTATACACCAACACTCTCACCTTGAAACATTTTCAAAAGACAAACACTTTGTACACGTTCTTATAGAGACGAGAACCGTTACAAAGAATACACCTTTTCAAAATCACTTTCAAAAAACACAATCTTTGAACTATTTTCAAAACAACACTTTGTATGCATTCTTATAGAGACGAGAATCATTACAAAGTTACATTTTCAAAATACTTTCAAAAAACCACACTACAAAGCACAATCAAACAAAAGCAAGTTGATCTAGAAAGTAACTAAGAGCCCATGGAAAACCATGGATGAAAAGGGTGCTAACACTTCCCTTTTCATAATCTACCCCCCGAACTCAAAAACATCTCTAAAGGTCTTTCTTGTGCCTTTTCACCTTTCCTTTTTTTAGATAAAAGAAAAGTCGGTGGCGACTCTTGCTAAACCGCAACATTTGCGAACACAAATGCAAACCCTCAAGTCAGTTCTCCCACCGTATCACAGCAGTATCCTCCCGGTGATGATAGATATAAATAGCTGGAAGATTGCCTTAATGCTATGGAAATCCAGAAAGTGTCTCGACTGGATTATGAGGAGTTGGGTCTTATTTCGGGGGTTGTTATCCCTCACAAATTCAAGACCCTCGTCTTTGTAAAATATGATGGTGTGTCTTATCCTAAACATCATATGAAGTATTATGTTCGAAAGATCCAACCCCATACTGCTGACAGAAAATTATGGGTTCACTTCTTTCAAGAGAGTTTATCTGTGACACAACTCGAATGGTTCTATCAGCTGGAAGGAACCAACATCTGCACTTGGGAAGACCTGAATGCTGATTTTTACAAGCAGTATCAATATAATGTTGACCTTGCACCAACTCGTGTGCAATTACAAAATATAATGTTGACTATGCCAGAATTTTGCAAACAGAATTCAAGAAAGAAGCCATGTCGTGATGGACTTACAGCGCGATATAGGGCTTGGAAATGCTTGATTTTGATTGCTTTTGCTTGCTGATGACCTCAGGCAACGATTGGGATGGTCAAAGGATCTTGAATTTTCCTGTAACTGGGAATTCGATTCACCACTTTTTCTTGTTTTTTACAAGTTTTATTCTTGATCACACGCCTCTTTTTCCAGCCTCTTTTGGTCTGCATTCCTTCTATATGTATTGAGGAGTGAATTAGGGTTGAAAACCTGGCCTCAATCTTCCTCCATCAATGTCCTTGATCTTGATTTGATTCACCTTAAAATCTTTCCAAAAATGGCCCAATTCAATCTTTTTGTACACACCATGCCTTTACACGAATTTGATTTGATGCTAGCTGGATATTAAGACCTGAATCATGCAAAAAATCTTTGAATTTCAATGTTTTGGATTTTATATGATTTGTTTTGATTTAAAATGAATTAATTCAAATAAAAATCAAAATAAATAAGATAAATAAGATAATGGCAAGTGGAAAAGGCTAGGGATCTTGGACCATGTTGCCAACTCAAAACAAGTGAAAAAGATTGGGCCCATTTGGCAAAAATTGAAGTTTTAGGCATAGTTGACTTTTGGCAATTTTGCAAAAAGGGTCAACTTCACCAATGCATAACTTCATCAATTTTGACTCTTTGAAGGTGTTCTTGGACTTTTTAGAAAGCTTGAGATGTCCTCTAAGCAACCATTTTGGTCTCATCTCAATTTGATTTTCCATGATCATGTATGAAGCTTTTACAAAAAAGGTGTTTTTGTTGACTTTTCAAAATGACCTATAATGTCCAAATTTATAACTTCTTGTGAGTGCATATTTTGAACTTGGGAGATGAAGATGGATTGTAGATCATGACATCCTCTTCAAAATGAGATTTGGATGGGTCATTTATCATTAGGTATGAGAAAGTTATGCTTGGTCAAAGTTGAGTTGACTTTTCCTACAAAACCCTAATTTAGCAACTTTTGATTCTTGGGGAATTATGAGCAATCCTTGATGAATCATGATAAACCCTTTATCAAATGATGAAATATACTTCAAAATGAGGATGTTGACCAAAAATATCGAAGGTTGACTGTATATGGGCCACAATTGACTTTTGCCCTAACACAATGGATTTTCAGGCCTTTGAGCAATTGACTGAGCAAATTTCCTCTGTAGGGATTGAAACTTGACATGGATGATCTTGAGAACATTTTAGGACAATGGTGAGCATTTGGGATCCCTTGGACTCAAGTATCTTGATGCAACATGAAACCCTAATTTGAGGTAGACTGCCTTAGGAGAAAGTTTGTTTGGTCAACCCTTGGACTTCCTTGAGCATCTTGAAGATCTTTCTTGAAATGTTTTGAGAAATATGGGAGGGCAAATTTAGGGGTACAACATCTGCCCCTGTTCAATCTTCTTAAACCTGAGGATGTAGATTGGCTTGCGTTCCTTTCGTGATCCGAAGGTGGAAGATGATTGAACACTAGAGTGCCCAGAAATTTGCACTCGTATGAAGTGGTATCCGTCTTGCGATGTCGGGAATGGGCTTACATATGCCATTTGGAAATTGCTGACGGGGGATGGGCTTAAATATGCCATCTGAAGGAGTGTCGATCGCATAACAGATTCCTTAGCGAGATCTTGTATACTTGTTGTTGAGGAAGATTCTGCTGCGGAATGTTGATATCTATCTTGAGAGAAATAGAAATTTAGGAGCTTCGGTCATCCGTTATTCTACTGGGAAATCGTCTCTGTCGAATTTTAGGAACTTCAATCGTCCGTTATTCTGCTGAGGAATCGTCTCTGTCTTGAGAGAAATAGAAATTTAGGAACTTCGGTCATTCGTTATTCTACTGGGAAATCATCTCTGTCGAATTTTAGGAACTTCAGTCGTCCGTTATTCTGCTGAGGAATCATCTCTGTCTTGAGACAAATAGAAATTTAGGAACTTCGGTCGTCCGTTATTTTATCGAGGAATCATCTCTGTTGAATTTTAGGAACTTCGGTTGTCCGTTATTCTACTGAGGAATCATCTCTGTTGAATTTTAGGAACTTCGGTCGTCCGTTATTCTACTGAGGAATCATCTCTGTTGAATTTTAGGAACTTTGGTCGTCCGTTATTCTATTGAGGAATCATCTCTGTTGAATTTTAGGAACTTCGGCCGTCCGTTATTCTACTAAGGAATCATCTCTATTGAAGAGGAAAGTTGAATTTTATGAGCTTCAGTCGTCCGTTATTCTACTGAGGAATCATCTTTGTTGAATTTTAGGAACTTCGATCATCCGTTATTCTATTGAGGAATCATCTCTGTTGAATTTTAGGAACTTCGGTCATCCGTTATTCTATTGAGGAATCATCTCTATTGAAGAGGAAAGTTGAATTTTAGGAGCTTCGGTCGTCCGTTATTCTACTGAGGAATCATCTATGTTGAATTTTAGGAACTTCGGTCGTCCGTTATTCTATTGAGGAATCATCTCTGTTGAATTTTAGGAACTTGGTCGTCCGTTATTCTACCGAGGAATCATCACTATTGAAGAGGAAAGTTGAGAATGAACTACTATCCGGTCGTGGTCCAGGCTTCATAGTGATAAGACCGACTGCTATCTGGTCGTAATCCAGGCTTTACATTGACTTACTGGGGATTAAACTATTATCCGGTCGTACTTCAGGCTTCATAGTTTAAAGATAAACCATTATTTGGTCGAATCCAGGATTCGTGGTGTTTGATACTGTTATCCGGTTGTAATCCGGGCTTCACAATATGCTATAGAGATCAAGATACTATCCAGTCGAATCCGAGCTTCATAGCTTGAATTTTGTGAGAATTTGATTGTATCTTTCCTGAAAGGTAAAGGTTAGTTGTATGTAATGCATGACATGTATCAAGCAATGATGTTCTCAAAATAAATGAGATTGTGTTGTATGATGTTTATGTGTATGTCCTAATGTATGGATATGTAATGTTTTTATGATGCTCTCTAGCTGGGGAAAATAAATCCCGGATTGCTGCTGGAGAAAAGAGTTAAATCCTTCGTTTCCGCTGGGGATAGTGAATGAAGATGATTATGAGCATAATCCTGTAAGAGAGAATAACTTCGTTGGGGAATAAACTGACGAGGAAATGACTCTGTGGGGAGGACATATTCTGCTAGAGGACCTGTTGATTTGGAAGAATAACCTCAGCCGGGGATGAATTACCGTTGTTAGTGATAATGAAACCTGTTGCGGATTGAATTTCTGTTTGTGAAAGAAATGAACTCCGCTGGGGATGATTTTCTAGTTGCGACTTCACTGGGGATAATCTTTTAGACTCTACTAGGGACAATCCTCCAGACTCTACCGAGGATAACTCTCCAAAATCCACTGGGGATAATTTTCTAGTGATGATGATAGATAAACTTTGCTTGGGGAGAATATTGCCGACCTATTCGCGATTGCGAGCCTCAGCTGGGGAGAGTTGATAATATTGTCCTTCTCTTTACTCTGCGGGGAGTGAATGTACCTTTAAGTGTTTTCTCCAACAAGGTTTATCCCTATACCTGGTGGACAGAGCAGCTGTAAGGTCTGGACATTTCTTATTTGCCCCTGTTCCTGATATTACGAGTAATCGCCTTTTGTTTCGCATATAAATATTCATGAGCAGCAATTAATGTCAAATGCATATATCAAAAATGAACGTTGGACGTTCTTGCAAAACAAAACAGAAAAGATAAAAATAATTTGAAATTTCTTTGTGAAGAATGAATTGTATTGATTTTGAAATTGGCCTGTAAATAGGCGTTCTTTGTACAAGAGGATGACGTCCTAGTAAGAGAATGCCGCCGAATGATAGAATTTACACAATTTGTGAACAACAAAGAAAAGCAGTTATGTGAACAATCCCACTAGGTTCCAACTCTGCTATTGCCCTTATATCGTCGAGCATCTCATCACTTTGCTACTGGGTTGAAGGTAGATCAGATTGATTAGCGCCGTCCGAGCTTGACAGTTGATACCGAAGTCTGGATGCAAGGTGATCCAATGAGACATAGTGTTACGCTTTGATCCCTAATTTTTTCCTGGACCGCTGTTGTACCCCAAAATTTGCCCTCTCTTTCTTCAGGAAATCATCTTGGAATCTCAGAGTCCCTCTGAAACAAATCCAAATCCTGAATTATCATTTCTTCCCAAGCAAACCATTTACAAGAACAAAATGATCACACAAGCTCTAAAGGCAACGCTTTTATCTTGAGAAAAATTAAATTCTAAACATTTGGAATTTTTCTCTAAAAATGGGTGTTTAAAAAGAAATTAGCGCTTTAGAACTTCTGGACCAAACTCCAGATAGAAACGGTCAGAAGTTGCAAGCTTGGCTCAACGCAGTCAGAAGTTGGCTCTTCAGCAGCTACATCAACTCGGTCAGAAGTTGCAAACATGGTTCAACATGTAAGCCTCAAACAGAACATGACTCTTTCAGGAGTTACGCAAGTTCATCCAGAGTTTGCTAAAGGAATGCAAAGGAAGCAAGGAAGTCTGAAGGCTCCTTCAGAACATGCTGAAATCAGAAGATAAAAGGGGAAGAAGAGTAGGTGTTACACTGATACAGAATCCCTAAGTCCAGGATTCCCAGAAGCAAATCCAAGGAATGTGTCAGAAAGTCAGGAGAATCTCCAGAATTTGCTAAAACAACAAGAAGCCAAGACCAGAGCATGGTTTACATTGTTTTTGGTAAATCAGAACTGCTGGTTCGAGTTTGTTTCCCATTACCAGAATGTTGGTGTTGATAAGTCTCATCACCATTTAATGCTCATTAATGCTCCCAACCACTCCTGAACATTCATCCAAGTAGTCCCTTCACGTGTGGCTTGGTAAACGCCTTTATGCAGGTTCAGGCATGGGTCTACGCGCCACCGTCCACCTAAGAGGTCACTTCTCCCCAATCCATGCATGCTGTTCCAGCCTAGGCTGAAAGGCTATCTGTTATCACAACTTCCCAGGAATTTCTTTCAAAGAACAATTCAACCTCTGTTGGCGCCTTTAATGTTCAAGAAATCCACAAGAGATTGGCCTATAAATAGAGAACCATTGTCCACTGAAAAAGGGCGTCCAAAAAACAGAAAAATTGCTAGAAGAGAAACAGAAATCTTTAGCAAGAAAGTGCTGTGAAACTCTGCCAAAATCTCCAGTGTTTCATAACTTTGAATTTCTTACCTTCAAACTTCATCAATACCCAGTTTTCTTTGTGACTAAAGAACACCCTTCTAACCTCTGACTATACATACACATACACCTTCATCTACCCCTTTCAAAAAAGAACCTGTCCAGAACACCATCAGAGCCAAAAGCTAGCTCTCATCCACAAACTTTTCCAACAGCCAGGTAAGCACCTGCTGACCTTCATCATGCTGATAAGCATCATCATATTTGCATGCTCAAATAAACATAATGTAAATATCATGTTGTTGCTGTTTGTGTTCTGAGGATTTTCATACCTCAGAACGTTCTGAGTCAGCCTAGAACCTGCCTGTGACCCTGTTGGTTTTGTCCTCTGAAACACTTTGACATTTGCTGGAGCTGCTCCAAACATGTTTTCTGTTTTGTGGAAAAATAACAAACTTGCAGATGTTCTGATTAGCACAGGGAGAAGCCAAGTGATGACTTTGACGTTAGCACATCTGAAGCCTGTTTTGCTGTCAATAATATCAGAACTTCTGAGAATTATTGTATTTCCAGCAGGATCAGAACTTATGACTTCCCCACTAACAAAATTTTGTCTTACAGCGCATGGGGGTCAGAACTTCTGATCTCCCCACTAACAGGTTTCTATTTTGCAGGTGCAAGAGTCGGAAGTTCTGACTCATACAGTTTAACCAAAAGGTTGATCATCTGGCAGCGGGCCTGAGTCAGAACTTCTGATGACCTCTCAGCAGCGCGCTGGCTCCCTCTCTCTTTCTCTCTATCTTGTTTTTGTTATTTTCTTTCCTTGTCTATTTTTCTCGTTGAACCACCCCATGTACAAATGTGTATCCCCACCCCCCTAATTATTGTAATAGCGTAAGATTTTATATTTCTGCTTTTTATTGCTAGTAATTAGGATGTGTATGGCAAGATAAAATCAATGAAATAGAAAATCCTAATTCAAAGATAAACTCTTGTATGCAATAAAACACACTTGCACACAAACACCCCTAGGGTTACATCCACCTGTTGCCTTCAAAAATGGGCCATGTTACGCATGCAAAGTATCTCGGTAAAACAAACAAAATCAAAAGATCATAGTCCCTCGATGACGCTATCCAAAGTTGCCTTACAAAAATGATCTTAGTCCCTCAAAAGAAATGCTAAGATACTTTGCAAAATTGTTATCATGGTCTATACGATGACCCGCGCCCGTCCCGTTTACATCCTAACACAAGATTGTCTACCAAATACAATGATGGAACGATACTGTTAAAAGGGTTAAAAACATGAGAAAAATCTTTGAGTAAAATAGGATAGACAACTCTTAGTTACTTGATCAAAAATCTTGCAAAACATCCTTGCTATTTTTCAAAATACACTCCACAACACAATTTCAAAACAACTTTCAAAATATTGAAAACCTTTTCAAAAAGGACAAACACCTTTGTATACATTCAAACAAGAATCATTACAAAGGTTGCCACAACGATGGCCTCTTTTCAAAACATCTTTCAAACACACACACAAAGCACCATTTCAAACAATTGAAAATGCAAAGCAAGTGATCTAAGCAAGTAACTAAGAGCCCATGGATAACCATGGATAGAAAGGGTGCTAATACCTTCCCTTTCTATAATCTACTCCCCGAACCCATGAAAACATCTCAAAGGTTTTTCCTGTGCTTTTTAACCTTTCCTTAAGGATAAAATAAAAAGTCGGTGGCGACTCTTGCTCAACCGAAACATTTGCAAAAACAAACGCAAAACCTCAAGTCAGTTCTCCCACCGTATCACAGAACTGGCGACCCTGCTGGGGAAATTTTTAAAGTGGGGTTACCTTAGGGTTTAGATCACCTATACATACTTGCTTTGATTGCCTTGATTGCTTTACTTTTTGGGTCCTTGTTTGGGTTTGTTGTAAATCCTACACCCGGATTTGGGGGCCCCTTTTTAGGTAAATAGCAATAAAACTGTGAGGGAACTGTGCGGGGTATACCGACACGGTTGAAGCAATAAGCTATGTTAGTGTGACATATTTGTGATTACCGGTAACCCTTGAGTTCAATCAAGGAGAGTACGGGGCCGCTGAGTGATGTCGTGAAGCACTAACGAACTCTTAGAACCTTAATTGACCATCTTAGCCTTTTTAGGGGTAGTGAGATGACCGACTTTGGTGCAGTCCGAAGTTGGTAGATACTCGATACTACACTCATTGAGGGTTGTTTTCTTGGAATATTTTGGTCGCCAGTTAAGTGGCTAAACCAAAACAATGAACACAGAAAATAAATCCAGTGATATTGAGCTCCTTAGAACCCGGTTTCTATTTTAGGACAGGATGAGCCAACTAACTTCAAGAGGGTACTTACCTACAAACCCCATGCAAGCCTAAACCTAAGGACTTGTTTGCTCTGTGTGAATATGATTGTCTGTATATACACTTACTTGCTTTTGCATGCATGTACATAACATCATGACATCATACCATAGCATTTTTTCACTAACCACTTCAAGGATCTCGAGGGTTCTTTTGATGCAGGGTTACGTTGAACCAGACGTCTACCAAGAGGCAAGAGGTTTTCTACTCTAAGCAAATGCCATCAAAGATCAAGTGCAACAACTTGAATTAGGGGCTATGACCCACTTGACATGGTGAGCTTGATTCTCGTGGAAAGACATCCATCGGTGCAAAGTTCTCCAATCAAAGATCAAAGTTCAACCTCTAACATTCTCTTGTGTTTACCCCAAGAGATCCTTGAAAACATGCATTGCATCATAACATCCTTTCCTTTTCAGGTTTCCTTACTCTCCTACTGTTTATTTCAGTAAGAGATGGCTCTAGAAAGGACTGTCAAGGATATCCAGGACCAAAATGCTCAGCTTCAGGAAATGTTCTTGAACCTGTCCTTGGGGAAAGAAGAAGTGAAAGCTCTCCTCACAAAGGGCTTGGTCCAGGAGACTTCAAACAATGCCAGGAGTGATCAGCTGGGGGAACTGCAGTTTGATTTGGCAACATTGAGGATCTAGGTGATGGGACAACTGGTGGGCCAGATGGCTCTCATTCAGGACTTGTCTCAATGACAAGAGGAACTCAGAGTTCTCGTTAACCAACTGCTTCGGGAAAACCAAGTGGGGCAAACATCTGAGGTTGAAGAGCAAGTCACCATTTAACCCCCCTCCAGACAAGAAGACAAAGGGAAGGCTCCCCTGCTTGCTTCAGGGTCACAAGCCCAGCAACAACCTCGCCAGCGTCAACGGGGTAATCGACGTAAGCAAAATACGTCGGGAAGACAGTTCACTGAGACTGACATACCGTCATCTCTAATTCTGGAGCGCTTGTTGGAGGTCAATCTGACTGCTTTGAGGGATCCTATTCGGAAACCCAATACCTCCGCTCCTAACTATCATCCCGACGCATTTTGTGTATACCACTCCTATAGCCCGGGAAATGACACCGATGACTGTTGGGCCTTGAAGAACAAGATTGAAGATCTGATTGACATTGGAGTGCTGAGGTTCATGCCAGACGGCGAGATGAAAATCTTCCATTAAGGAGTTCTCCACCTGAAGTGACAAAGCTCAAACTGAGAAACTTTTGTTTCATTTGAATTTCCAAGTTGTAATCTCTTTGTTATTCAAACAATTTATCTATTAATGTCAAACTCTGTTTCATTAATGCATTGCATATGTTTGTCTTGAATTCATCCATTCGTTTTCACTACTCTTATGCTTTCTTTATGATATTTAACTCTTGATAAAAAGCTGCAAGCCTTTAGAGGGAGGAAGACGAAACAATACCATAATTTCATACAGTATGCTTTTGAACAGACCTTGCTGATGATGTACAGGCATTTCTTTCAATTCCCAAACACTGGAGTTATAAGGAAGATAATCCCTAGTCAACCCCTTCGAGCCAAAGAAGTAGGAGTTTTTTGTTCTAAACAAATCAAAACCTTTGATATAAACCTGGGACAGGGTAGTCTCTCAGTTAATTCAAAAAAGGTGCGTATTGAAGTCGCAAAATCTCAGTTCGTAATACAACGAACGACGTCATAAAAAGCATTCCTCTGGAATCAAAAGGCAGTGATGGTTCCCTATCTCATAGGCAGTCAATCTCTCAAAATAAAAAAAAGCCCACTAAGCCAAAACCTATAAAGAAGGCTTAAGAAAGCTGGGGCATCCCGCTGACTGTGATCTCGAAAACAGGAACAGTCAGGCAAAAGTTAGGGATAACAAATCAAAAGAAAGAGGTCACTATAAATCCTCAACAACATGAAAAATGTTGCAAAAGAAAAAGGAGATGATGACTGCCTCCCAAAATTCAACTTGTGTGAACCATCACCCAAAAGTCGTTCCAAATTCGAACAGAGTTTGACGCACAATTAACTGAGTCTAGTCTTGAAGGACATCACGAAGAGCGGGTGGGTACAAATATACTTTGAGCATTTATCCTTTGTTTCTTAAACCGTGAACCAAGCCACGTTACAACCCTTCAAAAGTCCTAATTGAAGCATGGGTTAGTTCGAAAGCATACTGTTACAAAAGGTATCCTGACTCCTGTAAGGCTTTGCTCTAAATCTTGTGTTGATTTTGTCTTATGAAAAGTTTTCTGCTAAAAAACACATTTTTCAAAACTTCGAGACAAACATAAACTTTGCATTGCTTGAATATCACTGTTTGCATTTGGCTATTTGTTTGACAGCGGAGAAATTCACACAATGAATATCCGATGAACGAAAACTCTCTCAGTGAGTAAAATCACTTCAAAAAGGATGACACTTCCAACGACAAATCTCCTATCAACAGGGGGCATGACATGTCACCATCCAATTAACCTGGGGCAGTCCAGTCAAGGTTTTAACAGATCTTTCAAAGTCCAATTAACCTGGGGCAATCCAGTTAAGGTTTCAACATATCTTTCAAAGTTCAGTTAACCTGGGGCAGTCCAGTCAAGGTTTCAACAGATCTTTCAAAGTTCAGTTAACTTGGGGCAGTTCAGTGAACTTGGGGCAAGTCTCCGTCACCATCACTTGGGGCATTCGAATGTCAATCTCAAGGGTTACGAACAGACCAAGTTTCCTGGCAATATCACACGCATCTGATACTAGGGGCAGTGATGACACCTCTCTAGCAGACCAGCAGTCATGAGTTTATTTCCCCAACATTTGTCAAGGATTTATTCTTCAGAACAAATTACATTTCAACAGCATTCTTAACATATGCAGTTCGATCGACATATTCCTTCATCTTTTGGAGTAGTAGTCGTCAAAGATTCCTTCATCTTTTGGAGTAGTAGTCGTCAAAGATTCCTTCATCTTTTGGAGTAGTAGTCGTCAAAGATTCCTTCATCTTTTGGAGTAGTAGTTGTCAAAGATTCCTTCATCTTTTGGAGTAGTAATCAAAGATTCTTCATCATCACTTGGGGCATTCGAATGTCCAAAGTGTTCAAAAATTCCTTCATCACCTGCTGGAAGTTACAACCACCAACAGAATAACGGACAATTGAAGCTCCTAAAAATTTGTTCCTCTCAAGAATGAAGATTCTCATCCTTAAAACCTCAGAAGATTGGTATACTCCTAGTTTCTGATCGTTAACAGCATGAAGATTCTCATCACCTCAGAAGATTGGTATACTCCCAGTTTCTGATCGTTAACAGCATGAAGATTCTCATCAACTCAGAAGATTGGTATACTCCCAATTTCTGACACTCAAGAGTGAAGACTCTCATCCTTAAAACCTCAGAAGATTGGTATACTCCCAGTTTCTGATCGTTAACAGCATGAAGATCCTCATCAACTCAGAAGATTGGTATACTCCCAATTTCTGACACTCAAGAGTGAAGACTCTCATCCTTAAAACCTCAGAAGATTGGTATACTCCCAGTTTCTGATCGTTAATAGCATGAAGATTCTCATCAACTCAAAAGATTGGTATACTCCCAATTTCTGACACTCAAGAGTGAAGACTCTCATCCTTAAAACCTCAGAAGATTGGTATACTCCCAGTTTCTGACCGTTAACAGCATGAAGTTTCTCATCACCTTAGAAGATTGGTATACTCCCAATTTCTGACTCCCAACAGAATGAAGATTCTCATTCTCAAAGTGGAATATTTCTTAAGTTCCAGATCAACACCTGTAGCAAACCAGGAAAATATTTGTGGACGACTGATTGTGGATCAATACCTGTAACAAGCCAGGAAACCATCTACATGAGGAGATTGAAGATCAATACCTGTAACAAGCCAGGAAAACTATCTTTCTTTCTCAGGTCAGAGATCAATACCTGAAACCAGCCAGGACAACTATCTCCCCGACCAACCTTTTCAAGATCCCAGATCAATACCTGCAGCAATCAAAGGATTCTTGCAATCCCCAGCGAAGCTAAAACTTCCAACTATCAATCTCCAAGCAGCGTGAAGACTCTCATTCTCGGTTCCTCACAGGATAATCAGATGTTCCCCAGTGAAGATCTCCTCAAGATAGGAATCCCCAGTAGATTGGCATACAACCCAAGCTCCTAATTCTCCAGCAGTAGTCAACAAGGATGTCTCATCCTCAGCGATCCAAATTCTTGCAATCCCCTGCAGCAGTCAAGGATTCACTTTCCCTGGCAGCAGTCAAGATTCTTTTATCTCCAGCCATCCAGGATTCATCTATCCTCAGCAAGACAGCTCATCAACTTACATGCGCATTCATCACATGCATTGATATAACATACATTACATCATGCATCATGACATTGCATACAACTAACTCTTTACCTTTTCAGGAAAGATCAGGCGACAGACAAAGATACCATCTTCCAAGATTCTTTCTAAAAATAGTTCAGATGTGACCCAGACAGAATTTATTCAGATACAGTATGGATACACCCCAGACACGGCAGTCATTCTATTACTCATTCATAATTTCAAGTCAGATACAGTATGGATACACCCCAGACACGGCGGTCATTCTATTACTCATTCAGAATTTATTCAGATACAGTATGGATACACCCCAGACACGGCGGTCATTCTATTACTCATTCAGAATTTCAAGTCAGATATAGTATGGATACACCCCAGACACGGCGGTCATTCTATTACTCATTCAGAATTTCAAGTCAGATACAGTACAGATACACCCCAGACACGGCGGTTATTCTACTACTCATTCAGACTACAGCAATCAGATACAGACTAGATACGCTCCAGACACGGCATCCATTCTATCTCTCATTCAGATTCACTTATCCACCTCAAGGTTCAATGCATTCCAAACACGGATACCATTCTGACCTTTACAACAACAGTTTGATTCTCCCCAGTGCGTTTGCCACGAAAGTCATTCTGTCATTCATTCAGATCCTAGTTACAGTTTCAGATACACTCCAGACACGGAAGTCATTCTGCTACTCATACAACTTTCAACTTCAGATACAATCCAGATACGCTCCAGACACGGTTTCCATTCTGTCACTCATCCAGAATTTGTCCCCAGCACGCAGTTGCTCCATACAGATATTTCTCTGTTACCCAGATACAATGCAGATACACTCCAGACACGGCAGTCATTCTGATATTCATTCTACCTTCAAACCCAGTTCCAGCTCAGATACGCCCTAGACATGGAGGCCATTCTTTTGCTCGTACAATCTTAGTCTCTAGATATAGTTCAAATGCATTCCAGGCGCGGATACCATTTCGACCCTCATTTTTCTGATCTATCACATTACAGTTCAACAAACATTTCATATGGCATCTTTAAGCCCATCCCCGACAAGATTCTGTCACCCCTCTAGATGGCATCTTTAAGCCCATCTCCAAATGGCATCTCTAAGCCCATTCCCACATCCACGTCTTGACGAGTGCAAATTTAAGGGCACTCTAGTGTCCAATCTCCTTTTACCTTCGAGCCACGAAAGGCGAATCTGCCAATCTAACTCTTCAGGTCCAAGTAGATTGAACAGGGGCAACTGTTGTACCCTAAAATTTGCCCTCTCTTTCTTCAGGAAATCATCTTGGAATCTCAGAGTCCCTCTAAAACAAATCCAAATCCTGAATTATCATTTCTTCCCAAGCAAACCATTTACAATAACAAAATGATCACACAAGCTCTAAAGGCAACGCTTTTATCTTGAGAAAAATTAAATTCTAAACATTTGTAATTTTTCTCTAAAAATGGGTGTTTAAGAAGAAATTAGCGCTTCAGAACTTCTGGACCAAACTCCAGATAGAAACGGTCAGAAGTTGCAAGCTTGGCTCAACACAGTCAGAAGTTGGCTCTTCAGCAGCTACATCAACTCGGTCAGAAGTTGCAAACGTGGTTCAACACGTAAGCCTCAAATAGAACATGACTCTTTCAGCAGTTACGCAAGTTCAGCCAGAGTTTGCTAAAGGAATGCAAAGGAAGCAAGGAAGTCTGAAGGCTCCTTCAGAACATGCTGAAATCAGAAGATAAAAGGGGCAGAAGAGTAGGTGTTACACTGATACAGAATCCCTAAGTCCAGGATTCCTATAAGCAAATCCAAGGAATGTGTCATAAAGTCAGGAGAATCTCAAGAATTTGCTAAAACAACAAGAAGCCAAGACCAGAGCATGGTTTACATTGTTTTTGGTAAAGCAGAACTGCTGGTTCGAGTTTGTTTCCCATTACCAGAATGTTGGTGTTGATAAGTCTCATCACCATTTAATGCTCATTAATGCTCCCAACCACTCCTGAACATTCATCCAAGTAGTCCCTTCACGTGTGGCTTGGTAAACGCCTTTATGCAGGTTCAGGCATGGGTCTACGCGCCACCGTCCACCTAAGAGGTCACTTCTCCCCAATCCATGCCTGTTGTTCCAGCCTAGGCTGAAAGGCTATCTGTTATCACAACTTCCCATGAATTTCTTTCAAAGAACAATTCAACCTCTGTTGGCGCCTTTAATGTTCAAGAAATCCACAAGAGCTTGGCCTATAAATAGAGAACCATTGTCCACTGAAAAAGGGCGTCCAAAAAAACAGAAAAATTGCTAGAAGAGAAACAGAAATCTTTAGCAAGAAAATGCTGTGAAACTCTGCCAAAATCTCCAGTGTTTCATAACTTTGAATTTCTTACCTTCAAACTTCATCAATACCCAGTTTTCTTTGTGACTAAAGAACACCCTTCCAACCTCTTACCATACATACACATACACCTTCATCTACCCCTTTCAAAAAAGAACCTGTCCAGAACACCATCAGAGCCAAAAGCTAGCTCTCATCCACAAACTTTTCCAACATCCAGGTAAGCACCTGCTGACCTTCATCACGCTGCTAAGCATCATCAACTTTGCATGCTCAAATAAACATAATGTAAATATCATGTTGTTGCTGTTTGTGTTCTGAGGATTTTCATACCTCAGAACATTCTGAGTCAGCCTAGAACCTGCCTGTGACCCTGTTGGTTCTGTCCTCTGAAACACTTTGACATTTGCTGGAGCTGCTCCAAACATGTTTTCTGTTTTGTGGAAAAATAACAAACTTGCAGATGTTCTGATTAGCACAGGGAGAAGCCAAGTGCTGACTTTAACGTTAGCACATCTGAAGCCTGTTTTGTTGTCAATAATATCAGAACTTATGAGAATTATTGTATTTCCAGCAGGATCAGAACTTATGACTTCCCCACTAACAAACTTTTGTCTTGCAGCGCATGGGGGTCAGAACTTCTGATCTCCCCACTAACAGGTTTCTGTTTTGCAGGTGCAAGAGTCAGAAGTTCTGACTCATACAGTTTAACCAAAAGGTTGATCATCTGGCAGCGGGCCTGAGTCAGAACTTCTGATGACCTCTCAGCAGCGCGCTGGCTCCCTCTCTCTTTATCTCTATCTTATTTTTTTTATTTTCTTTCCTTGTCTATTTTTCTCGTTGAACCACCCCATGTACAAATGTGTATCCCCACCCCCCTAATTATTGTAATAGCGTAGGATTTTATATTTCTGCTTTTTATTGCTAGTAATTAGGATGTGTATGGCAAGATAAAATCAATGAAATAGAAAATCCTAATTCAAAGATAAACTCTTGTATGCAATAAAACATACTTGCACACAAACACCCCTAGGGTTACATCCACCTGTTGCCTTCAAAAATGGGCCATGTTACGCATGCAAAGTATCTTGGTAAAACAAACAAAATCAAAAGATCATAGTCCCTCGATGATGCTATCCAAAGTTGCCTTACAAAAATGATCTTAGTCCCTCAAAAGAAATGCTAAGATACTTTGAAAATTGCTATCATGGTCTATACGATGACCCGCGCCCGTCCCGTTTACATCCTAACACAAGATTGTCCACCAAATACAATGATGGAACGATACTGTTAAAAGGGTTAAAAACATGAGAAAAATCTTTGAGTAAAATAGGGTAGACAACTCTTAGTTACTTGATCAAAAATCTTGCAAAACATCCTTGCTATTTTTCAAAATACACTCCACAACACAATTTCAAAACAACTTTCAAAATATTGAAAACCTTTTCAAAAAGGACAAACACCTTTGTATACATTCAAACAAGAATCATTACAAAGGTTGCCACAATGATGGCCTCTTTTCAAAACATCTTTCAAACACACACACAAAGCACCATTTCAAACAATTGAAAATGCAAAGCAAGTGATCTAAGCAAGTAACTAAGAGCCCATGGATAACCATGGATAGAAAGGGTGCTAATACCTTCCCTTTCTATAATCTACTCCCCGAACCCATGAAAACATCTCAAAGGTTTTTCCTGTGCTTTTTAACCTTTCCTTTAGGATAAAATAAAAAGTCGGTGGCGACTCTTGCTCAACCGAAACATTTGCAAAAACAAACGCAAAACCTCAAGTCAGTTCTCCCACCGTATCACAACTGCCCTTTCGGGTTTTCAGTCCGCCGGGATACCCTTTTTTGCCCAAGCCTCCTTTTCAGGTTTTCGACTTGCCGGGTGTACATATTTTTTTATTTTCATCCCTTATTTTTGCCCGAACCCTTTTGGTTCACCGGGAAGCCCTTATTTTTGCCTAGGCCAGTCAACCTAGCAGGTCTTTAATTATGCATAGTATTTTTTCACTATGTCTGCATTGACGGGGTGAGGGAGGTCGTCACCATCCATGGTGGTTAGAATCATAGCTCCTCCTGAGAAAATGTTCTTAACCATAAATGGCCCTTTGTACGTAGGGGTCCATTTGCCCCTGGGATCACCTTAAGGTAGTATGATGTGTTTGATCACCAGATCCCCAACTTGATACTATTGTCGTCTAACTTTCTTGTTAAATGCCTTGATCATCCGCTTTTGATACGTCTGACCATGACAAATAGCAGTAAGTCTTTTCTCATTGATTAAGTTCAGCTGATCAAGCCGGGTCTGGATCCAGCCGTCTTTGCTCAAACCTGCATCTTTCATAATCCTAAGAGAGGGTATATGAACTTCAATGGGCAAGACTGCCTCCATGCCATATACCAAAGAATAGAGTGTTTCCCCTGTTGACGTCCGTGCTGAGGTACGGTACCCATGAAGAGCGAATGGTAACATCTCGTGCCAATCTTTGTATGTCACTGTCATCTTCTGCGCATTCTTCTTGATGTTCTTATCCAGGAACTCAAAATTCGTGGATTAGTAATCATCCACGGCCTGATGTACCAAATGATCCGCCAACACACTCCCCTTGATTGCTTTTTGGATTGTGTATTGGATGTCATACTCAGTCGAGATCATCTGCCATCTTGCTATTCTTCTGGACAAGGCAGGCTTTTCGAAGATATACTTGATTGGGTCCATCTTTGATATTAATAGGGTAGTGCGAGTCAGCGTATATTGTCTCAGCTGGCGAGCAGCCCATGCCAAAGTGCGGCAAGCTTTCTCGAGCAGTGAGTATTGGGTCTCACAGTCGGTAAACTTTTTGCTAAGGTAATAAATATCGTGCTCTTTTCGGTCAAACTCGTCATGCTGCCCCAGCATACACCCCATTGAATTATCCAGCATTGTCAAGTATAAAAACAAAGGTCTTCCTTAAACTAGAGGCATCATAATTGGTGGCTCTTTGAGGTTGTATGACCCTCTATTCCTATAGTAACAGTCTAGCAAGTTCACCAGGCACTTCGCAATCATCCTCATCTTCATCCTTGGCTTGGTTGATCAGACTTTCGAAGTCATAACTGGCAGTAGCAGAGTCGTTATCAGTGGGATCCAGAGTGGATGTAGACCTGTATTATGATATGTGAGTGTGTGTAAGACAAATAGTTGTTTTGCAAGATAGAAAAGAAAAATAAGGAGCGCAAAATTTGTAATGCAAGAAAATGTCCAATGCTTTTATTTATGATATATGGAAATGACAAATGATAAGCCCTCACAAACAAAACTACGGTGTCTCGGGCAAGACACCGTGCCGTAAAAGTTTCAAATTATCTGTTACAAATCTCGAAAACAAAAGTCTATTATTGTGTAATAAAAGAAATGGACACTAAGTCCTTCGCCGTCCAATTGCTCAATCCACCATCGGTAGTCGGGTAAATCCAGCTGTCAATATCAGACTCTTCTTCATCATCCTCAATTGCATTCACTCCCTGATCATGTTTGGGCATAAGTGTTGTTATGACGTTAGGCTTTTCCAGTGCGTCAAACTCAATTTCCTTAGCTTCAATAAAATCTTGCACCTTATTCCTCAAGGCCCAACAATTATTTGTATCATGACCCGAGCTATCAGAGTGATAGGAACATCGGGCGTTCGGATTATACAGCGGTGACGTAGTCTTGGGATTCTTTGGGGCTTCCCTCAGAGTCACCAAGTTGGTCTTCAATAGTTGCGGCAAAATTTGAGATAAGGTCATACTGAGCTGAGTATATTGTCTTTGCGGTCTCTCTACTCTTTGCTGATTGTTGCGTTGTGGGGAAACAGTAGGTCTTGAAATTACCACCGCATTCACTGCTTGGCGGCGCTCAGGTCGATTTTGGCTCCTCGAGCTATAAACTGCACTAGATTCCTTCTTGAAAGGCTTCTTCTCTGTACTTGACGAAGCGCCTTTCTGTATCTTGCCACTTCTAATACCTGCTTCAACTCTCTCCCCAGTCATAATCAATTCAGTGAATCCAGACGATGAACTTCTGATCAAATGATTGAAATATGGACCAGACAAAGTCCCAAGAAACATATCCACCAACTCCCTATCAGACAGAGGGGGTTGTACTCTTCCAGCAAGATCTCTCCACTTCTGAGCGTAGTCCTTAAAACCTTCGCTCTCACCTATAGACATACCCTGAAGTTGAGTACGCGTGGGAGCAAGGTCGACATTGTACTGGTATTGCTTGTAAAAAGCAACAACAAGGTCCTTCCAGTTGCGGACATTAGCTCCTTCAAGTTGATAGAACCATTTAAGTTGAGTCCCTGACAGACTATCTTGAAAGAAATGAACCCAAAGGTTCCTATCAGCAGTATAGGGTTGAATATTTATGACATATGAGCGGAGGTGTAACTTCGGGCAGGATACCCCATCGTACTTAGCAAAGACAAGAGATTTAAACTTGTGAGGAATCACCACCCTAGATGCCAAACCCAAATCTCAGAAGTCCAATCCAGGTATCTTCTGGATCTCCATTGCACTCAACCGGTCTTCAAGTTGCTTATATCTATCCTCAGCATAAGGATACTGGTCTTCATCAAAGTCAGTGTCATTGTCAGAAACCACAGGACTAGGCCCCTTTCTTTCCTCTTGATTCTCTCCCCCACCAGATGAATGGGACAAATTCGTTTCCTGTCGCAAATTGTTCCTGAATCTGTGACCCATATTTAGCAGAACCACTCTCTTCTTCTTCTTCTTCTTCTTCTTGTCCTTCAAGATGAGAGTCTTCAAATCTTACTGCCCTTTGGCCAAGTTCAAGAACATCTCCTGGAACTGAGCATTCTGATCCTGAAGAGCCTTGATGGCTTGATCAGTAGGTGTTTCAGAAGACATGATTGCTGAAATAAATAGCGAAGAAGATAAGAAACATGTAAGGGTACCTGTGATGAGGTGCATGGGAATGGAATGCGTATGAAATGATTTCAAAGACTTAGGGAGATTCAAATTTGTAAACCAAAATAAAACGCACTTTATTAGATAAAACTGGTAACAATGTTTAACAAATGCCTTTAAGGCGTTACAAAAGAAATACTGAAAAGCAAATCTAAACTAGAAACAATAAAAGTCATCAGAACTCCCATGGTCATTTTACCTTCGTGCTGACATAAATGTTGATCGTCCTCTCATTCTCCAGCTGCCTTGTAAGCTTAAAGATCTTCCATTCCTGCTCATGATACTTCTCTCTGTAGGTATCCCTTTCTTCCTTTATCTGGATCTAAGACCTCTTCAATGCCCCTAGATTAGTAGGCATGTAGGGATGAAGGACTGTGTAAGGAACACCTTCTTCAATAGTATGCTCTACAATCACCGGCAAAACAGCTTCATAAGGCATCCCCATCTTTTGAGCACGGGCTCGAACCCACTGGAGATATGGTTGCATCGGAAGAGAAGTCTTCAATCCTAGTTCATGTGGGTCAGACCTGTTCACCGTGCCCCAAGCTCGTATAAACCTGCGGCGATGCCCCTTAACATCCCCCTTGTAGTCAAAGACAATGCCTGTAAGCAGCAGCTCATGAGGACCGTCTCTCCGAGCTCGTCCAAACTGTCGTAAAGCCAAACAAGGATTATAGGTTATTCCACCTCGAATTCCAAGCAATGGAACATTAGGGTATTCCCCACAGCGATCAATGACAACTACTTTTTCCATATCTTTAGTACTCCAAAGGATGTCCGTATGAGCAAGGGACATGATTCTGTAAGCCCAACCTACGCCTTCCTCATTCTTCAATACAAATTTGCGGAGGTGCGAAATAAACCACCTCGCCAACAGCGGCGTGCAACACATGAGGGTTCCCCTTCTCCACACAGTACGGGTATAGAGAGCATGTAGAATATCACTTAGAAGAGTAGGTACTGGGTTACGAGACATGAAGATCTTAACTGCATTCACATCTATGAAGGCATCCAGATTCTAGAAAAGAACCAAGCCGTAGATGAGGAAAGCCAATATGTCTTTAAATGCTTGAAAGTCCAAACTATCCCAGAACTTTTGAGCTTGATCAATCAAGAACTTAGCCAAGAAGCCTTTAACCCAACTCCGAGTCTCCCAGTTAGACACTACATGATCCTTTGTTAAGTGTAAAGCTAAGGCAATGTCCTCTGGCCTAGGAGATATCTCCAAACCTGTAAAGGGTGTCTTCTCTAGAATAGATATGCCCAACAAATCAGAAAACTCCTCCAAAGTAGGGACTAGCTGATAGTTCGAGAAGGTAAAACAATGATGCAACGGGTCAAAGAACTGGAACAACACGCTCATCATTTGCTCATCCAACTTGGAACTGACCAAGCCAAGGAGATAACCATGTCTTCTAACAAATGAGAAAGTATCAGGGACTCTTGAGACTAACTCTCTGAGCTAAGCAGGGATTTGCACGAAGTTGACTCAAATGGTATTTCTGCACATAGAAGTCATGATTTACAAAACAGAACAAAGATGAATCCTCTCGGTCTTTGAAATGGTTAGTCTAATGCAATATGCATGCTATGTCATGATGCATGATGTCATGATAAAAACACACAACAGGTATCACATATAGCAAACATGGTAAAGGCAAACAAGTCACATAATAGCCCTTAAATTTCAGGTTGGCATGGAGTTTAGGCATTACCCTCTTGCAGTTTAGTTGGTTCAACCTGTCCTAATAATAGTAACCGAGTTCTAGAGGTTCTCAATATCACTGACCATCCTCCATAAGTCATAATTCCAGTCATGCAATCTTTTCTTGCAGCCGGAACCATCTCGAGAGTATGATCTCAATGAGTGTAGCATCAAGCTACTTTCTATGGCCAAGTTGGTCGATTATAGGTTCTAAGGTCAGTTGATGTTTAATGACCCATATAGCATCCCCATACTCTCCTTGTTACTTCACAAGGGATATCGGTACCAACTAATGTTCCATATCAACGTAGCTACTTCTTCAACCGTATTAGTCTGCACCCTACAGTTCCCTCACAGTCTATTGCTACTTACTTAAAAGGTATCCCCCAGATCCGGGTTAGGATCTATAGTAACTCCGATACAAATCCCACAAATATAAAGCAATCAAATCAAACAATAGAAAACAATATGATGAACTAATCCTAAGGTACACCCCACTTATTAACTCCCCAAAAGAGTCACCAGTTCTGTGATACGGTGGCCAGAATCGGGACTGTTTCTTTTAGGATTTACTGGTTTGCATTTTGCGTTTGTGTTTGCAAAATGTCGCGGTAAGCAAGAGTCACCACCGTATTTTATTTTATCCAACAAGGAAAGGAGAAAAGCACAGAAAAATTCCCTTTTCGAGATATTTCTGAGTACGGGGGGTAGATTATAGAAAGGGAAGGTGTGATACGGTGGCCAGAACCGGGACGTGGTTTCCCTATTTCGTTAAGGAAATTTTGCTGGTTTGCGTTTTGCGTTTGTGTTTGCAAAATGTCGCGGTAAGCAAGAGTCTCTACCGTCTTTTATTTTATCCAACAAGGAAAGGAAAAAAACACAAAAATTCCTTTTTCGAGATATTTCTGAGTACGGGGGGTAGATTTATAGAAAGGGAAGGTATTAGCACCCTTTCTATCCGTAGTTATCTATGGGCTCTTAGGTACTTGCTCATCGTTTTCAAAATTATTTTCTTTGTGTTTGTGCGCTTTGAAAAGTTTTTGTTTTGACTTCGATTTAACTCTTGCTTCTGTCTTCAAGAGTGTAATGAAGTGTTTTTGAAAACTTTGTTTATAAAGGAGTGTAAGTGTGAAAAATTTGTTTGGAATGAGCAAGTACTTAAGAACTAATCTACCTACTCGAAAAAAGAATCGTTCTGTATTCATTTCCTTTATACAACACTATCCCACTATTAGTGAGTAGGTAGCACCGTCATTGGAGTTTGAGGGTCAACTCGAAAGGGACGTACTGCCACTAAAGCAATGTTAGGACGACTTAGTAGTAACCCTAATGTCTTAGATCATTTATCTGAGGCAACAATATCCGAGGCAACCTTTCCGAGGCAACTTGATCTTTGGACAAAAGGACGACCACTAAAACATCCTATACTCAATGACAGTTTATCAAAGGCAACCAAGTGGGAGTGTACCCTAAGAGTGCGCATGTGCGAGTGTTTCAATTTCAGATTATTTTTATCTTTGCACATTTAGGGTGATCTAACTGTTTTAAATTCAGTCATACATTCTTGTCATGCAAACCCTAATTATTCATACATCTAACAATTAATAATTTGCGGAATTTTAAAGTGCGGAAATTAAACTACGCTATTACAAGGCTTCGGGTATTTACATAGCCAAAAACAAACCCTTTGAAAATAAAAGCGATAAATGTAAAAGTCCTAATTAAAACTATTACAAACTGTGAGTAGATACAATAATTGGGTAAAAATAAAGCGCGCGAGAAAATTAGATCGAATGCAAAATTAGAGTTTTGACCCTTCTATCCTATTTAAAAGAAAAGAATTGTTTTTGTTGTTTTTAATATTTTTTAAGAAAAAGAAATTAGGTTTTAACTTAAATACAAAATTAATTAATGATTAAATTATTTAATGAAAATAACTACATGACACATTTTTTGTTTTTTTGGTTATTTTAGGAAAAGAAAGAAAAAAAATTAAGTTTAATGATGAATCTATTTATTCTAATTGATTTTAATTATATGCAAAAAATAAATTAAAGTTATCTAATTTAATCAACCTAGTTTAATTAATTTATTTATTGATGAAAAATAATATTCTAATTTTAATTGGACATAAAAATATTTTTGGTGATTTTTTGATAAAAAAGAAAATTAATTTGATGGTTAGTAAAATAAATAGTAAATAATTTAAATGAAATATATAAAAAAAGTATAAAAGGATAGAAATTGGGCCTAGTAGCAAAAGTAAACAGGGGGTGCAATCATCAGAAATCCCTAGGCCCGAATCTTCGAAAGCTTCATGCTCTAACTATGGTGTTTTTTTATTATTGCGTGGAACCTATGATTCAACCATCCATAACTGTTCTATATAAACTCAAACAAACGTTAACATACCATAAAATATGATTAAAATTAGAGATTCAAAGTTTAAAATTTTACCAAACCGGTGTTGTCAAATGGGGGGCGTGCTAGGCGTGTGATGGATTGCTCTTGGGCCTTGTAAGACTCTTGAGGACTTCAAGAGGATGGTTTGAGGCTTGATGTCAATTGAGAGAGACCGGAACATCGAGATATGACTTGCACCAATTCTTTGATTTCTGTAGAGCTTTTTGAAGAGCTTTTAGAGAGCTTTTTGAAGAGCTTTTTGAGAGCTTTTTAGAGAGGATTTTCGTTCCTTTCAAGCTTGTATGGCTCTATATTTATAGAGTAGAATGAGGAGACAAGAAAGCATGGAAAGAATCTCCCTCATAATGTTGTGTTTTAAGACCATGATCAAAATTTGAAAAAAAAATGCCATATTTGATAATTTTATGCCATTTTCACATGTGGATGAACCTGGACATATTTAAAGAGTTATTGCACGAAATCAATTGACATAAACCAGCATAAAACTTTCCCAAAATGGATTCACATTAAAATTTATATTATTTCTATTATTTATTTATTTAATTCTGAATTTTAATGAATAAAATATCAAAATAAATAGCATAAATAGTAGAAAAATGTATAGGTGAGCTTAGAGCTCGTGGACCATGTTAAGAATGAGTTTGAAACTTGAAAAGATAGGCCCATTTGGAAAAATCGAAGTTTGGTCAATATTTGCTTCATGCATTTTTTTCAAAAATTGTCCAACTTTAACAATGCATATCTCTCTCAATTTTAACCTTATGAGGGTGTTCTTGGACTTTTTAGAAAGCTTGAGATGTCCTCTAATCAACCATTTTGGTCTCATCTCAATTTAATATTCCATGCTCATGTATGAAGTTTTGACAAAAAGGGTGTTTTTGTTGACTTTTCAAAATGACCTATAATGTCCAAATTCATAACTTCTTGTGAGTGCATATTTTGAACTTGGGAGATGAAGATGGATTGTAGGGAATTGAATCCTCTTAATAATGAGCTTTGGATGGGTCATTTCTCATGAAGTAAGAGAAAGTTATGCTTGGTCAAAGTTGAGTTGACTTTTCCTACAAAACCCTAATTTAGCAACTTTTGAGTCTTGATGAATTGTGAGAAATACTTGAGGAATCATGATCAACCCTTGATAAAATGATGAATAATACTTCAAAATGAGGATATTAACCAAAAATCTTGAAGTTTGACTGTATGTGGGCCACAATTGACTTTTGCCCTAGCACAGTCGATTTTCAGGCCTTTGAGCAATTGACTGAGCAAACTTCCTTTGCAAGGCTTGAAACTTGACATGGATGATCTTGAGAACATATTAGGACAATGTTGAGCATTTGGGGTCCCTTGGACTCAAGTATCTTAATGCAACATGAAACCCTAATTTGAGGTAGATTGCCTTAGGAGAGAGCTTGTTTGGCCAACCCTTGGACTACCTTGAGCAACTTGGGGATCTTTCTTGAAATGTTTTGAGAAATATGGGAGGGAAAATTTTGGGGTACAACAGCTTCCCCTGTTCAATCTTCTTAAACCTGAAGATTTAGATTGGCTTTCGTGATCCAAAGGTGGAAGAGGATTGAACACTAGAGTGCCCAGAAATTTACACTCGCATGAAGTGGTAATTGTCTTGTGATGTCGGGAATGGGCTTACAAATGCCATTTGGAAATTTCTGACGAGGGGATGGGCTTAAAGATTTCATCTGAAGGAGTGTCGATCGCATAAGAGATTCCTTAGTGAGAGCTTGTATACCTGTTGTTGAGGAAGATTCCGCTGGGGAGGGCTGATCTTTGTTAAGAGAAGTAGAATTTTAGGAGCTATGGTCGTTCGTATTCCATTGAGGAAACATCTCTATTGAATTTTAGGAACTTCAGTCGTCCGTAGTCTACTGAGGAATCATCTCTGCTGATATTTAGGAACTTCAGCCATCTATTGTTCAACTGAGGAATCATCTCTGCTGACATTTAGGAACTTCAGTCATCCGTTGTTCAACTGAGGAATCATCTCTGCTGACATTTAGGAACTTCAGTCATCCGTTGTTTAACTGAGGAATCATCTCTGCTGACATTTAGGAACTTCAATCATTCGTTGTTCAACTGAGGAATCATCTCTGCTGACATTTAGGAACTTCAGTCATCTGTTATTCAACTGAATAATCATCTCTGTTGACATTTAGGAACTTCGGTCATCCGTTGTTCAACTGAGGAATAATCTCTGCTGACATTTAGGAACTTCAGTCATCCGTTATTCAACTGAGGAATTAACTTCGGATTGAGGAAGAGGAAGTGAATTGCGTATCTAGTTGTGTACAGGCTACACCGCGACCTACTAGGGAAAGGTGAAACCGATCGTGTTTGATAGGTCTGGGTCTTACAGTGTTATGGACTGCTATCTGGAGATAGGAGAAAAGAAACCTGGATAGTAGGGTTATGAGAAGGAACCTGGGTAAGGTTGCTTCGTGAGGAGTTTGGATAACACTGCGTCTGAACTGAGAAGGAACCTGGGTAAGGTTGCTTTGTGAGGAGTTTGGGTAAAACTGCGTCTGAACCGAGAAGGAACCTGGGTAAGGTTTCTTTGTGAAGAGTTTGGGTAGAACTGCATCGGGACTGAGGAGGAACCTAGGTAAGGCTGCTTCAGGATGAGTCTAGGTGAAACTACATCAGGAAAGAGAAGGAACCTAGGTAAGGTTGCTCCAGGATGAGTCTAGGTGAAACTACATCGGGAAAGAGAAGGAACCTAGGTAAGGTTGCTCCATGATGGGTTTAGGTAAAACTACATCTGAACTGAGAAGGAACCTAGGTAAGGTTGCTCCATGATGGGTTTAGATAAAACTACATCTGAACTGAGAAGGAACCTAGGTAAGGTTTCTCCATGATGGGTTTAGGTAAAACTGCATCTGAACCGGGAAGAAACCTAGGTAAGGCTGCTTCATGAGGAGTTTAGGTAAAACTGCATCTGAACCGGGAAGAAACCTAGGTAAGGTTGCTTTGCGAGGAGTTTGGGTAAAACTACATCGGGAAATTGTAAGGAGGGACCTGGGTAAGGTTGCTTCAGGATGAGTCTGGGTAAAACTACATCGGGAAATTGTAAGGAGGAACCTGGGTAAGGTTGCTTCAGGATGAGTCTGGGTGAAACTACATCGGGAAATTGTAAGGAGGAACCTGGGTAAGGTTGCTTCAGGATGAGTCTGGGTGAAACTACATCGGGAAATTGTAAGGAGGAACCTGGGTAAGGTTGCTTCAGGGTGAGTCTGGGTGAAACTACATCGGGAAATTGTAAGGAGGAACCTGGGTAAGGTTGCTTCAGGATGAGTCTGGGTGAAACTACATCGGGAAATTGTAAGGAGGAACCCGAGTAAGGTTACTTCGGGATAAGTTTGTGTAAAACTTCAGGAGGAACCTGGGTAAGGTTACTCTGTGATAAGTTCGTGTAAAACTTCAGAATGAACCGAGGTAAGGTTACTTTGAGATAAGTTTGTGTAAAACTTCAAGAGGAACCTGGGTAAGGTTACTTTGTGATAAGTTCGTGTAAAACTTCAGGAGGAACTTGGGTAAGGTTACTTTGTGATAAGTTCGTGTAAAACTTTATTTAGAAATATATGAGAAAGGACCCGTGTAAGATTTTTCAGGATAAACCCGTGTAAAGCTGCATTTAGGAGAAACCCGTGTAAGATTTCTTCGTGACGAACCCGTGTAAAGCTGCATTTGATCGTGCAGATAATTACTCTGTTTAGTTTCCGGAGTTAATCTTGAACTTGCTGGAAGTTGTTGATGATAACCATATTTCCTGAAAAGGTACATGATTAATCGTATATGATGCATGACATGCATTGTATGATGATGTTCTCAAAATAAATGAAATTATGTTGTATGCAATATGTATGTGCACGTCATGATATATGAACATGAAATGCTATTATGGTACGTCCGAGTTTGGGAAAATAAATCCCTAACTGTTGTTGGAGAATAAAGAGTTTCGCTCGCTGGAGATAACGACTGAAGATGATTGGGAGAATAATCTTGCAGGAGAGAATAACTCCGCTGGGGAATGGACTGACGAGGAAATGAATCTGTGGGGAGTATATACTCTGCTAGAAGATCTGCTGATTTGGAGAAATAAAATTCATTTGGGGATGAATTATTGTTGCTAGTGACAGTGAACCCTGTTGGGGATTGAATTTCTGTCTGTGAAAGGAATGAACTCCACTGGGGATGATTTTCCAATGGCGACTTCACTGGGGATAATCTTTTAGACTCTACTGGGGATAATCTTCCAGACTCCACTGGGGATAATCTTCCAGTGTTGGTGATAGATAAACTCTGCTTGAGGAGAATCTTACTGACCCATTCATGGTTGCGAGCCTCAGCTGGGGAGAATTAACACCACTGTCATTTTCTTACTTTGCGGGGAGTGTACATGTTATTGGGACGCGGGCTAAGGATATGACAATGACTTTGCATCGAGACTTTTCTGCCCCTGTATCTGCGGGAGAAGGTGCCTGCGGAGGCCTTGTGGATCGAGTATTATTCCAACCTATGAGGTGCTTGGTAATTGCCGATTGAAATGACAAATCTTCTTCTGGTAGGCAAGTGACGAGATGACGGGACATAGTCGTACGCTTTAATCCCTAACTTTTTCCTGGACTGTCTTTTCAGATTTTCAGTCCATCGGGATACCCTTTCTTGCCCAAGCCGCCTTTTCAGGTTTTCGACTTGCCGGGTGTACAAATCTTTTTTTGTTTTTATCCCTAATTTTTGCCCGAACCCTTTTGGTTCATCGGGATGCCCTTATTTTTGCCTAGGCCTGTCAACCTAGCGGGTCTTTGTTCATGCGCAGTATTTTCTGACTACGTCCACGCTCTCAGGGTGTAGGGAGTTGTCATTGTCGGTAGTGTTGTGTTGCCATACTACTAGAAGATGTTCGTTTGATTATACAAGATTCGTTGTTGGAATTCATGTCCAATGTCCCAAGTGATTCAGATGGAGATCTGCCCCTGGCTATTTGGAATCTTTGAGAGACTCATTGAATCTTGACTTGACTACCCCAGATGATAGACAATGCTCATGCCGTGCCCCTTGGTTGGAAGTGTTTTTTCCACTTGAGGTGACCCTTTTTATTGAAAAGGTTTTTGTTCACTAGATATTCGTCGTGCGAATTTCTCTGCTGTTGAACAAATAGTCATATGTAAACAATGTTATTTTAAGAATGCAAAGCTTATGTCTGTTTTGAAGTTCTTTGAAAATGAAGTTTTCAATAAAACAAGCGAATTTTTGTAAAATGTGATGAATTATTGTTGCTAGTGACAGTGAACCCTGTTGGGGATTGAATTTTTGTCTGTGAAAGGAATGAACTCCACTGGGGATGATTTTCCAATGGCAACTTCACTGGGGATAATCTTTTAGACTCTACTGGGGATAATCTTCCAGACTCCACTGGGGATAATCTTCCAGTGTTGGTGATAGATAAACTCTATTTGAGGAGAATCTTACCGACCCATTCGTGGTTGCGAGCCTCAGCTGGGGAGAATTAACACCACTGTCATTTTCTTACTTTGCAGGGAGTGTAGATGTTATTGGGACGCGGGCTGAGGATATGACAATGACTTTGCATCGAGACTTTTCTGCCCCTGTATCTGCGGGAGAAGGTGCCTGCGGAGGTCTTGTGGATCGAGTATTATTCCAACCTATGAGGTGCTTGGTAATTGCCGATTGAAATGACAAATCTTCTTCTGGTAGGCAAGTGACGAGATGACGGGACATAGTCGTACGCTTTAATCCCTAACTTTTTCCTGGACTGTCTTTTCAGATTTTCAGTCCACCGGGATACCCTTTCTTGCCCAAGCCGCCTTTTCAGGTTTTCAACTTGCCGGGTGTACAAATCTTTTTTTGTTTTTATCCCTAATTTTTGCCCGAACCCTTTTGGTTCGTCGGGATGCCCTTATTTTTGCCTAGGCCTGTCAACCTAGCGCGTCTTTGTTCATGCGCAGTATTTTCTGACTACGTCCACGTTCTCAGGGTGTAGGGAGTTGTCATTGTCGGTAGTGTTGTGTTGCCATACTACCAGAAGATGTTCGTTTGATCATACAAGATTCGTTGTTGGAATTCATGTCCAATGTCCCAAGTGATTCAGATGGAGATCTGCCCCTGGCTATTTGGCATCTTTGAGAGATTCATTGAATCTTGACTTGACTGCCCCAGATGATAGACAATGCTCACGCCGTGCCCCTTGGTTGGAAGTGTTTTTTCCACTTGAGGTGACCCTTTTTATTGAAAAGGTTTTTGTTCACTAGATATTCGTCGTGCGAATTTCTCTGCTGTTGAACAAATAGTCATATGCAAACAATGTTATTTTAAGAATGCAAAGCTTATGTCTGTTTTGAAGTTCTTTGAAAATGAAGTTTTCAATAAAACAAGCGAATTTTTGTAAAATGTGATGTCAACTCAGGATTTACAGCAAGCCCTACAGGAGTCAGGATACCTTTTGTAACAGTGTGCTTTCAAACTAACCCATGCCTCAGCTATGACTTTTAAGGGTTATAACGTGGTCTGGTTCACGGTTCAAGAAACAAAGGATAAAGGCTCATATTTTATTTATACCCACCCGTTCTTCGTGATGTTCTTCGATCCTAAACTCAGCTAATTGTGCATTTAGACCCTGTTTTGAGTCTTTGCTCTGATATTCCAGTGATGGTTCGGATACTGACAAATTATTTTGAACAGGCAGCCATTTTGTTGAGAGTTTATAGGACCTCTTTCTTTTTGATTTCGTTATCCCTGTCTTTTTGCCTGAACTGTTTCTTTCTTGTGATTACAGTCAGCGGGATGCCCCCATTTTTTTCTTAAGTCCCTTTCATAGGTTTTGACTTAATTTTTATTTGGAGGGATAACAACTTCCTGTCCTGACGATTATAGGGAACCATCACCGTCTTTTAGTTTGGGAGAACGTCTTTGATGCCATTCATTGTGCACCTGGATTAACTGAGAAAACCACCCTGCCCCAGGTTGTGATTAAGGGTTTTAATTTGTGTGAAAAGAAAAACTCCAACTTCTTTGGCTCAAAGGGGTTGACTAGGGATTATCTTCCTTATAAATCCACTGTTTAGGATTTGAAACAACGCCTGTACATCGTCAGCGGGGTCTGTTTAAAAGCATACTGTAGAGATTGTGGTATCATTTTCGTCATCCTCCCTCTAAAGGCTTAGAGTTTTTTAATCAAGAGTTGAACATCATAAAAAGGAAATATGAAGCAATTTAAGCATAGTGAAAACAATTAATTCAAAACAGACATGTGTAATGCATTAATGAAATAAAAAAGTTTGACATGACAATAATTGTTTGAATAAGCAAAGAAAAATACAACTTCAGAATTCAAATGAACAAAAGTGCTTTCAATCCTAGCCATATTTTGGTAAGGGAGCAGTGATCACATTGGGAGTCTCAGGAGGGTCAAATTCGATCTCCTTAGCGTCAATCATATTCTAAATCTTGTATTTCAGCGCCCAACAATCGTTAGTATCGTGCCCCGGGCTACCGGAATGATAAGTACACCTTGCATCTGGGTTGTAGTTAGGAGAAGAAGTCTTAGGGTTCGGATGAGGTTTTATCACCGTAATCAGATTCATCTTCAACATGTGCTGTAATGCTTGTGACAATGGCATGTTGATTTGGGTGAACTGCCTTTGAAGTCTTTCCCCCTTTGGCTGATTATTTCGTTGTTGTGGTCGTTGTGTGTGTGCCGAATTAGAGATCAACACTGCCCCCACAAATTGGTGGTAGTCTTCTTGGCTACGCCTCTTCTGGCCGTGCACAACATTGGCTTCCCTCTTTCCACCAAATGACTTCTTCTCTGTACTCGAAGAGGTATATTTCTAGATCTTACCACTCAGGATCCCAGCTTCTACTCTTTCTCCAGTCAGAATCAGTTTGGTGAAACCCACTGACGAGTTGCCGATCAAATGATTGAAATAGGGACCAGACAAAGTCCCAAAAAACATATCCACCAACTCCCTATCAGACAGAGGGGGTTGGACTCTTCCAGCAAGATCTCTCCACTTCTGAGCGTATTCCTTAAAGCCTTCGCCTGTACCCATAGACATACCCTGAAGTTGAGTACGCGTGGGAGCAAGGTCGGCATTATAGTGGTATTGCTTGTAAAAAGCAACAGCAAGGTCCTCCCAGTTACGGACGTTAGCTCCTTCCAGTTGACAGAACCATTCAAGTTGAGTCCCTGACAGACTATCTAGAAAGAAATGAACCCATAGATTTCCATCAGCAGTATAGGGTTGAGTTTTATGACGTATGAGCGGAGGTGTAGCTTCGGGCAGGATACCCCGTCATACTGAGCAAAGACAGGAGCCTTAAACTTGTGAGGGATCACCACCCCAGATTCCAATCCCAGATCTCCAAAGTCCAACCCAGGTATCTTCTGAATTTCCATTGCACTGAGCCGGTCTTCAAGTTGCTTATATCTATCCTCGGCAGGAGGATACTGGTCTTCATCAAAGTCTGTGTCATTGTCAGAAACCACAGGGTTATGACCGTTTCTTTCCTCTTGGTTCTCTCCCCCTCCAGATGAATGGGACAAATCAGTCTCCTGTCGTAAATTGTTCCCGAATCTGGGACCCATATTCAAGAGGACCACCTTCTTCTTCTTCTTCTTCTTCTTCTTCTTATTCTTCTTCTTCTTCTTCTTATTTTCCTTCAAGATAAGAGTCTTCAAATCTTGTTGACTCTTGGCCAAGTTCAAGAACATTTCCTGAAACTGAGCATTCTGAGCTTGAAGAGCCTTGATGGCTTGATCAGTAGGTGTTTCAGAATACATGATTGCTGAAATAAACAGTGAAGAAGATGAGAAACCTGTAATGGTACCTGTAATGCAATGATATGTATGATATATGTATGCAATATTTTCAAGGATCTCGCGGGGTAAACAAGAAACTGTTAGAATTTGATTGAAGAAACTTCGCGTTTGTTGAGAGTCCTTCTTCAAGAGTCAAGCTCACCATATCGAGTGGGTCATAGCCACCGACTCAAATTATCGTGTTTTGATCTCTAGATGACATTGGCTAGAGGAAAATAAATCCCCTTTGCCTCTTGCTAGACGTTTGATTTACCATAACCTGCATCACAAACCTTTGAGATCCTTGAAATGGTTAAGGAAATGTTAAGGCATGATGTTATGATGTGTATGTTATGCGTTTAAGCAAAAGTACGAGGTAATGTAAACAAGTAAATCCGGCAAAAAATCCAAGGTATTGGATAAGGACTGTAAACAAAACCTGCAAGGAACTCAAGTTATTAGATAACAAACATGTGCAAGTAGTTCAAGTTGAAAGCACACAAGTCACACAATAGCCCTTAAATTTCAGGCTGGCATGGAGTTTAGGTATTACCCTCTTTCAGTTTAGTTGGTTCAACCTGTCCTAATAATAGTAACCGGGTTCTAGAGGTTCTCAATATCACTGACCATCCTCAATCGATCATAATTCCAGTTTAGCAACCTTTTCTTGCGGCCGGAATCATCGCGAGAGTATGGTCTCAATGAGCGTAGCATACTGCTACTTTTCTATGGCCAAGTTGGTCAATTATAGGTTCTAAGGTCAGTTGATGCTTAATGACCCATTAGCAGCCCCATACTCTCCTTGTTCCTCCATAAGGGATATCGGTACCAACTAATGCGTCACACCAACGTAGCTACTACTTCAACCGTATCGGTCTACGCCATACAGTTCCCTCACAGTCTATTACTACTTACCTAAAAGGTATCCCCCAGATCCGGGTTAGGATCTATAGTAACTCCGATACAAACCCACCAAGATAAAGCAAACAAATCAAACAATTGAAAACAATATATTGAACTATTCCTAAGGTACACCCCACTTATTAGTTCCCCAGCAGAGTCGCCAGTACTGTGATACGGTGGCCAGAATCGGGACGTGGTTTCCCTATTTCATTAAGGAAATTTTACTGGTTTGCGTTTTGCGTTTGTGTTTGCAAAATGTCACGGTAAGCAAGAGTCACCACTGTGATCGGTGGATCTGGAACTGACTGTTTAAAGCTGGTTCGCGAAATGTCGCGGTAAGCAAGAGTCGCCACCGTCTTTTATTTTCTCCAAATGGAAAGGACAAAAGCACAGAAAAATTCCTTATAGAGATTTCTCTCGGTTCGGGAGGTAGGTTATAGAAAGGGAAGGTGTTAGCACCCTTTCTATCCATGGTTATCCACGGGCTCTTAGATACTTGCTCATTGTGTTTTCAAAAATGGTTTGTTTGTTTTTCAATTGTGGGTTTTAAAAGTTTCTTCGAAAATTCCAGTTCGACTCTTGTATCGGTCCTCAAGAGTGTTTGAAAAATTGCTTTCGAAAGCTTTTTGAAAAGTGTTGGTGTGAAAAGTATTTTTTTGAATTTGTTTTGAGTTTAGAGCAAGTATCTACGAGAATCTACCTACCCTAAGGAATTCGTCTGTGTAAATGTCCTTTAAAGTAGTGCCATCCCACCATTGAGAGGTAGGTAGCACCACCGTTGGAGGTGTTCGGGTCAATTCGAGGTTCGGGACATGGTGATCACCAGAGCAATGGGAAGACACCTTAGAAGCTACCCTCATGCCAGGTTCCCGGATCATGAGGACTTACTAAGACATCCTCTACTCGACGATCACCTTTCGAAGGCAAGGCAACAGCGAGGCGTACCCTAGGGGTGGTGTGTGCGAATCGTGTGTCGTTTTCATTTGTATTTTATCTTGTTCATGTTATTGATGTTCTACGCTTTATTTTATTTAAGGCCATTCATTCTTGCATGCTTTGTTAAACAGTTAAAATGTATTGCGAGAAAAATAAATCTAAAGCTATTACAAACGGCGCGGGTCCACATCGCCAAAATTAAACCGGACCCGATTTGACGGAAAATAAATAAATTAAAAGTGCGAGAAGTAATTACAAGGCTTTGGGAGAGGTACATGATTATTTAAATGACATAAAATAAATATGCGAAATTAAACAATTAAGTCGAAAGGAGGGCGTTGGACCCTTTTGCAAAATATTGAAATTACATGAATTAATTAATTAAGAAAAGAAATTGTTTTTTTGTTTTTTTTTTTGGTATTTTTATGTTTTTTAAGATTTAATAGAAAAAAGAAAGAATTAATTAAAATTAACCACTAACCCTAATTCTACTTTATTTTTAATTTATTAAGAAGACGTTTAAAATTTAACCTAAATTAAACCTAAATTTTTTATTTACAATTTTAATTATGAAAATAAATAAATAAACAACATTATTGTGAAAAATTAAAAGGAATAAAACAATTATTAAACCTATTTCTACATTTTTTTGTATTTTTGTTATTAAAAGAATTAACATTAAAACCCTAATTTAAATTAATTTATTTACATGCAATTTGTTTACGAAAATAATTAAAATAAAGTATTTATTATATTTTTTGTCTTTTCTGATTTTTATGCATTTTTTATATTTTGTAGAAATAATTAATTAATTTAAATAAATAAAGAAAATAAAATAACAATTAAAAATAAAAACATGAAAAAAATGGAGAATTGCAAACCAGGGGGGGTGGTAGTCCCCAAAGTGGAGGTGAAATTATGAGAAATCTGGCCCAATAAGCAGTGATCCGTTTGACTTTTTTGAACAGCATGTTGAAGCGTGGACCAGGGTACAACATGCTCTTTAGATCTGTGCCTTTGGTTTGATCTTCAGGGGCACGTGGACGTCTTGATTATGGTGGTGTATCATGCGCTTCACTTTTGAAATTGCATAGGAGCATGTGTTGCAAAATAGTATGGAAATAACGTAGACCTGGGATTCGAACCCAGGTCATGGATGTTGCTAACGTCCTCGCTCACCAACTGCGCCAACTAACGCGTTTGATATTCTAATAACAAATAAATAATATAAAAGCAAAAATTGGTTAGTGGTCACCAACGCGCGAAAATTCAAATCAGCTTATCACGTTTCGCCACGTCTTCGTCTTCTTCATGTTCCTGAAAACAAAAAAGAACAGGCAACGGTTTTTGGGACGTTCTCTTAGGCAGGCTATTAGAAAATAGCGATTAGCCCTCAGTCGCTCATAAATTGAGCGCGAGGGTTGGTTTCTGTCCGTCCAAATGCGCTTGTTTTAATGATCAAGGTCATATGTCCCAATTTTGCCTGGTTTCAAAATCCCCAAATTCACATCCTGCAAACCCTAGAATTCAAGCATGGTAAAATCGTGCATACAACATAAAAACGCAATTAAAGGCATTGGTTAGTTTCAGGACAAGATAATGAACATGAATCCATGAATAAAATGCTGTAAAAATGCTTAAATCATGATGCACGATTATGAGTTTTTCTCTGTACAGTTTGCGTTCATGTTACCAATTCTTGGAGTTTGAATGGCTGTTTTTGATTGGAATGTGTTCAGGGGACCTTGAGGAAGCTATTGAAACAAATCTTATGCTTTGAATCGACCTGTAAAGATGATTTCAGATTTGAGTTTTTAGAGGATTTTTCCAAGTTTGTCAATGGCCTTTTAGCGCAGCTTTGTGTCTAGTATGATTAGTTTTATGATCAGGCATTTGTACTGAGTCAATTAGGTCAACAAAACTCAATCAAATCCAATGCAATGATGGTTTTTGGAAATTTGATTTTAAGGATCTTTTTCATATCTTTTCCATGTGTTCTTTGTGTCAATTAGGATCCAATCAAGCCAAATCTTTCCATAATTGTACAAGCACGAAATATTGAGTCTAAAACATGTATAAAAAGATTGGTTAGGGTGGATTAAATATTTTTCATATATTTAAATGATTTAAATGAATTAATATGAATAAAAATTCAAATAAATAAATAAAAAATGAGAAAATACTTCCCTTTGGGCCAAGTGGTCGTGCACATGCTTGGAATGATGAATCATGGAAGAAAAATGGGCCCATTAGCAATTTTAGGTCATTTGAATCAATGTTGACTTTTCAAAATATCCAAACATTTCCCAACTTCCACAAGGCATAACTTGCTCAATTTTTAAGCTTTTCTCATGTTCTTGGACATTTTGGAAAGGTCTTTGAGTCCTCTAACCAATGCCTTTGGTCCCATGTCATTTTGATTTACCAATCTCAAGTTATGGCCTTTGACTTAAAGTCCCTTTTTGTTGACTTTTGAAAATGACCTATAATGTTGAAATTGATAACTTTTTGTGAGAGCATTTCTTGGACTTGAAGTATGAAGATGAGTTGTAGGAAATGTCTTTCTCTTCAAAATGAGCTTTGGATGGAATTTTTATGATAATCCATGTGAAAGTTATGCCCTGGTCAATTTCAGTTGACTTTTTCAGCTGTCCAAATGAGGAAACTTTTGCATTTTGATGATTTCTGAGCCAAATTTTGAGAATCATGATCAGGCATTGATCAAATGATGTTTGTGGCTTCAAAATGATATGTTGACCAAAATTTGAACTTTTGACTGTCAAATGACCATTTTGCCCCTACAGTTGACTGTAGTGCAATTTAGGGTTTTGACTGTGCAATTTTGAGCTGAATGTCTTGAAACTTGATATGAGGATACTTAACCATATTTGTAGGCATGTGAGACTTGATTGGGCCTTTGAAACCTTCAATTTCTTGATCAGACCACAAACCCTAGTTTTGACTGTATAGGAGACCTTTGCACTGTGCAACCCTTGGGGAATTTTGTGACTTGGCTTGGCAATTTCTTGAAGAATATGGGAGGGCAAATTTTGGGGTACAACAACCACCGTCTTTTATTTTATCCAACAAGGAAAGGAAAAAAGCACAGAAAAATTCCTTTTTCGAGATATTTCTGAGTACGGGGGGTAGATTTATAGAAAGGGAAGGTATTAGCACCCTTTCTATCCGTAGTTATCTACGGGCTCTTAGGTACTTGCTCATTATTTTCAAAATTATTTTCTTTGTGTTTGTGCGCTTTGAAAAGTTTTTGTTTTGACTTCGATTTAACTCTTGCTTCTGTCTTCAAGAGTGTAATGAAGTGTTTTTGAAAACTTTGTTTATAAAGGAGTGTAAGTGTGAAAAATTTGTTTGGAATGAGCAAGTACTTAAGAACTAATCTACCTACTCGAAAAAAGAATCGATCTGTATTCGTTTCCTTTATACAACGCTATCCCACTATTAGTGAGTAGGTAGAACCGCCATTAGAGTTTCAGGGTCAATTCGAAAGGGACGTACGGTCACTAAAGCAATGTTAGGACGACTTAGTAGTAACCCTAATGTCTTAGATCATTTATCTGAGGCAACAATATCCGAGGCAACTTTTCTGAGGCAACTTGATCTTTGGACAAAAGGACGACCACTAAAACATCCTATACTCAATGATCGTTTACCAAAGGCAACCAAGTGGGAATGTACCCTAAGAGTGCGCATGTGCGAGTGTTTCAATTTCAGATTGTTTTTATCTTTGCACATTTAGGGTGATCTAACTGTTTTAAATTCAGTCATATATTCTTGTCATGCAAACCCTAATTATTCATACATCTAACAGTTAATAATTTGCGGAATTTTAAAGTGCAGAAATTAAACTACGCTATTACAAGGCTTCGGGTATTTACATAGCCAAAAACAAACCCTTTGAAAATAAAAGCGATAAATGTAAAAGTCCTAATTAAAACTATTACAAACTGTGAGCAGATACAATAATTGGGTAAAAATAAAGCGCGCGAGAAAATTAGATCGAATGCGAAATTATGGTTTTGACCCTTTTATCATATTTAAAAGAAAAGAATTGTTTTTGTTGTTTTTAATATTTTTTAAGAAAAAGAAATTAGGTTCTTAACTTAAATACAAAATTAATTAATGATTAAATTATTTAAGGAAAATAACTAAATGACATTTTTTTGGTTTTTTTGGTTATTTTAGGAAAAGAAAGAAAAAAAATTAAGTTTAATGATGAACCTATTTATTCTAATTTATTTTAATTATTTGTAAAAAATAAATTAAAGTTATCTAATTTAATCAACCTAGTTTAATTAATTAATTTATTGATGAAAAATAATATTCTAATTTTAATTGGACATAAAAATATTTTTGGTAATTTTTTGATAAAAAAGAAAATTAATTTGATGGTTAGTAAAATAAATAGTAAATAATTTAAATGAAATATATATAAAAAAAGTATAAAAGGATATAGATGGGCCTAGTAGCAAAAGTAAACAGGGGGTGCAATCATCAGAAATCCTTAGGCCCGAATCTTCGAAAGCTTCATGCTCTAACTATGGTGTTTTTTTATTCTTGCATGGAACCTATAATTCAACCATCCATAATTGTTCTATATAAACTCAAACAAATGTTAGCATACCATAAAATGTGATTAAAATTAGAGATTCAAAATTTAAAATTTTACCAAACCGGTGTTGTCAAATGGGGGGCGTGCTAGGCATGTGATGGCTTGCTCTTGGGCCTTATAAGACTCTTGAGGACTTCAAGATGATGGTTTGAGGCTTGATGTCAATTGAGAGAGACCGGAACCTCGAGATATGACTTGCACCAATTCTTTGATTTCTGGAGAGCTTTTTGAAGAGCTTTTAGAGAGCTTTCTGAAGAGCTTTTTGAGAGCTTTTTAGAGTGGATTTTCGTCCCTTTCAAGATTGTATGGCTCTATATTTATAGAGGAGAATGAGGAGACAAGAAATCATGGAAAGAATCTCCCTCATAATGTTGTGTTTTAAGACCATGATCAAAATTTGAAAAAAATGCCATATTTGATGATTTTATGCCATTTTCACATGTGGATGAACCTGGACATATTTAAAGAGTTATTGCACGAAATCAATTGACATAAACCAACATAAAACTTTCCCAAAATGGATTCACATCAAAATTTATATTATTTCTATTATTTATTTATTTAATTATGAATTTTAATGAATAAAATATCAAAATAAATAGTAGAAAAATGTATGGGTGGGCTTAGAGGTTGTGGAACATGTTAGGAATGAGTTTTAAACTTGAAAAGATAGGCCCATTTAGAAAAAATCCAAGTTTGGTCAATATTTGCTTTATGCATTTTTTTCAAAAATTGTCCAACTTTGACAATGCATATCTCTCTCAATTTTAACCTTATGAGGGTGTTCTTGGTCTTTTTAGAAAGATTGAGATGTCCTCTAATCAACCCTTTTGGTCTCATATCAATTTTATATTCCATTCTCATGTATGAAGTTTTGAAAAAAAGGGTGTTTTTGTTGACTTTTCAAAATGACCTATAATGTCCAAATTCGTAACTTCTTGTGAGTGCATATTTTGAACTTTGGAGATGAAGATGGATTGTAGGGAATTGCATCCTCTTAAAAATGAGATTTGGATGGGTCATTTCTCATGAAGTATGAGAAAGTTATTCTTGGTCAAAGTTGAGTTGACTTTTCCTAGAAAACCCTAATTTAGCAACTTTTGAGTCTTGGTGAATTGTGAGAAATCCTTGAGGAATCATGATCAACCCTTGATAAAATGATGAATAATACTTCAAAATGAGGATGTTGACCAAAAATCTTGAAGTTTGACTGTATGTGGGCCACAGTTGACTTTTGCCCTAGCATAGTCGATTTTCAGGCCTTTGAGCAATTGACTGAGCAAACTTCCTCTGCAAGGCTTGAAACTTGACATGGATGATCTTGAGAACATATTAGGAAAATGTTGAGAATTTGGGGTCCCTTGGACTCAAGTATCTTAATGCAACATGAAACCCTAATTTGAGGTAGACTGCCTTAGGAGAGAGCTTGTTTGGCCAACCCTTGGACTACCTTGAGCAACTTGGGGATCTTTCTTGAAATGTTTTAAGAAATATGGGAGGGAAAATTTTGGGGTACAACAGAAGGTATTAGCACCCTTTCTATCTGTAGTTTTCTACGGGCTCTTAGGTATTTGCTCATCATTTTCAAAATTTCTTCTCGTGTTTGTGTGCTTTGAAAAGTTTTTGTTTTGACTTCGATTTAACTCTTGCTTCTGTCTTCAAGAGTGTAATGAAGTGTTTTTGAAAACTTTGTTTGTAAAAGAGTGTGGGTGTGAAAATAGTTTATTTTGATTGAGCAAGTACTTAAGAACTAATCTATATACTCGAAAAAAAGAATTGTTCTATGTTTATTTCCTTTATATAACGCTATCCCACTATTAGTGAGTAGGTAGCACCGCTGTTGGAGTTTTGAGGGTCAATTCGAAAAGGGACGTACGATCACTAAAGCAATGTTTAGGACGTCTTAGTAATAACCATAATGTTTTAGATCAATTATTAGAGGCAACAATATCTGAGGCAACCTTTCCGAGGCAACTTTGATCTTTGGACAAAAGGATGAACACTAAAGCATCCTATACTCAATGACCGTTTACTGAAGGCAACCAAGTGGGAGTGTACCCTAGGAGTGGGCATGTGCAAGTGATTCAATTTCAGATTATTTATCTTTATACATTTTTAGGGTTATCTAACCGTTTTAAAGTTTTACATACATTCTTGTCATGCATCCCTATATCATACATCTAACAATTTAATATTTTACGGAATTTAAAGTGCGGAAATTAAACTAAGTTATTACAAGGCTTCGGGTATTTACATAGCCAAAAACAAACCCTTTGAAAATAAAGCGATAAAAGTAAAGACCTAATTAACTATTACAACTTGTAGGCAGTTACAATAATATGGTAAAAATAATAAAATAAAGCGCGGGATGAAAATTAGAACGAGAGCGAACTAGGGTTTTGACCCTTCTAACCTAATCAAAGGAAAATTTATTTTTTGTTGTTTTTAATTATTTTTAAGAAAAAAAGAAATAAGTTTTAAATTAAACACTAAATTAAATTAGATAATTAAATTAATTAATAAAAAATAAATAAATGGCGTATTTTTTGTGTTTTTGTTATTTTGAGAAAAAAAGAAAAAATATAATTAAGTTAGAAGAAAAAACCTAATTGTTATAATTGATTTTAGATTATTTGCAAAGAAAATAAATTAAAGTTTACCTAAAATTAAAATCTAATTAAATTAATTAATTTTTTGATAAAAAATAAAATCTAAACCTAATTTGTGAAAAGCATTATTTTTTTATGATTTTTTTGATGAAGGAAAATAATTAATTGGTTAGTAGAATAAATAAATTAAATTAAATGAAATAAATATAAAAAAAATAGAGGAAGAGATTTAGGCCTGAGTTTAGCAGTTTGGGGGGTGTGAGAAGCAATTTTGGGCCCAATAATCTGAAGTCCATGTTTGACTTCCATGATTTCCTGCCATACATTGACTGGGCCTCATGATGCACCTTCAGATGATGGCCATCAGATTTGGCCATCTGGAGATCCAAGGGCTAGATCTTGAGGGCATATGGTGGGTCTTGGACTTGTGTACGCATGAGATTGCCTGAAAGAAAATAATATGAGAAAAGTGGGGGACCTGGGATTCGAACCCAGGTCCTGAGGCACGTTCCAGTGACTGGCTACCAGTTGAGCTAGCGTGATTAGTTGTTATAACAATACAAAACAATAATTATATTATAAACAAGTGTAATATGGAAAAACTCGCGCGGAAATTCAAAAGACCCAATGGGAAGGTGCCAGCAAATCATCTTCTTCCCTTCTCCGTGGGTAAAAGTTACAGGGACTTTTACCTACGGACGTATGTCCGTAGTTACAACCCTGGTTCATCTCAAAATTCTCCATGGGCACGATAAATGACTTCTAATTCCATGGTTGGATTCGTCTTGCCATTCTGAACATGATGGTACCCTTCATGAAGACTAATTTTTCGTGTATACAAAAACCCTAAAACAGAACCCAAAAACCTAACAATGGCAATTATCGATTCAATCCATGAAAACGCAATTGGATATTATAGAAAGCTTGCAATTGTCATGGTGGACAAGAATCTATGATTATATTATGCTATACATGCCAGAATTATGCAAATAGAATTCAAGAAAGAAGCCATGTCGTGATGGACTTACAGCGTGATATAGGGCCTAGAAATACTTGTTTTTGATTACTTTTGCTTGCTGATGACCTTAGGAAACGATTGGGATGGTCAAAGGATCTTGAATTTTCCTGTAACTAAGAATTCGATTCACCACTTTTTCTTGTTTTTTCCAAGTTTTGTTCTTGATCACACGCCTCTTTTTCCAGCCTCTTTTGGTCTGCATTCCTTCTATATGTATTGAGGAGTGAATTAGGGTTGAAAACCTGGCCTCAATCTTCCTCCATCAATGTCCTTGATATTGATTTGATTCACCTTAAAATCTTTCCAAAAATGGCCTAATTCAATCTTTTTGTACACACCATGCCTTTACACGAATTTGATTTGATGCTAGCTGGATATTAAGACCTGAATCATGTAAAAAATATTTGAATTTCAATGTTTTGGATTTTATATGATTTGTTTTTATTTAAAATGATTTAATTCAAATAAAAATCAAAATAAATAATATAAATAAGATAATGGCAAGTGGAAAAGGCTGGGGCTCGTGGACCATGTTTCCAACTCAAAACAAGTAAAAAAGATTGGGCCCATTTGACAAAAATTGAAGTTTTAGGCATAGTTGACTCTTTGAAGGTGTTATTGGACTCTTTATAAATATTGAGATGTCCTCTAAGCAACCCTTTTGGTCTCATCTCAATTTGATATTCCATGCTCATGTATGAAGCTTTGACAAAAAAGGTGTTTTTGTTGACTTTTCAAAATGACCTATAATGTCCAAATTCATAACTTCTTGTGAGTGCATATTTTGAACTTGGGATATGAAAATGGATTGTAGAGCATGGCATCCTCTTCAAAATGAGATTTGGATGGGTCATTTCTCATAAAGTATGAGAAAGTTATGCTTGGTCAAAGTTGAGTTGACTTTTCCTACAAAACCCTAATTTAACAACTTTTGATTCTTGAGGAATTATGAGAAATCCTTGATGAATCGTGATCAACCCTTGATAAAATGATGAAATATACTTCAAAATGAGGATGTTGACCAAAAATCTTGAAGTTTGACTGTATGCGGGCCACAATTGACTTTTGTCCTAACACAGTCGATTTTTAGGCCTTTGAGCAATTAACTGAGCAAATTTCCTCTATAGGGCTTGAAACTTGACATGGATGATCTTGAGAACATTTTAGGACAATGGTGAGCATTTGGGATCCCTTGGACTCAAGTATCTTGATGCAACATGAAACCCTAATTTAAGGTAGACTGCCTTAGGAGAAAGCCTGTCTGGTCAACCCTTGGACTTCCTTTAGCATCTTAAAGATCTTTCTTGAAATGTTTTGAGAAATATGGTAGGGCAAATTTTGGAGTACAACACCCTACTATCCAGGTTCCTTCTCACAACCCTACTACCCAGGCTTTCATTTTGAAGTAACCCTACTATCCAGGTTCCTTCTCACAGCCCTACTACCCAGGCTTTCATTTCGAAGTAACCCTACTATCCAGGTTCCTTCTCATAGCCCTACTACCCAGGCTTTCATTTCGAAGTAAACCTACTATCCAGGTTCCTTCTCACAGCCCTACCACCCAGGATTTCATTTCGAAGAAACCTTACTATCCAGGTTCCTTCTCACAGCCCTACTATCCAGGCTTTCATTTTGAAGTAACCTTACTATCTAGGTTCCTTCTCACAACCCTACTACCAAGGCTTTCATTTCGAAGTAACCATACTATCCAGGTTCCTTCTCACAGCCCTACTACCCAGGCTTTCATTTCGAAGTAACCCTACTATCCAGGTTCCTTCTCACAGCCCTACTACTCAGGCTTTCATTTCAAAGTGACCCTACTATCCAGGTTCCTTCTCCCTTATCTTCAGTTAACAGGTCACAACCCTGTAAGGCCTAGACCCGATCAGATGCGGTCGATTTCACATTTCCCCAACAAGTTGCTGTATAACTTGGACCTTGACCAGGTATACAGTCTACTTTCACTTCTTCAAATCAAGAGTTAATCCCCAGTAGAGTAATGGAAAACCAAAAGCTCCTAGACCTTACTTCCCAGTGCATAAATCAACATTCCCCGGCAGCAGGTACAGGGATTTTCACCCAGGAATCTCTTATGCAACCCAATCTTTATGGATGGCATCTTTTAAGCCCATCTCCTATGATTTATCACCGCCTTCCAAATGGCATATGTAAGCCCATTCCCGACATTACCAATCAGTATTACTTCATGCGAGTGTAAATTTCTGGGCACTCTAGTGTTCAATCATCTTCCGCCTTCATATCACGAAGGGCGGATCTGCCAATCTGCGTCCTCAGGCTTAAGAAGATTGAACAGGGGAAACTGTTGTACCCCAAAATTTGCCCTCCCATTTCTCAAGGGATTCGTCCTGGACTCTCAGTTTTGCCTCTACCGAGTTCCAAGTCTTGGATCATCATTTTTTAAGGAAATCATCCATAATGGCAAAATGGTCAAAAGTATATTGAAAAAGTCAAACTTTAACTTTTAAATCAAAATCAAGTTCAAAAAAATCACAATTCATTAAAGCATAAAATGGGTTCATCAAAAAATCAGAAGTCAGGAGTTACTTTGGAAAAATCAAATCTTCTAAATATTTAGAAAAATTTTCTAAGTGTTTAGAGAATGTGATACTTCAGAACTTCTGAGCCAGGCTCTATGTAAGTGCCGTCAGAATATTGCAAACATATTCAGAATATAACGCTTCAATCAGAACATACAGAAGCGTTGCTCTTCGGTCAGAACATAATGCTTCAGTCAGAGCGTGATTCTTCAGCATACAAAGGTTATGTTCAACGCTCTGGTCAGATGATTCTCCTTCAGCGTTTGGAGGTTATGTTTCTAATTTTATGCAATCAGAACATCATCAAACCCCAAACGTTAACCTGCTACCCTTCTATGGCACAGTCCTGCAACCAGCTTCCACAATACTCCAAGGTATTGCTGATCCAGTCCACGCCTGCGTTTTTCTTGCACCAAATTAGCCTACAAAAACTGTGATTTAAAAACAAAGGGGCAGTATGCCAAAAATGTTTAAAAAACTCATTTGTTTTTCCCCCCAAAACCACAGCAAAATCCATCTATAAATAGCTTGTTCCATCACACATTGAAGAGGTTGGTTTTTGGAGAGAGAGAATCACCAAAAGAAAGAAAAAAAGGCCTTGAATCTTTGCAAAATTCCAAGAACCCAAAAAGCTGTAAACACCAAAAATACAAAACCTTAGCATTTGATTCCAACATCAAAACTGCATTGTTCCTTGACTAAAACCAGCCCCACGGTTGTTAATTCATATACTTGAAGCTATTTCAACTTCTGTATCCATATTGCTATACACTCTCCATTCACCTCCACCTCAAAGAAGTCAGAGTATCATCCCTTGGCTGTTCCAGAAGTTGAAAACCTCCATCCTGTTGAGTACGTGAGCAAGTTACTCAACATCACCAGATTCTAAGACCAACCTCCAGCTTACAGAATCTTTTCCAGCTGCAAGGTAAGCTTCTACTGACTCTCATTACTTTGTTTAATCATTATCAGATTTGCATGTTCAAAAAATACAATGAAAATATCATGCTTCTGACGTTATACATATTTTGAGACTTCATGTGTTTGCTTGCCTAAGTATGGAATAAATCAGTTTCAGAACTTCTGAAAGAATTTAGAACTCAGAGTTAGGATTAGCAGATTCATACTTGCCTCTGATTTATGGTTCTAATATTCTTTGTTTCTGAAATGCTGTGAAACCTGCTATAATTGTCATATACATATCTTCTGTTTTATGGAGAAATGACCAAATGTAGATGTCCCGACTGCCATGAAGAGAGAGAACAAGTTCTGCCATTGATATCAGAACCTCTGAGATCTATTTTGTTGTTGGTGGTCTCAAAACTTCTGAAACCTATTCTGTTGTTGTTGGTTTCAGAACTTCTGAAACCTATTATATTGCTGGTAGTATCAGAACTTCTGAAAGCTAATGTGCTCTTGTTGGACTCAGAACTTCTAACTCTGCTTATGTTTTTTTACTAACAAGGATTTTGTTTTGCAGTGCGCCAGGGTCAGAACTTCTGACCTCCCTTAATCAGCAACGCGATGATTCTATTTTTACTTTTTCTCACTATCTTTGTTATCACTTTCTATTTCATTAATCAATAAACACCAAAAACTTTTTTTTATGCTTTACTTTATTTCTTAAAACAAAAGACCAAAAATATTTCCTTAAACAAAACTTATTTCTTTTCTTAAATAAATAAGCTGTTTATATTTCTTGCACATTCTGATCCATTTCGATATGGTTGTAATAATAACTTAGGACTTAATTTTACTTGCAACCCCATTCATAAATATGTACCCCCATCCCCCTAAAGTGATGTAATAGCTTAGATTTTATTTTTTCGCACTTTATTTGTTTATTTTATATATTGCTAGTAAATAAGATGTATGACAAGACATGAAAACAATAAAATAGACAACCCTAATCAAGATTAAATGCATGCAACCAAGCACACTATTCACACATGCACCCTTAAGGTTAACTCCACTTGTTGCCTAAAAAATGGCCATGATATGCATGTGGGATGTCTTAGCGCAAACAAAAATATAAGATCATAGTCCCTCGATGACGCTATCAAAATTGCCTATCAAAATGATCTTAGTCCCAAAAGGAAAAAGTGTTAAGTCATCTCACAACATTGCTATCATGGTCATACGATGACCCAACGCCCGTCCCTTCACATCCAACTATGGGGCTTCTTACCAAATCAATGGTGAGATAGCAACATCTAAAGGAGAAGGAAAAGCACATCTAAGACCTTTCGAGTAGGTAGGTTCGCTCTTAGTTGCTCTCTTGATCACAACAAAAACATTTATACACCAACACTCTCACCTTGAAACATTTTCAAAAGATAAACACTTTGTACACGTTCTTATAGAGACGAGAATCGTTACAAAGAATACACCTTTTCAAAATCACTTTCAAAAAATACAATCTTTGAACTATTTTCGAAACAACACTTTGTATGCATTCTTATAGAGACGAGAATCATTACAAAGTTACATTTTCAAAATACTTTCAAAAAACCACACTACAAAGCACAATCAAATAAAAGCAAGTTGATCTAGCAAGTAACTAAGAGCCCATGGAAAACCATGGATGAAAAGGGTGCTAACACTTCCCTTTTCATAATCTACCCCCCGAACTCAAAAACATCTCTAAAGGTCTTTCCTGTGCTTTTTCACCTTTCCTTTTTTTGGATAAAAGAAAAGTTGGTGGTGACTCTTACTAAACCGCAACATTTGCGAACACAAATGCAAACCCTCAAGTCAGTTCTCCCACCGTATCACAGCAGTATCCTCCCGGTGATGATAGATATAAATAGCTGGAAGATTGCCTTAATGCTATAGAAATCCAGAAAGTGTGTCGACTGGATTATGAGGAGTTGGGTCTTATTTCGGGGGTTGTTATCCCTCACAAATTCAAGACCCCCGTCTTTGCAAAATATGATGGTGTGTCTTATCCTAAACATCATATGAAGTATTATGTTCGAAAGATCCAACCCCATACTGCTGACAGAAAATTATGGGTTCACTTCTTTCAAGAGAGTTTATCTGTGACACAACTCGAATAGTTCTATCAGCTGGAAGGAACCAACATCCGCACTTGGGAAGACCTGGATGCTGATTTTTACAAGCAGTGTCAATATAATGTTGACCTTGCACCAACTCGTGTGCAATTACAAAATATAATGTTGATTATGCCAGAATTATGCAAACAGGATTCAAGAAAGAAGCCATGTCGTGATGGACTTACAACGCGATATAGGGTCTGGAAATGCTTGCTTTTGATTGCTTTTGCATGCTGATGACCTCAGGAAACGATTGGGATGGTCAAAGGATCTTGAATTTTCCTGTAACTAGGAATTCGATTCACCACTTTTTCTTGTTTTTTCCTTCTATATGTATTGAGGAGTGAATTAGGGTTGAAAACCTGGCCTCAATCTTCCTCCATCAATGTCATTGATCTTGATTTGATTCACCTTAAAATCTTTCCAAAAATGGCCTAATTCAATCTTTTTGTACACACCATGCCTTTACATGAATTTGATTTGATGCTAGCTGGATATTAAGACCTGAATCATGCAAAAAATCTTTGAATTTCAATGTTTTGGATTTTATATGATTTGTTTTGATTTAAATAGAATTAATTCAAATAAAAATCAAAATAAATAATATAAATAAGATAATGGAAAGTGTAAAAGGCTAGGGCTCGTGGACCATGTTGCCAACTCAAAACAATTGAAAAAGATTGGGCCCATTTGGCAAAAATTGAAGTTTTAGGCATAGTTGACTTTTGGCAATTTTGCAAAAAGGGTCAACTTCACCAATGCATAACTTCCTAAATTTTGACTCTTTGAAGGTGTTCTTGGACTTTTTAGAAATCTTGAGATGTCCTCTAAGCAACCATTTTGGTCTCATATCAATTTGATTTTCCATTCTCATGTATGAAGCTTTGACAAAAAAGGTGTTTTGTTGACTTTACAAAATGACCTATAATGTCCAAATTCATAACTTCTTGTGAGTGCATATTTTGAACTTGGGAGATGAAGATGGATTGTATAGAATGACATCCTATTCAAAATGAGCTTTGGATGGGTCATTTATCATTAGGTATGATAAAGTTATGCTTGGTCAAAGTTGAGTTGACTTTTCCTACAAAACCCTAATTTAGCAACTTTTGATTCTTGAGGAATTATGAGCAATCCTTGATGAATCATGATCAAACCTTGATCAAATGATGAAATATACTTCAAAATGAGTATGTTGACCAAAAATATCGAAGGTTGACTGTATATGGGCCACAATTGACTTTTGCCCTAGCACAATGGATTTTCAGGCCTTTGAGCAATTGACTGAGCAAATTTCCTCTGTAGGGCTTGAAACTTGACATGGATGATCTTGAGAATATATTAGGACAATGGTGAGCATTTGGGATCCCTTGGACTCAAGTATCTTGATGCAACATGAAACCCTAATTTGAGATAGACTGCCTTAGGAGAAAGCTTGTTTGGTCAACCCTTGGACTTCCTTGAGCATCTTGAAGATCTTTCTTGAAATGTTTTAAGAAATATGGGAGGGAAAATTTTGGGGTACAATATCTGCCCCTGTTCAATCTTCTTAAACCTGAGGATGTAGATTGGCTTGCGTGCCTTTCGTGATCCGAAGGTGGAAGATGATTGAACACTAGAGTGCCCAGAAATTTGCACTCGCATGAAGTGGTATCCGTCTTGCGATGTCGGGAATGGGCTTACAGATGCCATTTGGAAATTGCTGACAGGGGATGGGCTTAAATATTCCATATAAAGGAGTGTCGATCGCATAAGAGATTCCTTAGCGAGAGCTTGTATACCTGTTGTTGAGGAAGATTCCGCTGCGGAATGTTGATATATGTCTTGAGAGAAATAGAAATTTAGGAGCTTCGGTCGTCCGTTATTCTACTGGGAAATCGTCTATGTTGAATTTTAGGAACTTCAGTCATCCGTTATTCTGCTGAGGAATCGTCTCTGTCTTGAGAGAAATAGAAATTTAGGAACTTCGATCATCCGTTATTCTACTGGGAAATCGTCTCTGTCGAATTTTAAGAACTTCAGTCGTCCGTTATTCTGCTGAGGAATCGTCTCTGTCTTGAGAGAAATAGAAATTTAGGAACTTCGGTCGTCCATTATTCTATCGAGGAATCATCTTTGTTGAATTTTAGGAACTTCGGTTGTCCGTTATTCTACTAAGGAATCATCTCTGTTGAATTTTAGGAACTTCGGTCGTTCGTTATTCTACTGAGGAATCATCTCTGTTGAATTTTAGGAACTTCGGTCGTCCGTTATTCTACTAAGGATTCATCTCTGTTGAATTTTAGGAACTTCGGTCGTTTGTTATTCTATTGAGGAATCATCTCTGTTGAATTTTAGGAACTTCGGCCGTCCGTTATTCTACTGAGGAATCATCTCTATTGAAGAGGAAAGTTGAATTTTAGGAGCTTCGGTCGTCCGTTATTCTACTGAGGAATTATCTCTGTTGAATTTTAGGAACTTCGGTCGTCCGTTATTCTACTGAGGAATTATCTCTGTTGAATTTTAGGAACTTCGGTCATCCGTTATTCTACTGAGGAATCATCTCTATTGAAGAGGAAAGTTGAATTTTAGGAGCTTCGGTCGTCCGTTATTCTACTGAGGAATCATCTCTGTTGAATTTTATGAACTTCGATCGTCCGTTATTCTACTGAGGAATCATCTCTGTTGAATTTTAGGAACTTATGTCATCCGTTATTCTATTGAGGAATCATCTCTATTGAAGAGGAAAGTTGAATTTTAGGAGCTTCGGTCGTCCGTTATTCTACTGAGGAATCATCTCTGTTGAATTTTAGGAACTTCGGTCATCCGTTATTCAAGTGACTGCATCCTCGAGTGCTGTAAAGAAGACGTTCAACAATAAAAAGGAAACCAATGTTGTTTATGGCTAGAAGGGTCGTGTTAGAAGTTATTTCAGCCAATTTGTAGGAGCGGTGTTGATTTCTAATCATGCGCCTGTACAATGATAATAGGATAATTAACATAGGTCATATGCACCGAAAAGGCAGTTTACAAAGATCAGTATATCGTTATCTTAGGCATTACAATATTTATTGAAAGCCGAACTGATAATATTAAGGGAGCCTCCTCAGAATTCCAACACTTTCTCTCCTTGCTACAATCCAAATGTGAAGTGTGCTTACCATTCCAATAGCCCGGGGCACGACACCATTAGCTACTGGGATTTGAAAAACAAAATTCAGGATATGATTGATAGCAAAGTGATTGAGTTTGATCCTCCAGAGACTCCCAATGTAATTAATGCACCTATGCTGAAGCATGAAAAAGGCATAAGTGTTATTGATGATGTTCTTTATGTTTCTACTGTAAGTGAATTGGCTACTCCCCTCCCAATTATCAAGAAGAATCTGTTGTAGGTCGGTTTATTTCCGGGTTGTATTGAAAGATGTTACTGCCGTGCAACCCAACCCAATGGTTGCAAGTTACTGAAAGAAGGCATTCAACGCCTAATGGACGATCACATAATTCTGGTTGAGAAGATTTCGTCTACTGAGAATCTATTTCAAGACTTATCTATAATTTCTGGCACTCCTATCAGGATCACTTCCAAGGGTCTTATAAGGATCACTGTCAATCCCAAAGTTGCTCCTCTAATCATCATTACACCTGGACCTATTCCATATTCCTCTGACAAAGTTGTCCCGTGGAATTATGGAACCGACATCTACTACCATGGCCTTAAGCAAGAACTATCGACTACTGAAAATGAAGTTATTGAAGCTACTGATTCCAACATAGACAATATTGTCAGGAGGAGAGTAGCATAGGCAAGCGTTTTGTTGGAGAAGTGTTGTGTCTGTTGGTAGATCTTGGAGGAGGTAGTTTGAGATGATCTGGGTTCGCCGGGAGATGCGGTTGGTGTCCATGTTCGGTGTTCAGAGAATGAAAGAGATATGTTTTAGTTTTGGAAAGGGAAAAGAAACGTTGACACATTCTTCTTAACTAAAAACAAATAAGACACGTTACTTCCGTCATTTGTTATTTTTCTAGTTCGTTTGTAACCACACATAAACTATCCACTTACAATTTACCAAAGTCCTCCCTCACGTCTCTCTTTAAAAAAAGCTCACCCTTTAAATGTTTAAATGCAACGATAAAAACATGTTTCAAAAATGAGAATTTCTCTTTACATTTAATAATGATAATTTTCACCTCTAAAAATCTAAAAATATCTTTTAAATATATACTTTCGAATGTATCTTATAAATTTGGAATATTGAATAAATTTGAATATGTATATCTGAAATAACTCTTAGCAAAGTTAAATTAGGTGACTTCGGATATACATATCCAAAGTCACTCAATATCTCAAATTTATTTTGGTTTTATTTTGATTTTATTTTGAAAAGATATTTATTTATAATATAATTAGAATATAATTAAATTTAATTATTATTAATAAAAAATAACTTAAATTTATAATTAAAAATTAAATATTAAAGTAAGTTTATGATATGAAATTAAATAATGAATGTAATAATTAAAATTTTAATTATAATGGTGAAATATAATTGTCTTTTAATTATTTATTTAAAATTATGAATAATTTTTTATAAAAAATATAAGAAATATTTTTTAATTGTAATTTTAAAAATTAAACTTAGTTTAGATGACATTTTTTAATTTTTATTATAGAATTGATGATTAATTATTATGTTGTAATTAAAAAATTTATCATATTAAAAAAATATTTATATTATAATTAAAAGTTGAATGTTAATAATAAATAATAATTAATAATATTAAAATAAGATATTTAATATTAAATAAATAGATTTTTGTGTGAAAATGCTCAATAATTTATAAATTATAGAGATCTTCTATATTAAATAGATATATATTTCATAAGAATAAAAATCAAACTAAAATCAAAATAAATTTGAGATATTGGGTTATTTCAGATATGCATATTTGAAGTCACTAAATTTTAGTTTTTTAGAGGTTTTTTCGGATATGCATATTCGAAATAACCCAATATTCAATTATTGGGTTATTTCAGATATGCATATCTGAACAAACCTGTAAAGAACTAAAATTTAGTGACTTCGGATATGCATATCCGAAGTCTGGGGATATTTTGAAAATTTCGCCAAAGGTGCGCAAGAAGCCTATTAGGTGGGGAAAGAAATTCTCTTCAAAACTTGGATAAAAACAATAAGAGCAAGGATATTCATACACTAAACGTGTTATACTGGACTGACCCAATGACTAGAATTGGCCCAATTCACTCCTACCCTTGGCACGACTCAATAACAAGGGCCTAGCATTCTGGTCGACCATGCTCCAAGAAGACGACCAGTAATGCCTGATACACGCGCCTGACTTGGATGGCCCGTATCTCCTTGTCAGCCTGACGCGGGTCGAGAAGACAACCAGGAAACATCCAGAATGGCCATCTGCCTGTAATCTACCTTCTCTTTGGAACCAATGGCTAGTTACGAGCACACCTACCCGTTTTGATCGAGTCTTAACAGTTACCTATTTTTGCGAACCCGTATATCTAGGCCCAAAAATAGGAACCAATTGCCAAGCGCTGGGGGTATTATATAAACCCTCACACATGTGAGGGCCAGGTATCCAATATTCAAACCTTAAACCCTAATATTCTGCTTGTATCTCTTTCCTCTTATACTTACTTGATCGTCAGAATGCCTTGCGGGTATAACCCCTTCTTTCTCTTTAACTTTCCAACAAGCAAGATATCATATGTCGGCCCACTAGCAGGTTTTGATCAACCGGTAAGATCAGTGACACCGTCTGTGGGAAGTCATCTTCCCTGTTTTCTTTCCCCAGAATCTGAAGACCAAAGATACTCTTAATCCTTCAATCATGGCCTACCAAGATGATCATCACCTCTTTGGAAAGATTATGCTCTCCCCGGTCCATAAGACCGATGGAATCCAGGAACACCTCACATTGAGGATGATTTTGATGTTGAATACAGAAAGACTGCATCACTAGATTCAATTGGCACCCAGCGCGACGACCATCAGTTCTTGGATGAGAAACGTCCCAAGAACCCTACCGAGGAACTACCAGAGATTCTACAGCCAATTCTCATCCCTCAGAATTTCGACCCGACCATGGTAGCATTGTTTGTTGTCCTAAACCAGACTAATGCTCTTATCCTACAACAGATCAAGAGGTTAGGGGCTTGAGAGAAGAAACAGTCAAAGTTCCATCCTCGGAGGCACCGACGACACGACTCCCCTAGCATATCACCGCCAAGACATGTTCGTTCGCTAAGAAAGGAGAAGAACGACATTTCTTTCCTCAAGAAACGCGATTGCACGCCTCCTAAGAAAGATCAAGGCTTTCCATCTTCTAAGAAGATAAAGAGTAATCATTGGGTCGAACGCGACTGATCGCCATCGCCTAGAACAAGGAAGCATCAGAGAAACTCCTCCCCTCACGAGACAACAATGTCCGGCGGGGAAGGAACCATCACTCCTCACTATCATCCCCCGAATGAAGCGATGATGATGAGCCCCGTGACCCGTTATCAAGAGAGATTACAGATACCTAGCTCTCGGTCAATCTAGAGAAGCCACCCCTACTGGGAACATACGACGGTATGACTGATCCTGATGAACACAAAGAAAATATTGACGCCCTTCTTGACTACCGAGGAGTGAGGGGCGCCATCAAGTACAAATTTTTCCCGACTACCCTGAGGAAAGGTGCCATGGCTTGGTACAAAATCCTCTCAGACGAATCTATTACCTCCTAAAATCAGTTGGGAAAGATGTTCTCAAGGAATTTCACTGCCTCTCGCCAACATCCTAAGTCGGAAGAATCGCTAGAAGCAATCATCCAAGGGAAAGACAAGTCTCTTCGAGCTTATATCGAGCGCTTCAACAAAGAAGTTGTGCAGGTCTCGATGACCGATGGCCTGAACAAAAAACGCAAAATGCAAACCAGCATTCAAATAGACGGTTTTGCCACCATATCACACTCCCCTAGAGATTCCCACTCAATCAGGTGCAGGGTCATAATTTATGACTCAAGACCAGTTGTCATGGATGCAAGCTGAGTTTAGGGACCTCCGGGAGGAGCAAACACGTCAAGGAATGGAGCAGGTTAGGTAGGGAAAGTTGGTGGATGTGATGCATAAGATGATGCAACATTTGATGTTGCATTTTCCTCCTCCCACGCAATGATGTTTCCTCCATCTAAATGCTCAATTATTACAGAAGGCGCTTCATTGGCCCAATTGATGAACATAAACGACAAAATAGCCAAGGCATCCGTTATTTGATTCTCTTCCATAGGAACGTGAAGGAAAGTAATTTCATCAAAGTAGGGGATCAACTTCATAACGTGCTCTCGGTAAGGAATCAACTTAAGATGAAGAGTCTCCCATTATCCTTTAACTTGACAAATGACAAGTGTTGAATCTCCATAAACCTCAAGAATCTTGATTCTCAGATCAATAACTTCTTCAATTTCAAAGATACATGTTTCATAATCTACCATAGTATTGGTGCAGTCGAAACATAATATTGTTGTGAAGGGAATATGATAACCTTTTGCAAAAGTGATGACAACTCCAATTCCATTCCCTAATGCATTTTAGGCACCATTGAATATGAGTGTCCATTGCGATCCTCGTTCAGTTCCTTCTTCTGGGTCTTAAATCTCATAATCTCTCATGAACATGACATCTTCATCTGGGAAGTCAGTGATAATCTTGCTGGGAGTCCCATAGCGACAAATCATCTCCTTCTTGATAAATCGGGTGGCCACTTGCTTTGTCATGTTTGCATAGGAAAAAAATTCTACCCAATTGGTGAAGTAATCAATGGCAACCAGGATAAAAGGATGTCCATTTGAAGCTTTTAGTTCAATCATTCCAATCATATATATGCCCCACATGGAGAAAGGACGTGGTGAAGTTAAGACATTCAGAGGATTAGGTGGCATGTGCACCTTATCAGTATAGATCTTGCATTTATGGCACGTCCTGGCATAATGGATACAAATAGTTTCAATTGTCATCTAATAGTACCTAGCTCTAAGGATCTTCTTTTCCGTTGCATGTCAGTTTGCATGAATTTCGAAAGAACCTTCATGTATTTCTTTTATAAGCATGTCTTCTTCGTGTCTATCCACACATATGAGTACGATCATGTCAAGATCTCTCTGGTAGAGTACACCACTGCTTCCGAAGAAATTTAATGACAACTTTCTCAAAGTCTTCTTGTCTGTAATTGAAGCACTCTCTAGATACTCTTGCTTTTCAAGTTACCGCTTAATGTCATAGAACCAAGGTTTATCACTGGTTTCTACTTAAATTATCAAGTAATGTGTTGGTTTATCTAGATGCTCAATTATTATGGAAGGCGCTTCATTGGCCCACTTGATGAACATAAACGACAAAATAGCCAAGGCATCAGTTATTTGATTCTCTTCCCTAGGAACGTGGAGGAAAGTAATTTCATCAAAGTAGGGATCAACTTCATGACGTGCTCTCGGTAAGGAATCAACTTAAGTTGAAGAGTCTCCCATTATCCTTTAACTTGACAAATGACAATTGTTGAATCTCCATAAACCTCAAGAATCTTGATTCTCAGATCAATAATTGCCTCAATTCCAAAGATACATGTTTCATAATCTACCATAGTATTGGTGTAGTCGAAACATAATATTATTGTGAAGGGAATATGATGACCTTTTGCGAAAGTGATGAAAACTCCAATTCCATTCCCCAATGCATTTTAGGCACCATTGAATATGAGTGTTCATTGCGATCCTCGTTCAGTTCCTTCTTCTGGGTCTTAAATCTCATAATCTCTTATGAACATGACAACTTCATCTGAGAATTCAAACCTCATTGGTTGATAGTCTTCTATTGGTTGGTATGCAAGGTACTCTGATAACACACTGCCCTTGATAGCTTTTTGAGTCACATATTGAATGTCGTACTCTGACAACAACATCTGTCAGCGAGCAATTCTTCCAGATAATGCAGGCTTCTCAAATATGTACTTAATGGGGGTCCATCATAGATATCAATATCTTTGTATGGTATATCTTGTACTTTTTGGTGACGAGCAGCCCATGCTAGTGCACAACATTTTTTTCCTAGCAATGAGTATTTGGTCTCACGTTCTGTGAATTTCTTACTCATGTAATAGATAACATGATCTTTTATGTTCATCGAGCTCATTCAGATACATAATGAGAGGCCTTCCTAACACCGGTGGTATCAAGATTGGTGGTTCTTGAAAATATTATTTGACTCTTTTAAATTTCATTTGACAGTCACCATTGTGTTGTACCCCAAAATTTGCCCTCGCATTTTTTCACAAGAAATCACAGTTTCAGGCGTTTCCTGATTTTTCAAACTGGCTCAAAGATCGGTCAAACAGACTTTTCTCGTCAGTCAGACAAAATTAGGGTTTTATTGATTTTCATGGCTCTGGAACTATTCAAACAGTTTGCTTAGGGTTTGGTTGATTTTGGCTCAACTTTGATCAGGCGAATGCTTCTTTGGCATTTGATCAGGAACTAGGGTTTTTTTTGTGCGCGCATTCTCAGAAAGAATTAATCCCCACAATGCTTTTCAAGTTATTCTGAGATGTGGACTGAAACATTTGGATTGAATTCGCAGTGTTTGACTAAATCAATGAAAAGAGGCATTGGGATTGAGTTTGCAGTGTTGGTTAAAATCAGTAAAAGGAAAATACGTCTGGGCAGTTGTTGTGATTGACTGTGCTTTGCTTTGGATGTTTGAAGCGCCAAGTTTATTAATTGATAAATGCTGAAACAATGTTTATTTAATTATTTATTATTCTGAGTTTAAATAGTTGGAATTTATTTTCAATTATTATAATTTAAAGAATTATAAATAATAAAGTAAACAATTGAAAAGAAGAAAAGAATTAACTGGCAAAAAAATAGATTTTTATTCATCTTTATTCTATTTGTTACAATTATTGTTTAAATACCGTATTTATTTACAAAGTATTTACAATGATAATTTTACAAATATTTAAAGTGAAATAAAAAACTATCCTAATTTTTCTAAATTCTAAATCTTCATCTTCTATCCAATGCTCCCTTGATGCTCATTTGATTTTATCTGCAAAGAATAAGAAAAGAAGAAAAAGTCAAAGCAGAGAAAAATAGTTAAAGATAAACAGTCAAAAAAGTTCATCATTAAAGGCAACTGACTGGAATCAGTTAGCCCTCTCTGCAAATCACGGGATTTCTCCTGGTTCACAGAGAGGGATGGATAATGCTTGCTAAAACATGAATGCACAAAGTTGAAATGCACAAATTCAAATGTTGTCAAACCTACTGCATAATTTCAAAATTACCAAACAAACTGCAAAGTCCAAGACCAAACTGAATGGCCTAAACCAAGTCAAGAGTCCAAACTGAGTTCATGTTCAAACTATCCCAAAGAAGCAGGCAATATGGGAAAGAGATAAAATATGCAGGACTAAGCTACATTGCAAGTAACCTCCTATTTTCATCATGTTCCAGCATTGCCTTTTCAGAACAGTACACACATAACATTATTTAATTCTTAAAGCTGTACTGGAGAGAGAAGAAGAGAGGAAAATAATAGGCTTACAGGTTTAGGCATGAAGACAAGATATATAAAAACAAAAAACTGCAATAAAACAGTGAGGCAGAAGGCAGAGATATGAAGAAATCAGAATGCAAACAAAACTGTCAATAAAAAGAAACAGAATTATCTTTCCACAAAAAACCCTTCAAACCGGATTCAAACCTTGAACCCTTTTTCTTGGGCATATAACACAAAAGCCTTCAGTTGTCAAAGTCTCCCGGCATTCAATAAGCTCAAAAGATACAAGCCTGAACCTGTCAAAAAATAAACACAAACTGTCCAAGTCTCAAAAACCAGTAAAGCCCTCAACCTTTCAAAAACCAGTAAACTCATCAAAATCCTGTTAACCTTTCAAGGCCTCAAGAACCTGCATTCAAAGCTAACAGCATCAACCTGCTAAAGCTTCAAAACCAGATAAACACCCAAACCGGCCTGAGCAAATCAACCACCCGTCCAAAGCCAAAAAACATCAAACATTCAAAGTTTCCAAACCCATCAAGGCCCCAAAAAGCTGTCAACCTGTTTCAAGCCTAAATCATAACCAAGCCACAAGCCCTCAGAAAAGTTCATCATTGGGCCATCTAAAGCATACCAAATATCAAGTATTTCAAACCAAAATTATCCAGCATACAAGGAATCAAGACAATCAAACACAAAGAAGCATACTCAGGCAACACAAGCCCTCAGAGTTTCCTCATCACTGGGTTATCATACAGGTACGAAGCATCACGCTAAAGCATACATATCAGAAGCAAGGCAACAGATCCAGCACAACAATAGCCAAGCATACAAGGCAGGCATCAAGACAAACAGAAGAAGGAGATAAAGAAGTATACTGAAGCATACAACAAAGCAAACAGAAAAAGAAAGAAAGATATACTCGGTTTTCAGCGTGTCATCATCAAACCAACAAAGGGCCAAAGAATACACAAACCAGGAGCCCAAGCGAGCTCACATCACGTGCTTCCCCGCCGTCAAGCCTCCAAACGCCTCCAAATCCTTTGTCCCACTCCTCTGTCAAGGTAGTTTCCCTTATTTTTCCTTCCTTTCATGCACCTCAATAACAAATAATGATAAACATAACCATCAGATCACAAAATCATAACGTGCAAATCATAAAACCCTAACGAGATTAAGATGAAATTTAACCTTGAACGAACCATCGCATGCTTGACCGCGGAGAGAGGAATTCAGGCGGTGGCGTTGGTGGCTTGGGCGGGAAGGACGCAACTCGAGACTCCATGGCAACTGAAGAAGATGAAGGAACGAAGACGAAGTGAAGTAAACGGCGCAAACCCTAAGCCTTTCACCAAATGAGACAATTTTGACAAACCCTAAACAAAATATTATGAAACCTGTGGGCCTTGTCCCGTTCAGCATAGGCCCAAATGTGTTTCAGCTGATACACCCCCTCCTTTGGCTTCTGTTTCACATTTTGTTTGGGCCAAGTGTCCCCCCTTTAGCCCATCCCCTTTTACATAAAAAACTAACCATTTTTTTTATCATTATATTTTTTCTTTTATAAGTTCAAATTAACATGATTTTGTTTGTAAATAAAAGCAATGTAATAATCATTTTATACACCATTTAAAAACAATTTTTTTAAAAATAAAATAACATCTTTTTTTTTATATATAAGATATTATTAAAATACACCAAAACATTCATTTTTTTTTAACTTAAGACATTTTCTAAATCTTAAAACTTTTCTTTTCGTAAAATAATTTGTACATAATTACATAATTTTTTCTTTAAAAGTTAATATTTTTCTTAAAATTAAAACTTTTTTATTTACACATATTAAACACAAAATATAAGAATACAAAAATTTAAATCAAACATACTTAATAATACATTTAAGTTCACGTTTCTTAATTTGTAAATAATCATACACATACCCTTACACTTACACTTACACCATACACTAATACATTTACTTTGCTTTACACCTATACAATTGCTATTTCTTATACATTGCTATGCATTACATATGGCGATCGATTCGATTTGGTTGTAATTATTTAAGTCTCATCCCCACTTGTATATTTGTACCCCCATCCCGGATACTCATTTGTAATAGTTTAGGACTTTAAATTCCCGCAATTTACCGCTTTCGAATTATACCATGGTTAGACCTAGGGTTTGTATGTACATAAAATCAAACGCTAGATAACCTAATACAAGACAAATACATGAAATCAATACACAATCACACTTGCACCCCCTAGGGTAATCCCACATGTTGCCTGCCAAAATGGACCATGCTCGCACGTCGAGTTTTTTTGGAAAAACAAATTCAAATGATCATAAGTCCCTCGATGATGCTTTCGAAAGTTGCCTAAAACGGAATGATCATAGCCCCTTCAAGTAAATTGCCAAAGACACTTGGCACCATTGCATTCATGGTCCATACGATGACCCGCGCCCATTCCATTAAACATCATAAACGCAAGATTGTCCACCAAATTCAATGGTGGAACAAAATTGTTAAAAAGGGGTTGAAAGCATAGAGAAAACCTTCGAGTACAATAGGGATAGACCAAACTCTTAGTTACTTGAAATCAACTTGCAAAAACACTTGCCTCCTTTTCAAAAACCACACTTCACAAACACTTTCAAAACAAACTTCCAAAAACACTTTGAAACATCTTTTCGAAAAGATACACACCGTTGTATATACTCAAACACGAGTCATTATAATGGTTGCCGAAACAAAGGCGTCTATTTCAAAACATTTTCAAAAACACACACACACACCATTTTTCAAGCAATCAAAAATCAAGGCAAGTGATCTAAAACCAAGTAACTAAGAGCCCATGGATAACCATGGATGAAAAGGGTGCTAATACCTTCCCTTTTCATAATCTACCCCCCGAACCCATGAAACATCTCAAAAAGGTTTTTCCTGTGCTTTTTAACCTTTCCTTTAGGATAAAATAAAAAGTCGGTGGCGACTCTTGCTAAACCGAACAAGTGCGAATACAAACGCAAAACCTCAAGTCAGTTCTCCCACCGTATCACAGAACTGGAGACTCTGCTGGGGATAATTGAAAAAAGTGGGGTTACCTTAGGGTTTTTAGATCACCCTCTTGCATGATTAATTGTTTGCTTTGTTTGCTTTACCTTTGTGGTTCTCTTGTTTGGGCTTGAAATCCTACACCCGGATTTGGGAAACATTCATAGATAGCAATACGTTGTGGAAACTGTGCGGGGTATACCGACACGGTTGAAGCAATAGCTATATTAGTGCGACATATTTGTGAGTACCGGTAACCTTTGAGTTCAATCAAGGAGAGTACGGGGCCGCTGAGTGATGTCACTAAGCACTAATGACCTAGAACCTTACTTGACCATCTTGGCCTTTTATTAGGGGTAGTGAGATGACCGGCTTTGGTGCAGTCCGAAGTTGGTAGATACTCGATACTACACTCATTGAGGGTTGTTTTCTTGGAATATTTTGGTCGCTAGTTAAGTGGCTAAACCAAAACAATGAACATTGAAAACAATCCAATGATATTGAGCTCCTTAGAACCCGGTTACTATTTATAGGACAGGTTTTAAGCCAACCACACTCAAGAGGGTACTTACCTATGAAACCCATGTAAGCCTGAAACTAGGGTTTTGTGTGATTTGCCTGTACATATGTTTGTGCATACATCATAAACATCATAAAGCATCATATGCATATACTAACCTTTTCAAGGGTTTAGATTTTCATCTTTGTTCTTGTTTTGTAGGTCATGGAAGTTCCTCGCAGGAAAACCATCCAAGTCAACCTTGTGAGGATCCCTCCTCAACTCAAGGAGCTCACATCAAGAATTCCAGAAAACTCTCCCTTCAGTGAAAGACATGGTAGACTGCTCAACCTAGTCGGCACCAACATTGAAGAGGACATGGTAAAGGTGTTGTTTCAGTTCTTTGGACCCCCTTCACCACTGTTTCACGTTCCCTGACTACCAGTTGGTACCCACTTTGGAGGAATTTTCTCAACTCCTGAGAATTCCTATCCTTAATCAACTACCTTTCAACGGTACGGAAAAGGAGCCAAAGCCTGAAGATGTTGCTCGAGCACTATATCTAAAACCATCTAACATCAAGGGGCATTGGGAAACTAGAAGCGGTGTCAGAGGCTTCTTAGAAAAATTCTTGTTTGAGAAGGCACAAGAATGTTGGAATTCATTGGACCTACAAGCCTTTGAAGAAATTGTGGCCCTTCTTATCTATGGGCTGGTCTTGTTCCCAAATCCTGACCAGCTTGTAGATGTCAACGCCGTCAAAATCTTCTTATCCAGAAATCCAATACCAACATTGCTTGGGGACATTCTTCACTCATTTTACACTCGAACAATGAGAAAGAGGGGTGTTCTCATGTGTTGTACTCCTCTCCTTGCAAGGTGGTTTATTTCACACCTTCCACAATCTGTCTTGAAGAATGACTAAGGCCTAAGGTGGTCACAACGGTTGATGACCCTTACTCACTCTGATGTACATTGGTGTTCTCGGTCCAGAGAAAATGTCATCATCATCGATCGTTGTGGAGAGTTCCCTAATGTTCCTTTACTTGGCATTAGGGGAGGCATTACTTACAACCCTTGCCTAGCTTTAAGACAATTTGGATATGCACGGAGGGATGGCCCTCATGACAAGTTGATTCCTGACCTAGTTTTTGACTTCGACAATGATGCGCAAGCACTTAGCCAAAGATTCATCGGAGCTTGGAGAATGCCTAACAAGGTTGACAGCAAGACACAGGGGCACAATAACTCCATTCCTCTTGAGCCTTATCTCAAGTGGGTATGAACCCGGGCCCAGAGTCTATTGATGCCTTATCCTCATGTTCTCCCTATGATTAAAGAGCCCGTTACAGAAGGAGAGGTTCCCTATACCATCCTATATCCTGACATGCCTACATCGTGGGAGGAGATGCAGAAGAGTTGGATTCAACTCAGGGAGGAACGGAACACTTTTGAAGCCAGCTTCTATGCCAGCGAGAAGAAGGTTTTAGAGCTCACCCGCCGACTCCATGAGGAAGAGACCCTCAACACCTACATCGCACCAAAGAGGATGCGCAACGTCTTTTTACCTTGAGAAGTTTTTTTTGTAATAATTGGCCCATGGGGCATTTATGTACTGACAAATTTCTTCTTACTAATATGACGTGCGTTCTCTTTTGTTTGCAACAATTTTGAATATTCTAAATCCTTGAATGCATTGCATACAAAAGCATACCATTCATCATGTGCATAAGCAGGTCTCCACACCAGGTTTCCTTATCTTTCTGTTGTTTATTTCAGTAAGATGGATCTCGAGCAAATGGTCAAGGACTTGCAGTCTCAAAACGCACAGTTTCAACAACTCCTGATGACCTTGGCTAAGGGTTAGGAGGATCTGAAAACCCTGCTTGGGAACAAAGACCAAGTAAAGAAAAAGAAGAAGAGAGTCGGGGTGGCTACCTTGGGGAGAAGGTTCGAAGGTGAAGCCAGAAGAGTGCTTGAATTTCCCCCTACTTCTGAGGAAGGAACCAGTAAAGGGAATGCGGCTGCAGTACCTTCCGAGTCCGATATGGAAGAAGAGGAGGCTGAAGAGGACGAAGACTACTCGGATCAATAATACCTGCCCGCCGATGATAAGTACAAAGGTTTGGAAGAAAGGTTGGCAGCTATGGAGCTACAGAGAGTTCCAGGCTTGGATTTCGAAGATTTGGGATTAATTGCCGGAGTTGTGATCCCCCCGAAGTTCAAAGTGTCTATTTTTGCAAGATATGACGGGCTGTCCTGCCCAAAAATGCACCTACGGTCATATGTTTGAAGAATCCAACCTCACAAATCTCACAGAAACCTTTGGGTACATTTCTTTCAAGATAGTCTGTCTGGCACTCAGCTAGATTGGTTTTACAAGCTGGAAAGGTCGGAGATACGTAGTTGGGAGGATCTGGCAGCTGCTTTTTATCGCCAATATCAGTATAACTCTGACCTGGCACCAACCCGTACTCAGCTACAGAGTATGGGGATGGCCTCAGGTGAGGGATTCAAGGAGTATGCCCAAAAATGGCGTGATTTGGCTGGAAGGGTGCAGCCACCTCTTTCTGATAGAGAACTTGTTGATATGTTCCTGGGGACCCTGCCTGGTCCATTCTTTAACCACCTGATTGGTAGCTCTTCCGCAGGGTTTACTGAATTAATTCTGACTGGCAAGCGGGTAGAGGCTGGTATCAAGAATGGGAAGATTCAGAAGGAGGCCTCTGCATCTACAACTGTTAAGAAATCATTTCCAGCGAAAAAGGAAACGGCTGTTGTGTACTCTCAGAGAGGAGCAGGAAGAAGTGAGCGCCGGTCGACTGTGGGGGTCGTAATGATCCAAAATCCATCAAACGATCAGCCTCGCAATAACCAGTCCAGACCTAAACAACAATGGGCAGAACGGCCACCACGGCAGTTTACCCGTATCAATATGACACCTGCGCAAGTTCTTCCACATCTGTTGAAATTGAATCTCACCAAGATTAGAGAAGCACCAAAGGTTGTGAATACTGCTTCACCGCACTATCATCCCCATGCTAAGTGCGCCTACCATTCCGATAGCGTCGGACATGACACAAATGATTGTTGGGCGCTCAAAAATAAAATCCAAGACTTGATAGATGCAAAAGAGGTGGAGTTCGATGCTCCAGAGAAGCCGAACGTGATATCTGCTCCGATGCCGAAACATGGTCGAAATGTCAATGCTATTGAGGGAGATTTGTATGTTTCTGATGTCAATGACCTGATGACTCCGCTGTTAACAATCAAGTTAAACCTGCTAAGAGCCAGGATTTTCCCGGGATGCAAAAAAGACTGTTACTGTTGCTACTCTCTGCCATTTGACTGCCCGTCACTGAAGAAAGGCATCCAAAGTCTGATGGACAGTCGAAAAATTCTGTTTGAGAAGATTCCTGCTATTCCAACCCCTACTGAAGATGTCTCAATTATCACCATCCACGCCAATCTTTCCAAGGCCGTCAGAAAGCCTGTTAAGATTACATCAGCTACCAAGATTGTTCCCTTGAAAATAACTATGCCTGGGCCTGTCCTCTACAGTTCTGACAAGTCAATACCATGGAATTACGGTGGAGACATCTACTACCATGGTGTTAAACAAGTTGAAGTGACCGAAGAAAGCTCTGATGAAGAGGATGCCAGCATTGGAAACGTTGCTGGTACAAGCAAGATCACCCGAAGTGGGAGAATTTTTTCTCCAGAGATTGCCCCCCCAAAGGCGATCTTTGGACCCTCAGCTGCTGCCAGAGATAATCCTGCGCCAATAAAACTTTCCGCTGAAACTCCGTTGATTAAAGAAACTGTTATTCCTGTTGTTGTCCCTCCTTCTCCAGCTGATAAAGGAAAAGGGATCCAAGATGAGCTCGTCAGGACGAGGGCTCAACCTTTGGTCATCCCGAAGACCTCTAAGAAAGAGATGGAGGAGATCTTGAGGATAATTAAAAAGAGTGATTATGACGTGGTAGAGCAACTGGGGCAAACCCCCTCGAAGATCTCCATGTTAGCATTACTGCTTTGCTCTGAGGCACACGCTAAAGCATTGATAAAATTCCTGAAAACAGCCCATGTGCCCCAGGAAACCTCTGCAGACCAATTCCAAAATTGTGTGGCCAGCCTTACTGCAGACAACGGTTTAGGTTTCTATGATGCCGACCTAACTCCTAAAGGTAGAAACCACAATGATGCCTTGCACGTTTCAGTCGAGTTCCGAGGGACCACTCTCGCACATGTCTTGGTCGACACTGGTTCTTCGCTAAATGTGCTACCTAAGAAAGCTTTGGACCGGCTGGATTGTGAAGGTTTGGAGCTGAAGCCGAGTGATATTATTGTCAGAGCTTTTGATGGTTCAAAGAGAATGGTCCATGGGGAAGTTGATATTCCCATCAAGGTGGGCACTGAGGTGTTTAAATCTACGTTCTATGTGATGGACATCCGTCCATCATACTCTTGCTTGCTAGGTAGGCCTTGGATCTATCATGCGGGGGCTGTCACCTCCTCCTTGCATCAGATGTTAAAGTACCCTGTCAAAGGAAAGATCATAACCGTCCACGGTGAAGAGGAGTATATGATCAGCCACCTAAACTCTTTCCGATATGTAGAGGTGGAGGGTGAATTCATTGAGACGCCGTTCCAGCACTTCGAGGAAGTCTCTCCTAAGGTGGAAGTAGCAAAAGTGGTAGCTGAGGTACCAAAGCAGATGGCCAGGATGGCATCTCTGAAAGACGCAAAGGCTGCATTGAAGGAAGGGAAGAGCTCAACCTGGGGTCAGTTGCCCGATATTCCTCACAAAACAGACAAGTTTGGTTTAGGATTCACTATTGCGGGGCAGAAAGCTATGCGCCGCTCAAAGATTGAAAGAACGCCTGTCAAGATTTCCCCTTATGGAATCAACGCTTTGGAGGGTGAAGACGAAGAGGCCAACATTGAAGATTGGATCTACCCAACCATCGAAGGAGGACTACGCAACTGGGAGGCAAAGGATTTTGTCCCCATTACTTTTATTAATCAGTAATTATCTGTCAAACATTTCCTGTTGGTTTGTAATATTTACTCTTGAGCAATCCGTACACTACTTTTTCACCTCATGTCTTACCCGGGGCATGCAGGTCCATTTGTAAGGGTTTTGATTATTTTCATATCCATATGCCATGTTTAATGATTCATTAGACGTTTTTCATTGATAAACTGATGTGTTCATTTTCTTTCCTTTTTTGCATTTTGTTTGTTTAAGGATGGCTATCCCTTACACACATCCACACTCACAAATGCAGGTACCCATCCACTCTGGATTCTATGGGTAACTATTCTGCTATGTCCTTCAATAACTCTGAAGATCTGGTCAATCAAGCTGAGTATGAAGATGGTGGAGGTTGTGAAGTACCGGAAGAGCTGGCCAGACTTTTACAGCAATAAGAAAAGGCCATCTTGCCTCACGAAGAGTTGTTGGAAACTGTCAACTTAGGAACGGAGGAAGACCGGAAGGAAGTACAAGTGGGTGCCAATCTAGAACCGAGTGTCAAGGAGCGCCTGATACAGCTGTTAAATGAATACGTTGAAATCTTCGTTTGGTCTTACGAAGACATGCCTGGGTTGGATACCGATATAGTAGTTCATCATCTGCCTACCAAGGAAGATTGCCCTCCGGTGAAACAAAAGGTCCGCCGGATGCGTCCGGAAATGTCCGAGAAAATCAAAGCTGAGGTTATGAAACAATTTGATGCCAGATTTCTAGCGGTGACTTCTTACCCTCAGTGGATTGCCAACATGGTGCCAGTACCAAAGAAGGATGGTAAGGTCCGAATGTGCGTGGATTACAGGGATTTGAATAGGGCGAGCCCTAAGGATGATTTCCCTCTGCCTCATATCGACGTTCTGGTTGATAACACTGCCCAGCATAAAGTTTTCTCCTTCATGGACGGTTTTTCCGGTTATAATCAGATCAAGATGGCTCCTGAAGACATGGAGAAGACCACTTTTCTTACTCAGTGGGGCACCTTTTGCTACAAGGTCATGCCTTTTGGGTTGAAAAATGTTGGGGCAACCTACCAACGTGCCATGGTTGCTTTATTTCATGACATGATCCATCATGAAATTGAAGTATACGTCGACGATATGATTGCAAGGTCCCAAACTGAGGAGGAACACCTTGACCACCTACAAAAGCTGTTTGACCGTTTGAAGTTGTACAAGCTGAGGTTGAACCCAAACAAGTGCACCTTTGGGGTGAGATCTGGAAAATTGTTAGGCTTCATCGTAAGCGACAAAGGTATTCAAGTAGATCCTACCAAAGTGAAAGCCATACAAGAGATGCCGGATCCCAAGACAGAGAAAGAAGTCAGAGGCTTTCTAGGACGGTTGAACTACATTGCCCGATTTATCTCGCATCTAACCGCTACTTGCGAACCAATCTTCAAGCTGCTGAGGAAAGATCAAGTAGTACGTTGGAACGAAGAATGTCAGGCTGCTTTTGAAAGAATCAAAGAGTATCTCCAAGAACCGCCCATTCTTATGCCACCGGTTGAAGGAAGACCTCTAATCTTATACTTGACGGTGCTTGACAACTCAATGGGGTGTGTGCTGGGGCAGCATGACGAGTCTGGCCGAAAAGAGCACGCTATTTATTACCTTAGCAAAAAGTTTACCGACTGTGAGACCCGATACTCACTGCTCGAGAAAACTTGCTGCGCTTTGGTATGGGCTGCTCGCCGGCTGAGACAGTATATGTTGACTCACACTACTTTGTTGATTTCAAAAATGGATCCAATCAAGTACATATTCGAAAAGCCCGCCTTGTCCGGAAGAATAGCAAGATGGTAAATGATCTTGACGGAATATGACATCCAGTACACGACTCAAAAAGCAATCAAGGGAAGTGTACTGGCAGACCACTTGGCACACCAGGCAGTGGACGATTACCAACCAATGAACTTTGAATTTCCAGACGAGGATATCATGGTAGTAACTGATTTTGAAGTACCTGGACTGGATGAAGGACCTGAGGAAGGATCTCGATGGTCTATGCACTTTGACGGAGCCTCGAACGCTTTGGGTAATGGTATCGACGCTGTGATCATATCCCCTAAAGGCACTCATACTCCAATCACTGCCCGGCTATATTTCGACTGCACCAACAATATGGCAGAGTATGAAGCATGTATCATGGGTCTTCAAGCTGCAATTGACTTAAGGATCAAATTTCTGAGTGTCTTCGGAGATTCCACTCTCGTGATCAATCAGATCAAAGGCGAGTGGGATACGAAACACCCAAATCTTATTCCTTACAAGGAGTATGTGCTGACATTGGTTCCCCATTTCGAAGAGATAACATTTGAACACTTCCCGAGAGAGGAGAATCAGTTAGCAGACGCGTTAGCTACGATGTCTTCTATGTTCAAAGTCAAATGGGACAATGAGGCGCCCCAGATCATTATTTGGAAAAAGGATGAACCTGCACATTGTTGCGATCTCGAGATCGAAGAAGTAATAGAAAAACCCTGGTATCATGAAGTGAAGAGATACCTTGAAGCTCAAGAATATCCCGAAGGCGCATCTGTAAATGACAAGAAGTTCCTGAGAAGGTTTGCAGCCAAATTCTTCCTCAGCAATGGCATTCTCTACAAGCGAAACCATGATTCAACATTACTACGTTGTGTAGATAAGACTGAAGCAGAAAAGATCATGGCAGAGCTGCATGAGGGTACCTTTGGAACACATTCCAGTGGACATACCATGGCAAAGAGAATCCTCCGTGCGGGATATTTCTGGTCCACAATGGAAGCCGACTGTTATCAGCATTCTCGGACCTGTCATAAATGCCAAATCTATGCTGATAAAGTGCACATCCCTCCGGTTCCTCTGAACATTTTGACAGCACCTTGGCCTTTTGCAATGTGGGGCATTGATATGATCGGCGAAATCAGACCTACAGCATCTAACGGGCACCGCTTTATCCTAGTAGCAATTGATTACTTCACAAAATGGGTTGAAGCGGCTTCCTATGCTACTGTAACCAAGAATGTCGTGGCGCGGTTCATTCGGCATAACTTGATCTGCCGCTACGGTGTACCTGAGAGGATCATTACGGATAATGGTACCAATCTTAACAACAAGATGATCACCGAACTCTGCGAGCAATTCAAGATACAGCACCACAACTCTTCTCCCTATCGGCCGAAGATGAATGGGGCTGTAGAAGCAGCTAATAAGAATATCAAAAAGATTGTGCAGAAGATGATAGTGACCTACAAAGATTGACATGAAATGTTACCGTTCGCTCTTCATGGGTACCGTACCTCGGCGCGAACGTCAACAGGGGCAACTCCCTTTGCTTTGGTCTATGGCATGGAGGCGGTCTTGCCTATTGAAGTCCAGATACCCTCTCTCTGAATAATGAAGGATGCGGGATTGAACGAAGATGATTGGATCCAGACTCGGCTTGATCAATTAAACCTAATTGACGAAAAAAGACTTACTGCTATCTGTCACGGTCAGACATACAAAAAACGGATGATCAAGGCTTTTAACAAGAAAGTTAGACGACAGGAGTATCGAGTTGAGGATCTGGTAATCAAGCGCATTATCTTGCCGCAAAGCGATCCCAGGGGAAAATGGACTCCTACTTACGAAGGACCGTTTGTGATCAAGAACATATTTTCTGGTGGTGCGATGATTCTGGCCACCATGGATGGCGACGATTTGCCGCACCCCGCGAATGCAGACATAGTCAAAAGATACTACGCATGAAATAACCCGACAAGTCGAAAACCCGAAAGGGCGACTTGGGCAAAAATGGGCATCCCGGTGAACCGAAAACCCGAAAGGGCGGTTCAGGCAAAAATTAGGGATAAAACAAAAAAATTTGTACACCCGGCAAGTCGAAAACCCGAAAGGGAGGCTTGGGCAAAAAGGGGTTTCCCGGTGGATCGAAAACCCGAAAGGGCGATTCAGGCAAAAGTTAGGGAATTAAAGCGTATGACTATGTCTCGTCGGATCACTTTAAGGACAATCTCTTCATCAACGAACTCCAAGCTTCTGATCAATCCAGTCATCGGCAGGTGAAGCATCGAATGGACAAATATTCAGAGTTGTGAAGGCTATAGCAGAATAGAATCCCATGGAATTATTTCACATAGCCATCTTGCTTTTGTATAAAACTTTCAATTTTTACGGCGACATCCTCTTACTAGGATGCCTGTCTCCTTTGTACAAAGAAGCTCATAGAAAGTTAATACAAATACTTTTCCAAATACACAAATTTGCTTCGTCTTTCTTTCACACTTATGTTTATTTGAGAAACGTCCAATGTTTTGTTAAGTAGGCATATGCATTTGAACATAGTCATTTCCTCTCAAATCAGGAAAAGACGATTATTGATAGGTGGAAGGTACAGATAGAGATCTCGATGCCCTTTCAGAAGGAGTCCCCAAACAGAGTTTAACTCTAGGATCCCCAGTAGAACAAGAGCTTTCTCAAAACTGATCTCCCCAGCCAGAGAGCCTTCCATAACTTAGTTCCCCCCAGAGATAAGTTTCAGCACCCCCAGTGGAACTCTAAAAAATCTGAAAATCATATCCCCAGCGGAGCTAAAACTTCCAGCTGTCAATCCCCATTGGAACCAGACCAGTGAACATCCTCCCCACATGGATACTTCCCACCAGACTGAAGATTCTCAAATCTTACCTCTCCAGCTTAAGTCTACCAGGTCCTGAACTCCCCAGCAGAGATCATCAGAATTCTCTCACCCCGCAAGTCACCAAGGAGTTCTGATCCCCAGCAATGGTCCTAAGACCCCACAACAAGTAAAGATCTTGTTCCCCAAACAGTTGGCAGACAACAGGGATTTCTCATCCTCAGTAACCCCAGAGTTCTTCCATTATGGGTTTATTTCCCCAACATTTGTCCAGGATTTATTCTCCAAAACAAGTTACATTCCGGATTGATCGGTCGTTCAACAACTCCTTCATCATCTGTTGGAAGCTACAGTCGTCGAAGATCAAATTCTCACAAAATTCGAGTTATGAAGCCCGGTTTTGACCGGATAGTATCTTGATCGCTACAGCACATTGTGAAAACCGGACTACGACCAGATAACAGTGTCAGACTACCGCAAAGCCTAGATTGCGACCAGATAGTGGTATCCCCTCAGAGCAAGCTATGAAATCCGGATTCGACCGAATAATAGTTTAATCCCCTACAGCGCATTATGAAGACCGGACTACGACCGGATAACAGTGTCAGATTACCGCAAAGCCTGGATTACGACCAGATAGTGGGATCCCAAAATTCAAGTTATGGAGCCCGGATTTGACCGGATAGCAGCTTATTAAGTTATTGTGAAGCCTGGATTACGACCAGTTGACAATACGAGTTATTATGAAGCCTGGATTACAACCAGTTGACAATACAAATTTCTGTGAAGCCTGGATTACGACCAGAACAGCAGTCAAAGATACTACGGAGCCTGGAATCGACCAGATAGTGGTATGTCTTTAACACAAGTCGTGAAGCCCGGATTTGACCGGATAGTAGCTTATCAAGTTATTGTGAAGCCTGGATTATGACCAGTTGACAATATAAGCTTCTGTGAAAGCCTGGAGATCGACCAGATAACAGTTAAGCATCAGCAGAATGAAGACCCATTCTCGGTTCACAGAATATTCGAATATTCTCCAGTGAAGACCTCCTCAAGACAGGAATTCCCCAGTAACTTGGCATACGACCCAAGCTCCTGATCCCCCAGCAGTGGTCCCAAGACTCTTCATCTTCAACGATCAAAAGTTTCTTGCCCTACCCAGCAGCCAAGGATTTATTTTCCCCGGCAGTAGTCAAGATTCCTTTATCTTCAGCCATCCAGGATTCATCTATCCTCAGCAGGACAACTCATTAGCCTACATGCGCATTAATCACATTCATATCATGAACATTGATATAACATACATTGCGTCATGCATCATGACATTGCATACGATTAACTCTTTACCTTTTTCAGGTGAGATCAGTCGACAGACAAAAATCATCATCTTCCGAGATTCATCCAGAAATAGTTCAGATGTGACCCAGACACGGCGACATTCTGATACTTATTCCAAGATTCAGCCAGACACAGTTTCATACGGACTCATCATCAGGAAACCCTACACCGGTTCCTTCTCCGCTTCAAGACTTCTGAAAACAGTTTACAGATTCTTCCCAATATCGGATGTTAATCTATCACTTGTTCAGATGCAACTTTTGAAAACAGTTTACGGATGCTTCCCAACAACGGATGCTGCTCTATTGCTTATTCAACTCCAACTCCTGAAAACAGTTTATAGATTCTCCAAACACGGATGTCAATCTATTGCTTGTTCAGACCCCCAGTTCAGAGATGTTCCAAAACATGGATACCTTTCTGATACTCGTCCATTCACCAGTAACATACAGTTCAACAATCACCTTCAGATGGCATCTATAAGCCCATCCCCCTCCAGACATCTCCAGATGGCATCTTTAAGCCCATCACCAAATGGCATCTTTAAGCCCATTCCCTCTACCATCACGTCACCGAGTGCAAATTTCCAGGCACTCTAGTGTCCAATCTCCTCTTACCCTCGAGTCACGAAAGGCAAACTTGCCAATCTAACTCTTCAGGTCCAAGAAGATTGAACAGGGGCAACTGTTGTACCCCAAAATTTGCCCTCGCATTTTTTCACAAGAAATCACAGTTTCAGGCGTTTCCTGATTTTTCAAACTGGCTCAAGGATCGGTCAAACAGAATTTTCTCGTCAGTCAGACAAAATTAGGGTTTTATTGATTTTCATGGCTCTGGAATAATTCAAACAGTTTGCTTAGGGTTTGGTTGATTTTGGCTCAAATTTGATCAGGCGAACGCTTCTTTGGCATTTGATCAGGAACTAGGGTTTTTTTTGTGTGCGCATTCTCAAAAAGAATTAATCCCCACAGTGCTTTTCAAGTTATTCTGAGATATGGACTAAAACATTTGGATTGAATTCGCAGTGTTTGACTAAATCAATGAAAAGAGGCATTGGGATTGAGTTTGCAGTGTTGGTTAAAATCAGTAAAAGGAAAATACGTATGGGCAGTTGTTGTGATTGACTGTGCTTTGCTTTGGATGTTTGAAGCGCCAAGTTTATTAATTGATCAATGTTGAAACAATGTTTATTTAGTTATTTATTATTCTGAGTTTAAATAGTTGGAATTTATTTTCAATTATTATAATTTAAAGAATTATAAATAATAAAGTAAACAATTGAAAAGAAGAAAAGAATTAACTGGCAAAAAAATAGATTTTTATTCATCTTTATTCTATTTGTTACAATTATTGTTTAAATACCGTATTTATTTACAAAGTATTTACAATGATAATTTTACAAATATTTAAAGTGAAATAAAAAACTATCCTAATTTTTCTAAATTCTAAATCTTCATCTTCTATCCAATGCTCCCTTGATGCTCATTTGATTTTATCTGCAAAGAATAAGAAAAGAAGAAAAAGTCAAAGCAGAGAAAAATAGTTAAAGATAAACAGTCAAAAAAGTTCATCATTAAAGGCAACTGACTGGAATCAGTTAGCCCTCTCTGCAAATCACGGGATTTCTCCCGGTTCACAGAGAGGGATGGATAATGCTTGCTAAAACATGAATGCACAAAGTTGAAATGCACAAATTCAAATGTTGTCAAACCTACTGCATAATTTCAAAATTACCAAACAAACTGCAAAGTCCAAGACCAAACTGAATGGCCTAAACCAAGTCAAGAGTCCAAACTGAGTTCATGTTCAAACTATCCCAAAGAAGCAGGCAATATGGAAAAGAGATAAAATATGCAGGACTAAGCTACATTGCAAGTAACCTCCTATTTTCATCATGTTCCAGCATTGCCTTTTCAGAACAGTACACACATAACATTATTTAATGCTTAAAGCTGTACTGGAGAGAGAAGAAGAGAGGAAAAGAATAGGCTTACAGGTTTAGGCATGAAGACAAGATATATAAAAACAAAAAACTGCAATAAAACAGTGAGGCAGAAGGCAGAGATATGAAGAAATCAGAATGCAAACAAAACTGTCAATAAAAAGAAACAGAATTATCTTTCCACAAAAAACCCTTCAAACCGGATTCAAACCTTGAACCCTTTTTCTTGGGCATATAACACAAAAGCCTTCAGTTGTCAAAGTCTCCCGGCATTCAATAAGATCAAAAGATACAAGCCTGAACCTGTCAAAAAATAAACACAAATTGTCCAAGTCTCAAAAACCAATAAAGCCCTCAACCTTTCAAAAACCAGTGAACTCATCAAAATCCTGTTAACCTTTCAAGGCCTCAAGAACCTGCATTCAAAGATAACAGCATCAACCTGCTAAAGCTTCAAAACCAGATAAACACCCAAACCTGCCTGAGCAAATCAACCACCCGTCCAAAGCCAAAAAACATCAAACATTCAAAGTTTCCAAACCCATCAAGGCCCCAAAAAGCTGTCAACCTATTTCAAGCCTAAATCATAACCAAGCCACAATCCCTAAGAAAAGTTCATCATTGGGCCATCCAAAGCATACCAAATATCAAGTATTTCAAACCAAAATTATCCAGCATACAAGGCATCAAGACAATCAAACACAAAGAAGCATACTCAGGCAACACAAGCCCTCATAGTTTCCTCATCACTGGGTTATCATACAGGTACGAAGCATCACGCTAAAGCATACATATCAGAAGCAAGGCAACAGATCCAGCACAACAATAGCCAAGCATACAAGGCAGGCATCAAGACAAACAGAAGAAGGAGATAAAGAAGTATACTGAAGCATACAACAAAGCAAATAGAAAAAGAAAGAAAGATATACTCGGTTTTCAACGTGTCATCATCAAACCAACAAAGGGCCAAAGAATACACAAACCAGGAGCCCAAGCGAGCTCACATCACGTGCTTCCCCGCCGTCAAGCCTCCAAACGCCTCCAAATCCTTTGTCCCCCTCCTCCGTCAAGGTAGTTTCCCTTATTTTTCCTTCCTTTCATGCACCTCAATAACAAATAATGATAAACATAACCATCAGATCACAAAATCATAACGTGCAAATCATAAAACCCTAATGAGATTAAGATGAAATTTAACCTTGAACGAACCATCGCATGCTTGGCCGCGGAGAGAGGAATTCAGGTGGCGGCGTTGGTGGCTTGGGCGGGAAGGACGCAACTCGAGACTCCATGGCAACTGAAGAAGATGAAGGAACGAAGACGAAGTGAAGTAAACGGCGCAAACCCTAAGCCTTTCACCAAATGAGACAATTTTGACAAACCCTAAACAAAATATTATGAAACCTGTGGGCCTTGTCCCGTTCAGCATAGGCCCAAATGTGTTTCAGCTGATACACCCCCTCCTTTGGCTTCTGTTTCACATTTTGTTTGGGCCAAGTGTCCCCCCTTTAGCCCATCCCCTTTTACATAAAAAACTAACCATTTTTTTTTATCATTATATTTTTTCTTTTATAAGTTCAAATTAACATGATTTTGTTTGTAAATAAAAGCAATGTAATAATCATTTTATACACCATTTAAAAACAATTTTTTTAAAAATAAAATAACATCTTTTTTTTTATATATAAGATATTATTAAAATACACCAAAACATTCATTTTTTTTTAACTTAAGACATTTTCTAAATCTTAAAACTTTTCTTTTCGTAAAATAATTTGTACATAATTACATAATTTTTTCTTTAAAAGTTAATATTTTTCTTAAAATTAAAACTTTTTTATTTACACATATTAAACACAAAATATAAGAATACAAAAATTTAAATCAAACATACTTAATAATACATTTAAGTTCACGTTTCTTAATTTGTAAATAATCATACACATACCCTTACACTTACACTTACACCATACACTAATACATTTACTTTGCTTTACACCTATACAATTGCTATTTCTTATACATTGCTATGCATTACATATGGCGATCGATTCGATTTGGTTGTAATTATTTAAGTCTCATCCCCACTTGTATATTTGTACCCCCATCCCGGATACTCATTTGTAATAGTTTAGGACTTTAAATTCCCGCAATTTACCGCTTTCGAATTATACCATGGTTAGACCTAGGGTTTGTATGTACATAAAATCAAACGCTAGATAACCTAATACAAGACAAATACATGAAATCAATACACAATCACACTTGCACCCCCTAGGGTAATCCCACATGTTGCCTGCCAAAATGGACCATGCTCGCACGTCGAGTTTCTTTGGCAAAACAAATTCAAATGATCATAAGTCCCTCGATGACGCTTTCGAAAGTTGCCTAAAACGGAATGATCATAGCCCCTTCAAGTAAATTGCCAAAGACACTTGGCACCATTGCATTCATGGTCCATACGATGACCCGCGCCCGTTCCATTAAACATCCTAAACGCAAGATTGTCCACCAAATTCAATGGTGGAACAAAATTGTTAAAAAGGGGTTGAAAGCATAGAGAAAACCTTCGAGTACAATAGGGGTAGACCAAACTCTTAGTTACTTGAAATCAACTTGCAAAAACACTTGCCTCCTTTTCAAAAACCACACTTCACAAACACTTTCAAAACAAACTTCCAAAAACACTTTGAAACATCTTTTCGAAAAGATACACACCGTTGTATATACTCAAACACGAGTCATTATAATGGTTGCCGAAACAAAGGCGTCTATTTCAAAACATTTTCAAAAACACACACACACACCATTTTTCAAGCAATTAAAAATCAAGGCAAGTGATCTAAAACCAAGTAACTAAGAGCCCATGGATAACCATGGATGAAAAGGGTGCTAATACCTTCCCTTTTCATAATCTACCCCCGAACCCACGAAACATCTCAAAAAGGTTTTTCCTGTGCTTTTTAACCTTTCCTTTAGGATAAAATAAAAAGTCGGTGGCGACTCTTGCTAAACCGAACAAGTGCGAATACAAACGCAAAACCTAAAGTCAGTTCTCCCACCGTATCACACATTGCAACTGACAACTTGATATTTTCTAAGCAACTTAAATATTGGTTTGTAAGTGGCTGTCAGATGCGAGATGAATTTGATAATGTAATTTAATCTGCCCAAGAAACCACAAACTTCCTTATCTATACAAGGTGCTGGTATGTTTTGAATGACTTTGACCTTGTCAGGATCCACTTCAATACCTCACTGACTCATAACAAACCCTAGTAGTTTTCCAGATCTAGCATCAAAAGTTCACTTGTTGGGATTCAGACGTAGTCTGTACTTTCTCAATCATTCTAACAACTTTTTCAAATGAGTAACATGATCTTCCTTAGTCTGAGACTTTGCAATCATGACATTCACATAGACTTCAATCTCCTTATGCATCATTTCATGAAAGAGAGTTACCATGGCTCTTTGGTAAGTTGTCACATCATTCTTCAGTCTGAAAGGCATCACTTTGTAGAAAAAGGGCCCCATGGTGTAATGAAGGTTGTCTTCTCCATATCTTGGGGAGACATCTTGATTTGATTGTATCTAGAGAAATCATCCATGAAAGAAAACACAAAGAAATGAGTTGTATTATCTACCAATACATCAATGTGAGGTAAAGGGAAGTCATCCTTCAAACTGACTTTGTTCAAATCTCTATAGTCCTCACATATTCACACTTTACTCAATACAGAAATAATGTAAAATAAGGTGGATGGCAGATGGATCTTACGTCTTTCATCACTAAAATCATCCCATTAGAGAAACTCATTATCATAGTTCAAATCCATTTAATAGTCATTGTATCATGCGCCCACACTCCCACACTAGTACTCAGTTCCTAACTAAGTCCTTCATTTAAATGGGGTTAACATGCCATTTCACATGTACATATTTCATTTACCATCTACACTATACTTCTCACTCTTTTATTCACTTAGGTTATAAAGTGTTAATCTTACATGCTAGTCTCTTTCCACCACATCGGAACCTTGAACCATCGCTGTGATCGGTGGATCTGGAACTGACTGTTTAACGCTGGTTCGCGAAATGTCGCGGAAGTAAGAGTCACCACCGTCTTTTATTTTCTCCAAATGGAAAGGACAAAAGCACAGAAAAATTCCTTAAAGAGATTGCTCTCGGTTCGGGAGGTAGATTATAGAAAGGGAAGGTGTTAGCACCCTTTCTATCCATGGTTATCCATGGGCTCTTAGATACTTGCTCATTTGTGTTTTCAAAAATGTTTGTTTGCTTTTCAATTGTGGGTTTTAAAAAAGTTTCTTTGAAAATTCCAGTTCGACTCTTGTATCGGTCCTCAAGAGTGTTTGAAAAATTGCTTTCGAAAGCTTTTGAAAATGTGTTGGTGTGAAAAGTATTTTTTGATTTGTTTTGAAATTAGAGAAAGTACCTAGAGTCGTCTACCTACCCTAAGGAATTCGTCTGTGTAAATGTCCTTTAAAGTAGTGCCATCCCACCATTGAGAGGTAGGTAGCACCACCGTTGGAGGTGTTCGGGTCAATTCGAGGTTCGGGACATGGTGATCACCAGAGCAATGGGAAGACACCTTAGAAGCTACCCTCATGTCAGGTTCCCGGATCATGAGGACTTACTAAAACATCCTCTACTCGACGATCACCTTTCGAGGCAAGGCAACAGTGAGGCGTACCCTAGGAGTGGTGTGTGATTTGTGTGTCATGTTCATTTATTTTTGTCTTGTCATGTCAAAGTGGTCTATGCGTTTATTTTTATTTATTGTCATTCATTCTTGCATGCATTTATTAACAGTTAAAAATATGCGGAAATTGAAAGTTCTAAACTATTACAAAGGCGCGGGTTCACATCGCCAAAATTAAAATCCATGACCCGATTTGAAGGAAAAATAAATAATTAAAGTAAAGTGCGAAAGATAAATATTTACATGGCTTTGGGAGAGTTACATAAATATTTATAAGAAGGAAATAAATAAAAACGCGCGAATAGGAATTAAAATTGGAAGCGAGGGCGTTGGACCCTTTTTAATGAAATTAAATTAAATGATTAAACTAATGAAATTAAAGAGAAAAAAGAAATTTTTTTTTTGAGTTTTTGGTATTTATGTTTTTAATGTATTTTTATGAGAAAGATTAAATGAAATTAAAATATTAACCCTAATTCTAATTTTTTTATTATTTATTAAGAAAAACATGTTAAAATTAAACCTAAAATTAATCTAATTATTTACATGCAATTTTGATTTATAAAAATAAATAATTAATTATTAGTGAAATTTATTTACAAAAAAACATTAATTAAATAAATATATTTTGATTTTTATGACTTTTCTGTTTTTTACTATTTTTTATATTTTATGAAAATAAGTTAAATTAAAGGAATTAATTAAAAAAAGAAATAATTGAAATAAATAAAATAAGGAAAAGAAAGAAAATACAATACCTTGGGGGATTTCTGTCCCCTTTTTGGAGCTGAATTGGAGTGGTTTGGCCATTTGTATTCTGGCCTCATCATGCATAAGTTGTTCTACTTTGGCCATTTGGCTTTTGGCTTTTGGCCATTTGCGTTTTGGCCTCAACGTTCCTTAATGAACCTGGGATCCTGTCTAAATCTGCAGTTGAATCTCACGAACACATTAAATAAAATCATAAAATGCAAATAAAGCCAATATATGAACAAATTTAATGTTTAGGCACAATATGGCATGTATGAATGATTATACCCTTTTGATCATGGAGATCAAATCAATCTTACTCTTACTGGAAAATCAGTGGCCTGAATGCTTTTATGCCTTACTGGAAAATTAGGATCATGGAGATCAAGCCTGCCTTACCCTTACTGAAGAAGTAGTGAGGTGTTGGTTTGTAACTGTGATGGCTTGTTGGTAGTGAGAGAGATTTGTAATAAGGATTTCAAGGTTTTAGGATTCTTGAAAGAATTTGATATTCTAACAGTGTTGTGGCAATGTTTTTTCTCTCTTTTTTTTCTTTCTCTTTTTCTCCTCTTTTTTTTTTCTCTGGTTTGTGTGAAAAGAAGGTGATTATATAATGGAAATTAGGGTAAAGCAAATGGGCTTTGAATGTGCAATTGGGCCTCCAATATTCACTTGAATTCGTCACTTTCCAGGCTAAATCGCAGGGAATTAAGTGCATTTTTTGAAGTTGAAATGTGAAGACAAAATGTAGCCGGCATCGAGAACTAACTCCTGTCTGAAAATCGACTCAATCGGATAAACGGTGAATTAGTTATGAATTTTTGAAGTTTCAGCTCAGACAAACTTATTTTGGGCTCCAGTGTCGACTCTGACACGTTCTTCAATAAAAAACTGGTATTGATCGGTGCATAATTTGGTCTCGACTTTTGAAGCAAAGTTGTAGATCTATGAGTCAGTGACCTTGTGTAAAAATATGAGCCCAATCCGATAAAAATTGACCGAGTTATGAATTTTCGAAGTTTCGGCTCAGATGAAGTAATATTCAGCATTCAGGATTTTCAGCGTGTCACGCACTTTGAGCAAAAAACGAAGGCCTTTTGAATACCGTTTGAACTCAATACCTTCTGTAAAAATGTAGCCAACTCAATTTGTGAAATTTTGGCACCGGAACCAGCTCGATATGATGAAAATCGACCAAGTTATGATTTTCTGAACATGACGCAAATAAACTTCTGTCACAAATTTTCTGTATGAAAATACTTGATAAATCCACATTTTTGAAGACCTTATGATCGAAATTGGCTTCCAGCCGTGAGAGATGAAAACGTAGATAATGTCAAGACGGAATTTTGGCCATCGGAACGGGTTCAAAACGAGTCACGATCTTCAAGTTATGAATTTTTTAGCGCGTAAAAACTGCACTTTCAGCACACTTTTTCACCATATTTCTTTAAGAAAACTTACACATTCGGATACCTTCTTTAAAGAATTATCTCTTGAGCCGAACCTGAATTTGAGAATACGTTATCAGAGATACCTTGGCGAAAGAACACCTGAATATAACGCGCCGGGTTGGACTTGTGAATTTTCTTGAAATGTTTTAAGAAATATGGGAGGGCAAATTTTGGGGTACAACAGTTGCCCCTGTTCAATCTTCTTAAACCTGAGGATGTAGATTGGCTTGCGTGCCTTTCGTGATCCGAAGGTGGAAGATGATTGAACACTAGAGTGCCCAGAAATTTGCGCTCACATAGTAGTGTGATGGGGGAATGGGCTTATAGATGCCATTTGGAGATTGATGGATAGGATGATGGGCTTATAGATGCCATGCTGAGAGGTGATGGAAGGTGGATGGGCTTATAGATGCCATCTGGATGTTGATCGCGTAAGAGATTCCTTAGCGAGAACTTGCGTACCTGCAAAAGAAAAATGACTACCGACCTGTCACAGGAGCTGGTCTTCAAACTCTTTGTATGGATGTGTCCTGACTGGTTACAGGAGCTGGATCTGGAGCTTCAAACGGTGATGAATGAACCAGGGATGGTTACCACCTCAATAGGAACGGTGAGAGAACCTTGGACGATTACTACCTCAACAGGAACGCTGAGAGAATCTTGGGATGATTACTACCTCAATAGCAATCGTTGAGAAAATCTTGGATAACTTCAACCTCAACAGCAATTGTTGAGCGAATCTTGGGATTACCACCTCCGCAGTATCGGGGAGAGAACCATAGGCGACTACAACCTCAATAGAAATCATTGAGAGAATCTTGGATAACTTCACTTCAACATCAATCATTGAGCGAAATCTGGGATTACCACCTCCGCTGGATCGGGGAGAGAACCATAGACGACTACAACCTCAACAGCAAACATTGAGAGAATCTTGGATAACTTCACTTCAACAGCAATCGTTGAGCGAAATCTGGGATTACCACCTCCGCAGGATCGGGGAGAGAACCATAGGCGACTTCTACTGAGTCTTCATCAGGAAAATCTGTTTGGGGTCGATTTAGCTGGACTAGAGAAGGCCTTGGACTGGATAAGAAATCTTTGGAGTCGATTTAACTGAACCGGTCTAGGTCTTGGAATGTCTTCAACTGGATAAGAAACAGGGAGATCTTTGGAGTCAATCTGACTGAACCAGAGAAGGCCTTTGACGGGATAAGAAATAGAGAAATCTTTGGAGTCGATTTAACTGAACCGGTCTAGGTCTTGGAATGTCTTCAACTGGGTCTTTATCAGAAAAATCTGTTTGGGGTCGATTTAACTGGACCAGAGAAGGCCTTTGACTGGATAAGAAATCTTTGGAGTCGATTTAACTGAACCAGACAAGGTCTTTGGAGTCTTCAATTGAGTCTTCAAAAGAAAAACCTTTAGGAGTCGGTTTAACTAGACCAGAGAACGCCTTTGACTGGATAATAACCAGGAAAATCTTTGGAGTTGATTTAACTGAACCAGACAAGGTCTTTGGAGTCTTCAACTGAGTCTTCAAAAAGAAAAACCTTTAGGAGTTGGTTTAACTAGACCAGAGAACGCCTTTGACTGGATAATAACCAGGAAAATCTTTGGAGTCGATTTAACTGAACCAGACAAGGTCTTTGGAGTCTTCAACTGAGTCTTCAAAAGAAAAACCTTTAGGAGTTGGTTTAACTAGACCAGAGAACGCCTTTGACTGGATAATAACCAGGAAAATCTTTGGAGTCGATTTAACTGAACCAGACAAGGTCTTTGGAGTCTTCAACTGAGTCTTCAAAAGAAAAACCTTTAGGAGTTGGTTTAACTAGACCAGAGAACGTCTTTGACTGGATAATAACCAGGAAAATCTTTGGAGTTGATTTAACTGAACCAGACAAGGTCTTTGGAGTCTTCAACTGAGTCTTCAAAAAGAAAAACCTCTAAGAGTTGGTTTAACTAGACCAGAGAACGCCTTTGACTGGATAATAACCAGGAAAATCTTTGGAGTCGATTTAACTGAACCAGACAAGGTCTTGAAATATGCTTGAGAACTTAACTGGATATTTCCTAAAAGGTAAAGGTCAGTCATATGCAATGCGTGATATGGATCAAGCAATGATGTTCTCAACATAAATGAGACTTGTAAGGTATGATGCGTCTATGCATGCTATAATGATGTATGGAAGTGTGATGTTTATGAATGTATTTTTTCGCCTTAGGAAAATAAATCCTTGACGGGTGCCGGGAAGTCACTCCTGGGCTGATGTTAAAGAATAGATTTTGCTTCCGCTGGGGATGATAGTTGCAAGAATACCGGTAGGAGAAGATGACTCTGTTAGGGAATAAACTTGGCGAATGGATTACTCTGCGGGGAGAAAAATACTCTAGTAATCTTGCTGGGGAGCAATACTCTGTGGGGAGAGAGATACTTTGCTGAGTTGTTGATAATAACTTGCTGAGGATACCCTTGTTGTGTTGGAAGTGTTGATAGACTTCGCTGGGGGTAAGAAGACTTCGTCGAGGACATTCTTTCCGTGGCTTTTGGCTGAGGATAACCCAGTTATATCCTGGTAGGGAAATAACTCTTTGAATAAAGCCGGGAGACGCGTTCGTGCTCTGAGAGGGATAAGCTTCCAGAATCTACTGGGGATAAGCTTACTGCCTGGGGAGATGGATTCCAACTTTCATGGGAAACCTTGATTGGACTCTCCTGGGGAAGTTTTGAGATGTATCGGGGGAAGTGACTCCACTGAATGTTTGATATACCTCCGGGGAACAATCTTTAGACCAAGACTGTCGGGGATGCTTGTTAAGAATACATGTATGCTACTGGGGAATGTTGAGATCTGCTGGAGGATACTCAGCTTCCTTAAGGTTGATAACTTTGCTTGGAGAGAGTGTATTGCTTGCTGGCTCACTCTCTGGGGAATTAAGACATATTGGTTGTGTTCTTTAGCTGAACCTATCTTGGTACCTTGGAGGATGGAACAATTAGATTGCTTAGACAACTCTTTATTGCCCCTGTTTCAGTGGTGGGAGAGGCAGACCTGTGAGGTGCTGATAGTTGTTGATGGATAGACCTTCTTCCGGTAGGCAGGTGACAAGATGACAGGACATAGTCGTACGCTTTGATCCCTAACTTTTGCCTGGACCGCCCTTTCGGGTTTTCAGTCCACCGGGATACCCATTTTTGCCGAAGCCGCCTTTTCAGGTTTTCGACTTGCCGGGTGTACAGATTTTTTCATTTCATCCCTTCATTTTGCCCGAACCCTTTTGGTTCGCCGGGAAGCCCTAATTTTTGCCTAGGTATGTCAACCTAGCGGGTCTTTGATTATGCGTAGTATTTTTCGACTATGTCCACGTTCAGGGAATGTGGGGAGTTGCCCCTGTTGGAAGTATTTTGCCACGCCACCAGAAGGTGTTTGATCAGACAAGATTCGTTGTTGAAATGCCCCAAGTGACTCAGGCGGAGATTTGCCCCAGGCTATTTGGTCTTTGAGATATTCTCCGAACCTTGGCTTAATTGCCCCAGATAATGGACCATGGTCATGTCTGCCCCTTGATTGGAGGTACTTCTGTTCATTAGGCATTCGTCGTGCGAACTTCTATGCTGTTCAAACAAAAAGTCATATGCAAACAAAGTTATGTTAAAAATGCAAAGCCTATGCCTGTCTTGAAGATTTTGAAAATGCATTCTTTTTCATAAAACAAATGAATGTTTGTAAAACGTGATGTCAACTCCGTATTTTACCGTGAGCCTTAAGGAGTCAGGATACCTTTCGTAACAATATGCTTTCGAACTAACCCATGCTTCAGCTAGGACTTTTGAGGGTTATAACGTGGCCTGGTTCACGGTTTAAGAAACAAAGGATAAAGGCTCAAATTTATTTGTACCCACCCGCTCTTCGTGATGTTCTTCAAACCTAAACTCAGCTGATCGTGCGTTAGACCTTGTTTGATTTTTTTCTTTGATATACCAGTGATGGTTCGGATGTTGATAGTTTATTTTGAATAGGTAGTCATTTCCTTTTTTGTTGAGGATTTGTAAGACCTCTTTCTTGTCTGATTTTTTGTTATCCCTTTCTTTTTTGCCTGAACTGTTCCCTTTTTTGGAATCACAGTCAGCGGGATGCCCCAGTTTTGTAAGTCTCCTTCATGGGTTCTGACTTAACGGGTTCTTTATTTTTTGAGATAATAATGACTGCCTTTCTTCATTGATTATTCGGAACCATCACTGTCTTTTTTTTTAAGGACCTCTTTGGTGCCATTCGTTATGCACTTGGATCAACTGAGAGAACTACCCTGCCCCAGGTTATGATTAAGGGTTTTAAATTTCGAAAAGAAAAAACTCCTACTTCTTTGGCTCAGAGGGGTTGACGAGGGATTATCTTCCTTATAGCTCCAGTGTTTAGGGATTGAAACAATGCATGTACCTCATCAGCGGGGTCTGTTCAAAAGCATACTGTAAATGTCATGATATCGTTTTCGTCATCCTCCCTCAAGAGGCTTAGAATTATTAATTGAGAGTTGATCATCAGAAAAAATATGAAAATAATTTGCGTATAGTGAATACGAATATATTGCTTCAAAACAGACATATGCGATGCATTAATGAAATAACAACGTTTGATATGAATGGAATGTTTGAACAATCAAAGAAAATTGCAACTTGAAAGATTCTAATGAACAAAAGTTTTTTAGTCTCAGGGCTTGTCACTTCAAATGGTGAGCTCTGGAGGGATGGTAGAAAAATTCAGCCTGACCATCTTGTGTGAGCTCCAGTGCTCCTTCATCAATTAGGTCATGGATCTTGTTCTTCAGAGCCCAACACTCATTTGTATCATGTCCTGGACAGGCAGAGTGGTAGGCACACCTTTTATTGGGATCATAGATAGGAGATGATGTGTTGGGGTTCCGGGGATGAGCCCTTAATGTGATCAGATTCAACCTCAACAGGCGTTGCAAAGCCTGAAACAGCGACATGTTGAGCTGGGTGAATTGCCTCCTGGACTTGTCTGGCTGAAGCCGGTGAGGTTGATGCTGAATTTGTGACACTGGAGCCATTTGAGAAGCTCTCCCCTTATCTCCTTGTCTCAAAGGCGGTTGAACGATGACTGGCTTTTTACCCTTAGACGTTTGCCCCAGTTGGTTATTCTGAAGCAGTTGGTTGATGAGAACCCCGAGCTCATCTTGTCTTTGAGCTAAGTCTTGGATGATAGTTACTTGCCCCAGCATCTGGGCTCTCATTGCATCCATTTCAGCTTGCAGATGTTTCAGCCGTTCGTCCTCAGCGCGATTCCTGACCAAAGTCTCCATGAGCAGTGTCCTTAGCTCCTCCTGCCCCTTGGATAGATTCAGGAGGGTTTCCCCGAACCGAGTCTCTTGAGCAAGAAGGTCCTGGTTATCTTGTTGGGAGGCCATTGCTGAAATAAACAGCGAGAAAGGTAAGTGACCTGCAACAAGGGTACCTGTTATGCAAAGATATGTATAATATGCATGCAATATTTTCAAGGATCTCGCGGGGTAAACAAGAAGATTGTTAGCATTTGGATTTGTAGCTTGATTGAAGGAACTGCATATTATTGAGAGTCCTTCTTCAAAGGGTCAAAGGCTCACCATATCTAGTGGGTCATAGCCCCTGACTTTAGTCATCATGTCTGGTTTTGGTTTCCAAGCAACTTTGGTTAGGGGAACCTTCTTCAAGAGTCAGAGCTCACCGTATCAAGTGGGTCATAGCCCCTGTCAACCTTGGCTAGAGGAAAATAAATCCTCTTTGCCCCTTGCTAGATGTTTGATTCATCATGACCTGCATCACAAGCCCTTGAGATCCTTGAAATAGGTTAGGATGTATGCAATGGTATGATGTCATGATGCATGGGGTAATATGAATAAACCATGTTATGAGCCCTTATTAAGGACTATAAACAGAAACCGGCAAGAGACTCAAGTAAAACCTGTTATGAGTCCTAATTGAGGACTGCAAACCAAAACCTGTAAGAAACCTAGTATACCCTGTTATGAGTCCCTATTAAGGACTATAAACAAAACCTGTAAGAAACTTAGTAAACCCCTGTTATGAGTCCTAATTAAGGACTAAAACAAAACCTGCGAGGAATTCAATAAACCCTGTTATAAGTCCTAATTAAGGACTATAAACAAAACCTGTAGGAAACTCAAGTGTCAGACAACAAGCATGCAAATAGTCAAGTACGAAGGCACACAAGTCACACAAAAGAGCCCTTAGAGTTTAGGCCAGCATGAGGTCTAGGTATTACCCTCTTTCAGTTTGTTGGTTCATACCTGTCCTATCAAAGTAACCGGGTTCTTAGAGGATCCCAATATCATTGACTACCCTCAATCGGTCATAACTCCAGCATCGCAATCTTTTCTTGCGGCCAGAACCATCACGAGAGTTTAGCCTCAATGGGCGTAGCATACTGCTACTGTTCTAATGGCCAAATTGTGTCATTTAAGGTTCTAAGGTCTGTTGGTGCTTAATGACTCCTTGGAAGACCCATATTCTCCCCGTTTCAACACGAGGGATATCGGTACAGACCAAGGCGCCACACCAACGTAGCCACTGCTTCACCCATGTCGGTATACGCCGGACAGGTCCCTCACAGCTTATGCTACCTAAACAGGGTATCCCCAGATCCGGGTTAGGATCTATGTAACTCCCATGCAACCCACAATTTAAAGCAAGCAAGGAAAGCAATTGAAAACACAGTTATGAGTCATATCCCTAAGGTACACCTCACTTTAAGTTAAGTCCCCAGCAGAGTCGCCAGTTCTGTGATCGGTGGATCTGGAACTGACTGTTTAACGCTGGTTCGCGAAATGTCGCGGAAGCAAGAGTCGCCACCGTATTTTATTTTCTCCAAATGGAAAGGACAAAAGCACAGAAAAATTCCTTAAAGAGATTGCTCTCGGTTCGGGAGGTAGATTATAGAAAGGGAAGGTGTTAGCACCCTTTCTATCCATGGTTATCCATGGGCTCTTAGATACTTGCTCATTTGTGTTTTCAAAAATGTTTGTTTGCTTTTCAATTGTGGGTTTTAAAAAAGTTTCTTTGAAAATTCCAGTTCGACTCTTGTATCGGTCCTCAAGAGTGTTTGAAAAATTGCTTTCGAAAGCTTTTGAAAATGTGTTGGTGTGAAAAGTATTTTTTGATTTGTTTTGAAATTAGAGAAAGTACCTAGAGTCGTCTACCTACCCTAAGGAATTCGTCTGTGTAAATGTCCTTTAAAGTAGTGTCATCCCACCATTGAGAGGTAGGTAGCACCACCGTTGGAGGTGTTCGGGTCAATTCGAGGTTCGGGACATGGTGATCACCAGAGCAATGGGAAGACACCTTAGAAGCTACCCTCATGCCAGGTTCCCGGATCATGAGGACTTACTAAAACATCCTCTACTCGACGATCACCTTTCGAGGCAAGGCAACAGTGAGGCGTACCCTAGGGGTGGTGTGTGATTTGTGTGTCATGTTCATTTATTTTTGTCTTGTCATGTCAAAGTGGTCTATGCGTTTATTTTTATTTATTGTCATTCATTCTTGCATGCATTTATTAACAGTTAAAAAGATGCAGAAATTGAAAGTTCTAAACTATTACAAAGGCGCGGGTCCACATCGCCAAAATTAAAATCCATGACCCGATTTGAAGGAAAAATAAATAATTAAAGTAAAGTGCGAAAGATAAATATTTACATGGCTTTGGGAGAGTTACATAAATATTTAAAAGAAGGAAATAAATAAAAACGCGCGAATAGGAATTAAAATTGGAAGCGAGGGCGTTGGACCCTTTTTAATGAAATTAAATTAAATGATTAAACTAATGAAATTAAAGAGAAAAAAGATTTTTTTTTTTTTTGAGTTTTTGGTATTTATGTTTTTTATGTATTTTTATGAGAAAGATTAAATGAAATTAAAATATTAACCCTAATTCTAATTTTTTTATTATTTATTAAGAAAAACATGTTAAAATTAAACCTAAAATTAATCTAATTATTTACATGCAATTTTGATTTATAAAAATAAATAATTAATTATTAGTGAAATTTATTTACAAAAAAACATTAATTAAATAAATATATTTTGATTTTTATGACTTTTCTGTTTTTTACTATTTTTTATATTTTATGAAAATAAGTTAAATTAAAGGAATTAATTAAAAAAAGAAATAATTGAAATAAATAAAATAAGGAAAAGAAAGAAAATACAATACCTTGGGGGGTTTCTGTCCCCTTTTTGGAGGTGAATTGGAGTGGTTTGGCCATTTGTGTTCTGGCCTCATCATGCATAAGTTGTTCTACTTTGGCCATTTGGCTTTTGGCTTTTGGCCATTTGCGTTTTGGCCTCAACGTTCCTTAATGAACCTGGGATCCTGTCTAAATCTGCAGTTGAATCTCACGAACACATTAAATAAAATCATAAAATGCAAATAAAGCCAATATATGAACAAATTTAATGTTTAGGCACAATATGGCATGTATGAATGATTATACCCTTTTGATCATGGAGATCAAATCAATCTTACTCTTACTGGAAAATCAGTGGCCTGAATTCTTTTATGCCTTACTGGAAAATTAGGATCATGGAGATCAAGTCTGCCTTACCCTTACTGAAGAAGTAGTGAGGTGTTGGTTTGTAACTGTGATGGCTTGTTGATAGTGAGAGAGATTTGTAATAAGGATTTCAAGGTTTTAGGATTCTTGAAAGAATTTGATATTCTAACAGTGTTGTGGCAATGTTTTTTCTCTCTTTTTTTTCTTCCTCTTTTTCTCCTCTTTTTTTTTCTCTCTGGTTTGTGTGAAAAGAAGGTGATTATATAATGGAAATTAGGGTAAAGCAAATGGGCTTTGAATGTGCAATTGGGCCTCCAATATTCACTTGAATTCGTCACTTTTCAGGCTAAATCGCAGGGACTTAAGTGCATTTTTTGAAGTTGAAATATGAAGACAAAATGTAGCCGGCATCGAGAACTAACTCCTGTCCGAAAATCGACTCAATCGGATAAACGGTGAATTAGTTATGAATTTTTGAAGTTTCAGCTCAGACAAACTTATTTTGGGCTCCAGTGTCGACTCTGACACGTTCTTCAATAAAAAACTGGTATTGATCGGTGCATAATTTGGTCTCGACTTTTGAAGAAAAGTTGTAGATCTATGAGTCAGTGACCTTGTGTAAAAATATGAGCCCAATCCGATAAAAATTGACCGAGTTATGAATTTTCGAAGTTTCGGCTCAGATGAAGTAATATTCAGCATTCAGGATTTTCAGCGTGTCACGCACTCTGAGCAAAAAACGAAGGCCTTTTGAATACCGTTTGAACTCAATACCTTCTGTGAAAATGTAGCCAACTCAATTTGTGAAATTTTGGCACCGGAACCAGCTCGATACGATGAAAATCGACCAAGTTATGATTTTCTGAATATGACGCAAATAAACTTCTGTCACAAATTTTCTGTATGAAAATACTTGATAAATCCACATTTTTGAAGATCTTATGATCGAAATTGGCTTCCAGCCGTGAGAGATGAAAACGTAGATAATGTCAAGACGGAATTTTGGCCACTGGAACGGGTTCAAAACGAGTCACGATCTTCAAGTTATGAATTTTTTAGCGCGTAAAAACTGCACTTTCAGCACACTTTTTCACCATATTTCTTTAAGAAAACTTACACATTCGGATACCTTCTTTAAAGAATTATCTCTTGAGCCGAACCTGAATTTGAGAATACGTTATCAGAGATATCTTGGCGAAAGAACACCTGAATATAACGCGCCGGGTTGGACTTGTGAATTTTCTTGAAATGTTTTGAGAAATATGGTGTTTCCAGTGATTTCTGGGAAACAACCGCTAGTCTTCCAAACTATCGAATAATCTTTATTAACGCTACTCAATCTCTTTGGTGACTCACAGGATCGACTAGATTGATCCTAGGACTCCTTGGATATTACGGTTACTCTCACAATCGAACAATTATTCATGGGTGCTATTGTATAAATATTTGGTTTGTTTCGATCCCTCTCTCTAAGAGTTTAAGAATGTGGTCAAAATGTATGTGAAAACTAAGTTATACGAATAATTGCTAGTTGTAATGCTGATTGAAAAGACATATAAAACTGTATGGAAAATGAAGTAACTGGTTTCGATCCATAAAACATTTAACACACAAGGTTTCTGGAATGTGGAAGTTTAAAATGTGAAGAAAGCGTTTAATGCAAGAAATCTAGAAATGACTTTGAGTGAAAGTACATGTTTGAAGAATAATACTTGAAAGTAAAGACATTGAAAGCGTAAGAGTTCTCTGAAATATGAAGTGCTTCGAAATATAAAGAATGCAGTAAAATGTAAAACTTTGAAGAAAAGACTTTGAAATGAAAAGACAGTAAATAAAGAAACTTGCAAATGTTATTCGACAGAAAGAAAAAGAAGGAAAGTGCTGGAAATAGTAAAAGGGCTTTTATTAAATTAAAAATACATGGTGCTATCATACATACATCTCTCTTGCATTCGTTTCCCTTGCCATGTGGTAGTTTGAATGTTATTGAGTATTTTGTATAACAGATATGACACACTGAAATCCTAACACTAAGACTTCTATTTATACTAATTCGACCCTAACGGTCTCGCTACAAGATCATGCCACGTTTCGAACATGCAAGACAATGCTCCTTTCATCTTTCCACGTGTCCTCAAATGCTCCAACGCATAACTTTCAAACCTTGAAAGTCCCGCTTTCATTTAAATTTCAAATGCTTTGGTGTTCTTCTGCTTCGAACGCTCTTCTCAGATTTAGCTTCGCTGCTGTTTCGAGACCCCTTTGGATACGCTCCCAAGATCATCGTTCGAAGCTTCAAGCTTTGACACACTCATTCGAAACACTACTTCTGCAATTTCGAAGCGTGGTGTTTTAATTTCATTTCGATCAGAACTTCTAGCTCTTTTTTTGAATTCTAAATAACACTATCAAAATCTTCAGCCAACAAATTGCCCCTTTAAAATATGTATTTCGATCTCTCTGAGAAATACCTATTTTAAATATTTATACCAGATTTTGATAGGATCTTCGAATCATCATAGCATTTAATGCGTTTGACCCTAGTCACATCAATCATAGCACCCTTTGGGTACCTTAACCGCCCAAAGTCACTTCACAGCATGGTGCAGTTATAAGTAATGATTGTTTTTAAAATCACGCCTATTACCTATATCAACTTCTCGCCACCTCTTCATCACACCAATCCATGATCTCCACGTATCATACTTTCACTCGGTGGATGTTTCATCTTCTTATTATAAAACGTCAATTTACCCTTCCTTTTTCCTTCTTTACATTCTAAACCTTTCAAACTCTGGAATTTTACTCTTCTTCTCTCATAAACACTCTAAGCTCTCAAACAACAAAAATGTCTTCTTCCACATCATCTCAACTCAAGAAAGTCTCCAAGAAGAAGGGAAAAACTACAGGAACAACTATGGAGAGTAAAATCGTCACCATTCAAGGCCAATCTGCTCTTGCTCCTCAAATGATCTCCAAAGAAAAGGAAATGCTGTACGCATCACAGGTACTCATCCCTACCCATGTTGCTGGTAAGAGGTTAGCCTTAAATGGCCCTCTTACAGTTTTTGAAATACTAAAGGATACCAGGACCATTTTTCCCGTGTGTTACAACTTCAAACCTTTATTCAACAAAATGGATGCCCCTAGGGCAGTAGAATTTCTTAATCCGAAAACCACAGAAACCTCAACTGTTCATCCCAAGGACCCATTTATCTTGGATTATGTAAAAAGCAATTTTAAACCATTCCGATCTTGCCCTACTGCTGATGTTGCTTATCAAAACTGGTTTACGAAAGTAGAAGCCAAAAAATCCCAGCAATGGGAAGAACTAGGCATTTATAACCTTATTAAGCTGTCGAAACCTGGATTCACCTATAGTCATCCTCTGCTATTTGCGTCCCTCTACTTCTGGGATAGTACCTACAACACTTTCCATCTTCCAGGTGGAATGATTACCCCAACCTTCTTCGATATAGCAGCCATTACTGGGCTGTCGCCAGTGGGGGAAACTTATGTTCCTGACAATGAAGAGCACTCAAGCATAATTAACTTCGAAGTCAAGTTAGCCAGCTTCTCCAAATTTATCGGCCATTATCATGCTGAAGGGGATAATGTGTCTGACACAGAGCACATTGCTTTCTTAACTCTGTGGCTGTCTAGGTACGTTTTCTGCAGTAGATCCCTGCAGGTAGCTAGTAGGTTCATTCCTTTAGCTAGGGATTTACATGAAAATCGCAAAGTGTGCCTAAGCGAATTACTCTTAGTTGACCTCTATGAGAGCCTGAGGTCAGCTGTTTCGAGCCTCAAATCCCATAATTCCAAAAACATTCTTTTAGCTGGCCCATTTTGGTTACTCCAATTATGGCTCAATGCCATGTTCGAACCTTCTTTATCAACCGCCAATACCATAGATGAACAAGATTCAGAAATAAGTGATAGGATAGTCGAAGGCACTAGGCTGCGAAGACTAACCCCTAATGATGACAAGGATGACTTCAAGGTTCAATTTTCGAAGTACATCTTGATACTCTCAAAAAGACACAAGTTCGAAGAGAGCATGACGCCCTTTGCTTCGAGGGCTCATGGACCTTCTTGGTTCACCATGGCTCTCTCAGAAGCCATCAAGAGTAAGGAAATCCAAGATGTGTGGAGAGCTTTCTTGCTTCCTAGACTTATCTCTTCAAGGATAACCCCAGCTAAGAACCAAATTCTTCTCTTTGCCTACCAGCCAAACTTCGTTTCGAGGCAGTTTGGCCTATGCCAACTGATTCCTGAACCTTTGTTCCAGACCGAGAGTGCCATCACATCTGGTCGAACTTTCAAGGCAAGGGAAGCCAAGATCCAACAAGAACAATACCAGGGCTTTGCCCAATTTGAACTGATAGCCTTCGAACCTACTCATCTCGCGGCCAAAGGATTTCTGGAGTGGTGGATTAAGTTTTATCAAACTTGTATGTTCGATACGCTTACTATTCGACAGAAACTAATTGATGCCTTCGATGTGCAGGTACCAGCAAAGAAAGGTATGTTTACTCATGCCAAAGAAATAAAAGCTTTTCAAAATTACTTCGAAACTACTTACGACCCCACACGCTTGGACTCCACTGTGCATCAAGCGGCTGAGACCTTGAAGGAAAAATTTAAACAAAAAGTTTCCAAGTTAAAACTTCCTTCAGGGCTGTCACCTGAGGATAGGTATAGGTTGGCATTCGAAATGCATCCACCTAAATTTCCCAGATTACCTACCTCAGAACTGGCTCTGGCTTGGTTTCCCCCATATCCATGGTGGTTTACTTGCAAAGAGATGTTCAAATATCTTCAAAGGAAACCAAAGCCATCTGAGACTGTGACATGGGCTCGACACTGGCTTCATGATTTCCCGGGACATCTTCGATATGACCTTTCTGCCATGTCAATTAAATCTGATCAAGGCACAGGTGCGAATGCTTGGGAAAAACTCCCAAATCTCTTTATTTTCCAAATCTTTAACCTTTGCTTTAAATGTTTTGATTTTCAGCTATCAGGATAAAGACCACTGCCTCGAAATCGAAGGAAGGGAGTGCCTCTCAAGCCTCCATCGAAACTACCGAAAAGACTAATCCACCCGAAACGACTACTGCTGCTGCAACTACACCAACAACAACAACGCCAACAACAACAAGTGCCCCAATTCCAATCGGTAATCACTTAGTTTTTTATGCTTCGAATTCACTCAATCCTTTTATATCTAACTTCGTCAAACTTCGTGCAGACCAACAAGCTTCCCCCCACTACTCCCAAGAAGCGGAAACCAAGCACCACTGGGGAAGAACTGACTGCTGGAGGAAACTCAAATATTGCTTCGAAGAAGAAGCTGAAGAAAGCTACACCCAAAAGTACTGCTCCTACTAGTGTCTCTGGACTCGACTCCAGGGATGCTGCTCCCTTACCACAAATCAAAAATCCACCTTCGACCTCCAACCCACAGTTGGAACGCATAGCTAGTAACCTCTCTTCTGAGGGGCCACAGGTAAATCGAACTTCTTCTAAAAATGTTTAACTTCTTATTACCTTGGTGAGTGTCATCCTTTAACACTTTGCTGCCCCTTGCAGAACATCCTGAATCCCACTTCTACTATTTCGACCTCACCGCCCAGGGCTGCTGTTCCGCTTAACTCCTCTCCTCAAGGAGACTCCAGCAATTTGGTCCAAAACAAAGGTTCTTCCAACGTGGCGGTTTTGGCTGGAACTTCTGAGCAGCCAGATGACCAAGGTACCTCCATTCCTCTGAAAGAGGTGAACGAAACCATACCTCAAACGTCTGTAGAGGATTCACAAAGGGTTCTTCAAAAGTCCCCCCTTGAAACTCTTCAAGAGGATCCAAAGGATGCTCAGACTGAAGAGGAAAAAGCTGATTCTGGGCAAGGATTCGAAGAATCTGCAGACGAAGAATCTGAGGAGGAAAACGCCAATGATGGGGAAAATGACAATGATGGTTCGACTGCCGAGACGGAGTCTAATGCACATAGCGGTGAAAAGGATGGTATCGAAGTGGTAGATTTGGTAGAGGATGAAGAAGACCAAGAGCACGAAGCAAATGAAGGGGATGGTGATACAATCAACGAAAACCCAAAGGTTGAAACAAACGAGATTCCCCTACGCGTGGAATTCCCCCAATCCTCTCCGTCTCGAATGACTGATGAGGAACTGGCACTTCTGAGGCGAAATGACCCTATTGGGTACATGAAGGCAAAATTGGCCCAGAGGGACATTCCACTCGCTAGGGCTGGTACAAGTTCAACCAGCTATCCTCTTCCCACAGATGAAAGAGTTGTTCTTCTCAACAAAATTAGGAGAACTATTCTCAATGTGGATATCTTCGAAGTGCTTAAGCAAGATAGTACTGCTTGCTACACTATGAAGGAACTGCTTACAAAGGTTAATCTTTCCAGCTGCTCTTTGCCAGTTAGTACTCTCTTGTTTGATCTTCAAAATCTGCTGGACAACGTAACTGGCTATCTTCTCCAAGATGAATCTGCTGCCAAGAAGGTTCACGAGAAACGCATTGCTATGGATGCCGCCTATGAACAAGCTTCGAAGCTTTCTCAAGAAGCTGAAGATCAGGCTATGCATCTGAAGCAGGCAAAAACTGAATATGAGGCTCGAGCTGAGTCCATTCTTGCTTGGGAAAGGCAGATTCTGGAACTTCAACAGAAAGTTAAGGAGGCTAAGGAACAACAACTAGCCTTCGAAACTAATCCTGCAGGTAACCAATTCGAAGAGCTTCTCAACCGGGGGCTTGCAGAAATGGAGACTGCAGAACAACTTAAAGGAGAAGTGGCAACCTTGGAAGGTGCCAGGCGGTTTGCTCAGCAGAGACTTGAAACATTTCGAAGTACCTTTACTCGATTGAAAAATAATGTTTATTTCTAGAATTTTTGTTTATCTGACCATAACTTTGGTTCTTTCAATGTAATATTCGAACAACGCCATTTTGGCATTCTTATCTTGCCATCTTGGCTTTTTTTTTTTTTTTTAAATACTTTGTTTACGTTGTTACTATTCGAATTTCCCGCAGGCTTGGTTTATATTTCTTTAAATATTTCCCATTAACCTTTAGGACACGTTTATCATCTAAGAGTTCTTCGACTTCGTAGGCATTGTTAGAGAAAACTTTTAGTACTCGAAAAGGTCCTTCCCAATGAGGTGACCATTTACCTAATGCTCTGTTCTTCTTATCCATAGGCAATATGACTCTCCAAACCAAGTCATTAATAACGAATGCTTTTTTCTTCACCCTCTTATTATATGTTCTGGCCACTCTTTCTTTTTGCCTCATCAAGATATCCAACGCATGTAATCTAATTTCGTCCAATTCAACTAATTCATTCATCATCATTTCCCAATATAACGCGGCTGGAATTTCGAATCCCTGTTTCTCGGCATATCCCAATCTCATATTTTCCAGATCCGATGGTGTGAATCTAGTAGCCATAACTCTTCCCCTTATTTCGACCAAATCCTTAAAATTCTTGGTGGATACTCTATAACCTGAAGCCAACTGCGCTAAGTCATTTGCTTCTTGGTTTTCTAATCTTGGTATGTGTTGAATATCCATGTATTCAAACTTTCTCAATAGCCTATTGACTATGACGAAGTATATCATTAGATTTTCCTTTATGCACTTATATTCTTTTGTGATCTGTTTGACCACCAACTCAGAATCTCCTTTAATTTCGACTCTGGTTGCCCCCAATTCCAACAAAGCTTCAAGTCCAACAATGAGCGCTTCATACTCAGCTTCGTTGTTCGAACAACGAGGACCATCCAATTTATACTTGAATTTTGTTGGAATTCCTTCAGGAGAAATTAGAAGGACTCCAACACCACTTCCATTCTTGTGGGTTGAACCATCAAAGTACAATTTCCATGGTTGCATTTCGACGTAACTCATGCTTGTCTGCTCAACCAACGAATGATCCACAATGAAATCAGAAATCACTTGACCTTTCATAGCTTTTAAGGGCATGAACGTCAATGAATATTCTGTTAAGGCCAGAGCCCACTTTCCAACTCTACTATGCATTATTGGCTTTGAAAGCATGTGTTTAATGACATCGAAGTGAGACGAAACATAAACATCAACAGGTTTTATATAATACTTGAGTTTCATACAAGAGAAATACAAACAGAGACATAGCTTTTCTAAGTTGCTATATCTGGTCTCTGCATCATTCAGCACTCTACTTAGATAGTATATGGCTCTTTCGACGCCATTGTTATCTTCTTGAGCTAACATACTACCTATGCTAACTTCAGAGGCAGATATGTACAATCTCATGGGCTTCCCCCATGATGGTGGAGACAAGATAGGAGGCTGAGAAAGATATTCTTTTATTTTGTCAAACGCCTCCTGGTGAGCTTCGTTCCATTCGAAGGCTTGACCTTGCTTCAGACGAAGTAACGGAGAGAAAGCTTGAGTCCTTCCACTCAGGTTCGAAATGAATCTTCTGAGGAAGTTAACTTTCCCTAGCAGAGATTGCAACTCCCTTTTTGACGCAGGTGCTTTCGTCTCCATTATGGCTTTGGTTTTGTTCTGGTTGATTTCAATTCCTTTCTTGTGGACCACAAAACCAAGAAAATCTCCAGCCTGCACAAAAAATGCACATTTAAGGGGATTCATTTTTAAGCCATGTTTTCTCATTCGCTCGAATGATTGGCTTAAATGATGCAAATGTGCTTCTGCAGATATAGATTTGATGACTATATCATCAATATACACCTGCATGAAGGTTTCGATAAAGTCATGAAAGATTGAATTCATCGCCCTTTGATAAGTTGCCCCAGCATTTTTTAAACCAAAAGGCATCACCACCCATTCGTAGGTGCCTAAGGCTCCTGGGCAACGAAATGCTGTCTTTGCAACATCTTCTTCAGCAATGAAAATCTGGTTATATCCAGAGTATCCATCTAACATGCTCAAGTATTCGAATCCTGCAGCAGAATCTACTAGCATTTCTGCCACGGGCATGGAATATTCATCCTTAGGGGTTGCAGTATTTAAATCCCTAAAATCTATGCAAATCCTTAAAGAACCATTTTTCTTGATAACAGGTACTATGTTTGCTAACCATTCGACGTACCTTGTTGTTCTGATGAATTTGCAACGCAGCAACCTTTCGATCTCAGCTTTAATTTTTGTGAGAACCGCTGGCGCGAATCTTCTGGGAGTTTGTTTGATGGGCCTCTTGCCATCTTTGATTGGCAGCCTATGTTCGACCAACTCCCTCTTTAAACCAGGCATCTCATCATAATCCCATGCGAAACAATCTTTGTTCTCCTTAAGGATTTCGATCACTTTTTCCTTGAGGCCTGGGCTAAGTTTAGCACTTACGTAAGTTACTCTTTTTGTTTTGTCATCCCCTAAGTTGACTTCTTCGAGTGGGTCCTGTGCCAACATTTTGACACCTGAGTTTATGGGATCCCTTTCGAAGCCTAAGGGTTCTTTGTCATAGATGGCATCCAACCTTTGATCCATCTCTAACTCTTCGCTGGGTGAGCATTTCGAACCCTCCCCACTAACTTCATTCGTTTTTTCAAATGATTCATTTATTTCAGCCTCTAAGGCCGCTTTTGATTCATTCTCAGCCATATAGGCCGAAATCCTTTCGAAAAAGGTAGACTCAGTCATGGCTAAGGTTGTCGAAGTCCCAGCCTGCTGGCCGTTTTGGTATAGCACCTTCAACTTCCTCTTCTTCACTGATTATTGTTCTATCCCAGTAAAGTCCATCATGACGAAGTGTCATGTAGTAGTGGGCATTTCTAGTTTCATTTATCTCATCATTTGGAACACATGGAGCAATCTTTGCCAGATTTTTATCATAATCCCTTTTGTCAACTAGATTGACAGTTGACATAAAGTAACTCTGGTCTGCTTCGATATTTTCCACGATTCCGTCATCTCTCCACAGGACTAGTCGTTGATGCATTGACGAAGGAACTGCTCCCACGCCATGGATCCACTCTCTTCCTAGCAGCAGGTTATAGTTGGCCTTGGCTTCGACAACCATAAACATGGTGGGCCTGCAACTTGAGCCTATTGTTAATTCCAACTGGACCACCCCCAGTGTTTTACCCACTTTTCCTTCATAATTGGATAGAACCATGTTATGGGGCTTGATGTCCCCTTCGCGGATTTCCAACCTTTTTAGCATGAAATGGGGAATCAGATTGACTGCAGCACCCCCATCCACTAGAACTTTGTTCACCCCATGGACACCCACTTTCGCCCGAATGAAAAGTGGTTTGAGATGATTCTTCATTGTAGGCTCTGGACGTTCGAAGAACGCATTTTGTTCTTCAACAGCCCCATTATCCATCACGTAGTAGCATACGGGCCTATGTTTCATTAAATCTGTGGCGTCTTCTTCCTCATATTCATTAATTTCGGTTTCTTGCCCGAATTCGCAGGGAAGCACAGACACTACGTTACAGTTCAGGTTAAATGAAGACTCCCCCTCCGATTCGAAGTTATCTGTTATCATATCTTCGTCCTCTTCCGGGCCTGGAGTGTATTCCTTTGGTCCGTCTTGTTGGTCTTCAGAAAAAAGCCTTCTGTTGACTGGAGGTTTCTCTTCCGTCTGACTTTTTGGTTTGTTGGTGCTCGATTCACCTTGTATCTTTGTTGAAGTATCCCCTTTGTTTGCCCCAGCTTCTCTTTCAGCCTTTCGAATCCTTTGCTGTCTGCGCCACTGGGATCTTGACATGGGGTTCCTTCCTTTGTAATTTTCTAATCTGACTTCCTCCCTTTTCTGTGTGTTGAATTGCCTCCTGTATGTCACAGCATGGCGTGCATTTCGTTCAGCATTCCTCCATTTGTCTTTGCCTTTGTCATTTCTGACTTGCAGCCATCTATCGGTTGGCACTTCAGCAGGGAGTTTGAAAGTCACTCTTCGAGCAACTTTGGGGTGAGGGCTATCAGGTCTTCGCTGTTTGTATATGCTGTCGAAACGCGGACCCATCTGGGCAGTTTCTTGATGGCTCCAGCAAGGGGCGAAGGGGATCGTTTCGAAGGCCCTAGCCATGCTTTGGTCATATACAGCAGAACATCTTGGGCACACCAAGCACTTAGTTGCCCCCTTGTAGCAGCGAAAAATAAACTCCAATAAACTCTCTCCAGCCTTGGGGTAGCATCTAAAGAGTTGGTTATCCTGGCGCCAATTGTTGCCAGTTCGAGCCCTCTGTACCCTTTCGAAATTTGCAGCAATTCTTTGGTTGCAGAGGATGCTGCACCTAGGGCACAGTATCATGCCTGGATCTCCTTTGTGGCATGACATGAGATAGTCTTTGAGAGTATCATCTCCAGTGTGATTGTCCCCCATTCTATGCTTTTCTTTTTCTAAGTATTTTTCCACTTCCTTCATCTCAGAACGGGGTCTTTCCATGTCCACCATATTTATTTCCAAATCCCCCTCTTTTGTTTCGTCATCGCCCCATCCTGTGGGCTTTATGTCTTCGATCTGGACCTTCGAACTCTCTGGGGCAGAATATTTGACCAGATAGTCATATTTTCCACTGGGTTCCCCCAGAGTGTCCCATATTTCCTTCTGAGAGGGGACTGGCTGCGTAATTTGGACTTTCTCTAATTCCAAACTCAAGCCCTCAGTGACTTGTGTAAATCCTTCGTTGTGATCCCCTTGGCCTTCAGTAGCCTGGGTTTCTTCTGCAACAGCCACAGGTCCAGCAATCGAAGTGTCTGGTGTATTCTGGATGCCTTCAGTGACTTCCTCGCTGACTTCGACCATCACCCAGTTTTCGACTTCAATGTCCTTCTTTCCAGTTAGGGTGTCGCTTCGATCAATTTCCACCATGTTGACTTCTCCAATGCATGCAGGCTCGGAGTAGTTGGTGTCTGCGACGTCCAAAGGATCTTCGTCCACTTTCATCTTCATCTTATCAGCAAACTTTAATCTGCCATCTTTGATTGCGTTTTGAATCAAATCCCTGAAAAGAAAACATTGTGAGGTCTTGTGGCCTAGGAAACTATGATATTTGCAAAATCCCCTTTTCTTCCTTTGGTCCAAAGGGGGTATTTTGACATTTGATGGCACAATTAATTGGCCATCTTTGACAAGCAAGTCAAAGATTTCGTCACATTTAGTGACATCGAAGGTGTAAACCTTCTTTGGAAACTTATCACTTTTCTCATTTTCAACAATATCTTTCCCTTTCGTAGGAACTAACATTTTGCAGGAGTAAGGCGGGGCCTGTTTTAATTCAGCGAGGTCGATTTCGACCTCTTCGAATTCGAATTCAGGATATTCTTCTACTTCCTCAGTTCCAACATAGGAAATTCTTTCTTTCTTACTATTCTTAAAGACTCGGGCTTTTTCGGCTTTTAGTCTTTCGACCTGTCGAACCCTATCGGCTAACTGAGCCATATCCCTCAAATGCTGAGTATCTAATTTCTTTCGAATAGAGTAATCCAATCCCCCAGCGGCCATTTCGACTAACTCATGCTCAGGGACTACTGTGTAACATCTAGATTTTAACAGCCTAAATCTATTCAAATAGTCATCAATGGGTTCAGTGAACTTTCTCTTAACACTGGCCAATTCCTTCAGACTTATTTTCGATTGTCCCATGTAAAATTGTTCATGGAATAATCTCTCTAAAAGGGTCCAAGTATCAACAGACCCAGGAGGCAACGTGGTAAACCAAGTGAAAGCATTTTTTGTCAAGGAACTTGGGAAATATTTGATCCTAAGATCTTCATTATTGGCTATATCCCCCGCTTCGGTTAAATATCTCGCTATGTGTTCGACTGTCGACTCGTTGGTATCCCCAGCGAACTTTGTAAATTTAGGGACTTTGTATCCCCTTGGTAAATCAGTATGCATTATACAATCTAATATAGGAGAAGCGTAATTTGGCCTCCTCATTCCCATATTGAGGCCGTTTTGGGTCATGATCCTCTCTATCATGGTGGTCAGATTATTTTCTGCCAAGATGTTATCGTTTCGAACGCTATGAACGACAGCATCGGCATCTTGGTTTCGACCAACCAAAACAACTCCCCTAGGTTGTTCTCCTCGAAATTCTGGGGCTTCTGGTCTTTCGATCCTTGCCCCTGGTTCCATAACTTCCCTTTGTGGGCCTGGAATTATTGGGGCTTCTAACCTTGGTGCTCTGGCCCCTAAGTTAACCTCTTCTCTGGGTGGTCTATGAATTGGGTCGTTGGCAATTTGTTCTATAACAGGCACGTTTGTTCGAAATCCCGCCTGGTTTTGCCTACGCCTTTCTGTGGGAGCAAAGAAATCTGCTATTCGACTCATATTGTCAGCGTTTTCCCTGTTCGTCACAGTCACATTCTGAACTATTGGGGCGAATATTTCCTGCATGGTTTGCGCTAACACCCCTATCATATTGTGGTTGCTTTCATCCATCAATTGCCTAAAAGCCAACTGGTTATCTGTGGTTAGGGTAGGCAACGTGCTATAACCCACTGACCCTTGGTTATTTGACATAAATTGGTTTGCCCCAGACCCAGATCCTAGTTGTGGGGATGAATTCGATGTGGAATTGTGCAAACCTGCCATAAAAGATGTTGGCATTCCGTAAGAAGAACTTCTAATTCTATTCCCATCGAAGCCGGGTGGTCTAGTTGATGGAGATGCGAAATGGGATTGTGTCCCAGGTGGCGGAACGAATCCCCCGGGGTAGCCCATAGTTCCAGTATTTCCTAAGATCGAACTGTTGGTTGATACGCCACTTACTCCGTTGGTGGCCATGTTACTGGTTGAAGATGCAACAGCCTGTGCATTCGAAGGCATTACATTAGATGCTCCGCTCGAAATGGACGCGTTAGTGCCTGTTGCCTGTGGGCCACCTTGGTCTCCTTGTTGATTGTCTGAATTAGACATTTTGTCCAAACGTTTTCTTCTGGATAAAGGTTGGTTGCTGTTGGTTATCTTACCACTTCTCAGGTTCATAAAACAGCAAACTTCTTAGGTTCCTACGTTTCTGGGATGGCTATGTCTTGACAATCCTTAATTCTGATATCCAACTATTGGTCCCATCAGGTGTGCCAATTTGTTTCCAGTGATTTCTGGGAAACAACCGCTAGTCTTCCAAACTATCGAATAATCTTTATTAACGCTACTCAATCTCTTTGGTGACTCACAGGATCGACTAGATTGATCCTAGGACTCCTTGGATATTACGGTTACTCTCACAATCGAACAATTATTCATGGGTGCTATTGTATAAATATTTGGTTTGTTTCGATCCCTCTCTCTAAGAGTTTAAGAATGTGGTCAAAATGTATGTGAAAACTAAGTTATACGAATAATTGCTAGTTGTAATGCTGATTGAAAAGACATATAAAACTGTATGGAAAATGAAGTAACTGGTTTCGATCCATAAAACATTTAACACACAAGGTTTCTGGAATGTGGAAGTTTAAAATGTGAAGAAAGCGTTTAATGCAAGAAATCTAGAAATGACTTTGAGTGAAAGTACATGTTTGAAGAATAATACTTGAAAGTAAAGACATTGAAAGCGTAAGAGTTCTCTGAAATATGAAGTGCTTCGAAATATAAAGAATGCAGTAAAATGTAAAACTTTGAAGAAAAGACTTTGAAATGAAAAGACAGTAAATAAAGAAACTTGCAAATGTTATTCGACAGAAAGAAAAAGAAGGAAAGTGCTGGAAATAGTAAAAGGGCTTTTATTAAATTAAAAATACATGGTGCTATCATACATACATCTCTCTTGCATTCGTTTCCCTTGCCATGTGGTAGTTTGAATGTTATTGAGTATTTTGTATAACAGATATGACACACTGAAATCCTAACACTAAGACTTCTATTTATACTAATTCGACCCTAACGGTCTCGCTACAAGATCATGCCACGTTTCGAACATGCAAGACAATGCTCCTTTCATCTTTCCACGTGTCCTCAAATGCTCCAACGCATAACTTTCAAACCTTGAAAGTCCCGCTTTCATTTAAATTTCAAATGCTTTGGTGTTCTTCTGCTTCGAACGCTCTTCTCAGATTTAGCTTCGCTGCTGTTTCGAGACCCCTTTGGATACGCTCCCAAGATCATCGTTCGAAGCTTCAAGCTTTGACACACTCATTCGAAACACTACTTCTGCAATTTCGAAGCGTGGTGTTTTAATTTCATTTCGATCAGAACTTCTAGCTCTTTTTTTGAATTCTAAATAACACTATCAAAATCTTCAGCCAACATATGGGAGGGCAAATTTTGGGGTACAACAATCGCTAACTTCATTTAGTTTCAAAATAGAACACTATAACTACTATAATTTTGCTTACATATAAAATAAAATTGTATAGAATTTAATCAATATAAACGATTAATTAAATATAAATGTTAAATGTTTAGGGAAAATTCTCATGATTAATACAAAACATGCAAAATGAAGAAAATAACATAAGCAAGATAGTCGCGAGAGTTTTCAATCTTGATAAGTTTCAAAACTTTTGAATACTTTTTGGAGATAGTTTGTGTCTGTGATCGGTGGGAACGAGAACTGACTGTTTTTGGAATGCTGGTTCGCATTTGCGTTTGTTTTCGCAAAGTGTCGCGGTAAGCAAGAGTCGCCACCATCTTTTATTTTATCCAACAAGGGAAAGGACAAAAGCACAGAAAAATTCCTTTTCGAGATGTTTCTCGGGTTCGGGAGGTAGATTATAGAAAGGGAAGGTGTTAGCACCCTTTCTATCCGTGGTTATCCACGGGCTCTTAGGTACTTGCTCACTATGTTTTCAAAAGGTTTGCTTTTCTTTGTGATTGTGGATTTTGAAAATAATTTTGTTTTTGAAGAAAGTGTAAGTGCGAAAAGTTTTTGTTTTGTTTTTAAAAGAGAGCAAGTACTTAAGAACCTCTACCTACTCAAAAAGGAATTTAATTGTGCAAATGTCCTTTAGACAGTACTATCTTACTATTGAGGAGTAGGTAGCACCGTCATTGGAGTTTTCGGGTCAATTCGATTTTAGGGACGTGTGGTCACTAAAGCAACATTAGGACGCTTTAGTGGTAATCCTAATGTCTTAGATCATTTTTATCGAGGCGACCATTTTGAGGCAACTTATGATCTTGGGACAAAGGACGACCTCTAAAACATCCTATACTTAATGATCACGTTCGAGGCAACCAAGTGAGGTGTACCCTAAGAGTGGCATGTGCAAGTGTGTCAATTTTCAATTATTTTACTCTTGCATGTCATGGTGAGCTATTGTTGATTTTAAGTTAAGAGTTAATCTTGTCATGCAATCCTAGTTAGCATACATCTAAGCAATTAATATATGCACAGGAATTTAAAGTGCGGGAGTTGTAAATCCTACGCTATTACAAGGCTTTCGGGAAGGGGGATTATTTACATGTCCAAAAATTGGGGAAATAAAAGCAGTAAAGGGTCTTAGTTAAGCTATTACATCCCAGTAGGAAATTACAATAAAATAAACGCGCACAAATCTGAAAATAAACTCTAAAAATCCTAAGAACGAAATCTTTTTGTTGTTTTATTTTATTTTGGGAAAATGATCTAAATCTATTTAATTTTAGTTTTTTTTTTAGAAAATGTTAAGATAATTAAGAGATTAATTAACAAAGTTAATTTTAATAGAAAAAACTAGCCTAATGTTCTTTGTGTTTTTTTATTTTATTTTAATGTTAATTAAAAAAAAGATAAAAAGATGTCAATGAAAACAAAAATAAAATACAAGGGGGGGATCCTTCGATCCAGGGAAAAAAGGAGTTTCGACCCAGGGAGGGAAATGGTCCTTTCGATTGGGCCAGACAGTAAGGCGTGAGTAGCCTTCGATCCAGGGAAGAGGATTGTCTTTCGATCATGGAGGTCATGGATTTTGATCCAGGAATGAGATGTCTCCTTCGATCCAGCATGCTAATGGGTTCGATCCAGAGAAGGGCTCTCCTTCGATCTGGGATGGTATACCTGCAAAAGCATGTTAGCGAAATAAAATGCAGGGCCTGGGTATTAAACCCCAGGCCCTTCGATCATGCGCTTGCTGGGTCTCTTCAGGCTATGTCTGCAGCAAATATTAGCAAATGATGGACATGGCCTGGGTGCCAAACCCAGGCCCTTTGATCCTGTCTAGGATGGCAAATCGAAAGTAACAACGAGTAATGATATGTGTGATCGGTGGATCTGGAACTGACTGTTTAACGCTGGTTCGCGAAATGTCGCGGAAGCAAGAGTCGCCACCGTCTTTTATTTTCTCCAAATGGAAAGGACAAAAGCACAGAAAAATTCCTTATAGAGATTGCTCTCGGTTCGGGAGGTAGGTTATAGAAAGGGAAGGTGTTAGCACCCTTTCTATCCATGGTTATCCATGGGCTCTTAGATACTTGCTCAATGTGTTTTCAAATTGTTTTGCGTGTTTTTCAATGTGGGTTTAAAAAGTTCCTTTGAAAAATTTCAGATCGACTCATACGTCAGAGTGTTTGAAAAGTTTGCCTTGAAAGCTTTTGAAAGTGTGTCAGTGTGAAAAGCCTTTTGAGTTTGTTTTGAGATTAGAGCAAGTATCCTTGAGAACCTACCTACCCTAAGGAATTCGTCTGGGTAAATGTCCTTTAAAGTAGTGCCATCCCCCCATTGAGAGGTAGGTAGCACCACCGTTGGAGGTGTTCGGGTCAATTCGATTTTAGGGACATGGTGATCACCGAAGCAATGGGAAGACACCTTAGAAGCTACCCTCATGCCAGGTTCCCGGATCATGAGGACTTACTAAGACGTTTTCTACTCGACGATCACCTTTCGAAAGGCAACAGTGAGGCGTACCCTAGGGGTGGTGTGTGCGGTTCGTGTGTCATGTTTCAGTTATTTGCCTTGTCATGTTTGTCGTGTTCTACGCTTGATTTTAATTTGTCCATTCATTCTTGCATGCATATTTAACAGTTATAAGTTGCGAGGAAATAAAGCTAGACTATTACAAATGGCGCGGGTCCACATCGCCAAAATTAAACCGGACCCGATTTAGCGGAAAAATAAATAATGCGAAGAATTAAAATGCGAAAAGTAAAATTACACGGCTTTGGGGCAATTACATAATTATATAAACGATAAAAAATAAATGCGCAACGAAATGATTAATGACGGGCGTGGGACCCTTTTTTGCAAATAATTAAAATTAATAAGGATTAAAAAATTAAAATTAAATGAGAATGATATTTTGGTATTTTTAGATTTAATGAGAAAAAAGAAGTATTAATTAAAATTAAACTAAACGGCAAACCCTAAATTCTAATATTTTTTATTTATTAAGAAAGAATTAAAATATGACCTAAATTAACCTAAAATTTATTATATACAATTTTTAATTATAAAAATAAATAAATAAGTAATTATTATTGTTAGAAATAAAAATTAAAAAAAAGAAAATCAACAAAGATATTAAACCTAATTCTACATGTTTTGGATTTTTATTAAAAAAAGGAATTAGAGTTAAAACCTAATTACACTAATTTATTTACATATTAATTTGTGAAAATAATTATAATATAAAAATTATATTTTTGTCTTTTCTGTATTTTTAATGGAGTTTTGTATTTTGTAGAAAAAAAATAAATTAATTAATGAAAGCAATAGAAATTAATAATATAATAATTAAAACAATAAAAATAAATAATCAGACCAGGGTGGGGTGTTGCCCCAAGTAAGGAGGTGTAATTTGAGAGGCCTGGCCCAATTGAATTTCAGTCTTCGTTGACCTTTTGTATCCAGTATGACACGTTGACTGGTCTAGGGTATGTTCCTTGAACTCAAGCCTTTGATTTATACGTACTGGACGCGTGTATGGTGAGATACTGATGGAATAGGGTGGTCCTCTTCAAGCGCGCTGCATAAGAACTCTTTATGAAAAATAATGTGAAATTTTTGCCAGACCTGGGACTTGAACCCAGGTCTGTGAGGTCACAAGCGTTGTCCCCTGGCCAGCTGAGCTATACAAGTTTATTTAATATATAATATATCACAAATAATATAAAAGAAAAATAACGCTAACTGATGAAACACGCGCGAATTTCAAAAGGACCTATCACCAATGGACACGTCTTTGTCTCCTTCCCCTTCCCTGTAAAACAAAACTAATGGGCAACGGTTTTGCAACCGTGGTGTTAGAGGCCTTTTGAAAAAATAGCGAATAGCTCCCTATGAACCATAAATTTATCGCGAGGGATGTGTCTTATTCAGAAGAACATGCTGAATGCAACCATGGTGGTTTCAGTGTCCAATTTTACTGTATTGATAAAGCCCCAATTTTGAGAACCTGAAAACCTAGTTTTTTGACAATGGCGTAATCTTGTATGATCAATAAAAATGCAATTAAACACCACAGTTAGCTTTAGAATTTCACAAAGAATAAGAATCAATAAACAAAATTCATGAAAGATGCTTAGAATGTGATATGCGATTTGGAAATTTTCAAGGTTCAGTCAAGGTTCTTGATACCAATTCAAAGTGTTTTTGTTGATGTTAATGATTGGCACGCGTCCAGAATCACCCAAGGAAGCTATTGGAATGGAAGTTGAAGCTTGAATCTCCTTCTAAAGCACTTTTCAGTTTTGAGTTTTTTAGGAGAATTTTCAATATTGTAATGCTTGGTTATGCGCAGCTTTTCAGTCTCCTTGCATTAGGGTTGTGATGTTGATCATATAGGGAATGATTTAGGTTGAAAAAGCTGTACAAAATCTTATGCATTGATGAATTTTGGATATTTGATTTCATGTATCTTTTACAATCTTTTTCATGGTGTTTTTGTGCCAAATCTGATCAATTATCATCAAAGCTTGCCTATTTGAGATATGCACGAATTATAGAGATTAGATCATGCATAAAAAGATTTTTTCATGTTAGGTTTATATTTTTCATGAATTAAAATCATTTAAATGAATATAAATTAATATTAATTCAAATAAATAATTAAAAAATATGAGAATACTTCCCTTTGGGCCTAGTGGTCGTGCATAGGCTTGGCATGAAGAAATTTGGAAGAAAATTGGGCCCATTTGCATTTTTAGGCCTTTTGCATCAATGTTGACTTTCAAAAATTTCCAAAAATTTCCCAACTTCCACAAGGCATAACTTGGTCAATTTTTAAGCTTTTCACATGTTCTTGGACATTTTGGAAAGGTCTTTGAATCCTTTAACCAATGCCTTTGGTCCCATGTCATTTTGATTTACCAATCTCAAGTTATGGCCTTTGACTTAAAGTCACTTTTTGTTGACTTTTGAAAATGACCTATAATGTTGAAATTGATAACTTTTTGTGAGAGCATTTCTTGGACTTGGAACATGAAGATGAATTGTAGGAAATGTCTTTCTCTTCAAAATGAGCTTTGGATGGAATTTTTCTGATAATCCATGTGAAAGTTATGCCTTGGTCAATTTCAGTTGACTTTTTCAGCTGTCCAAATATAGCAACTTTTGCATCTTTGATGATTTCTGAGCCAAATTTTGAGAATCATGATCAAGCATTGATCAAATGATGTTTGTGGCTTCAAAATGATATGTTGACCAAAAATTTGAACTTTTGACTGTCAAATGACCATTTTGCCCCTACAGTTGACTGTAGTGCAATCTAGGGTTTTGACTGTGCAATTTTGAGCTGAATGCCTTGAAACTTGATATGAGGACACTTGACCATCTTTGTAGGCATATGGGACTTGATTGGGCCTTTGAAAAGTTCATTTGCTTGATCAGAACTCAAACCCTAGTTTTGACTGTATAGGAGCCAGTTGAGCTGCACAACCCTGGGGGAATTTTGTGACCTTGACTTGACAAATCTTTGATGAATATGGGAGGGCAAATTTTGGGGTACAACAGTTGCCCCTGTTCAATCTTCTTAGACCTGAGGATGCAGATTGGCTGACGTGCCTTTCGTAATCCGAGGGTAGAAGATGATTGAACACTAAAGTGCCCAGAAATTTGCGCTCACATAGTAGCAATGGTGATGAGGGAATGGGCTTATAGATGCCATTTGGATGTTGCTTGGATAGGATGATGGGCTTATAGATGCCATCTGGATTTTGATCACGTAGGAGATTCCTTAGCGAGAACCTGCATACCTGCAAAACAGAAAAATGAGTACCTGACATGTCGCAGGAGCTGACTTTAGATGTTTGATATAGATATGTCCTGATTGGTTACAGGAGCTGAGTCTGGAGCTTCAAACGCTGATGAATGAACCCGGAATGGTTACTGCCTTAATCATGAATGGTAAGAGAACCTTGGGTGATTTTAACCTCAACAACGCTCGTTGAGAAAAATCTTGGTGAGAATTACCATCTTTGCAATATCGGGAAGAAAACCATAAGCTACTATAATCTGAAAGGGAATCACCTCACACGCCGTCGGAGAGGAAAACATCTTGAAAAAGGAATTACCACCTCACGCTCACCGTCGGAGAGGGGACCACAAAAGACTATCACCTCACGCTCACCGTTGGAGAGGAAAACATCTCGAAAAAGGAATTACCACCTCACGCTCACCGTCGGAGAGGGGACCACAAAAGACTATCACCTCACGCTCACCGTTGGAGAGGAAAACATCTCGAAAAAGGAATTACCACCTCACGCTCACCGTCGGAGAGGGGACCACAAAAGACTATCACCTCACGCTCACCGTCGGAGAGGGAAACATCTCGAAAAAGGAATTACCACCTCACGCTCACCGTCGGAGAGGGGACCACAAAAGACTATCACCTCACGCTCACCGTCGGAGAGGGAAACATCTCGAAAAAGGAATTACCACCTCACGCTCACCGTCGGAGAGGGGACCACAAAAGACTATCACCTCACGCTCACCGTCGGAGAGGGAAACATCTCGAAAAAGGAATTACCACCTCACGCTCGCCGTCGGAGAGGGGACCACAAAAGACTATCACCTCACGCTCACCGTCGGAGAGGGAAACATCTCGAAAAAGGAATTACCACCTCACGCTCACCGTCGGAGAGGGGACCACAAAAGAAACTTTAACTTCAACAACGCTTGTTGAGGAAAAATCTTGGTGACCTCAACAACGCTCGTTAAGGAAATCTTGGGTGACTTTATCTTCAACAACGCTCGTTGAGAAAAATCTTGGGTGTCTTCTACTGGGATAAGAACCAGGGAGATCTTAGGGTCGATCTGACTGAACCAGAGAAGGCCTTGGACTGGGTAAGAATCAGGAAAATCTTAGGGTCGATTGGACTGGACCGGTCTAGGTCTTGAAACGTGATTGAGAATTTAAACTGCATCTTTCCTGAAAGGTAAAAGTCAGTCATATGCAATGCATGATATGCAATGACGTTCTTGATGTAAATGAGACTTGTATGATATGATGTGTCTATGCATGCTATAATGATGTATGTGACGTTTTATGAATGTATGTTTTTGTCTAGGAAAGTAAATCCTTGACAGGCGCTAGGAAGTCGTATCCTGGGCTGATGTTGAGGTATTGATTTCCCTTCCGCTGGGGATGGTAGTTGCAAGAATACTGGTAGGAGAAGATAACTCCGTTGAGGAATAAACTTGGCAAATGGAAGATTCTGCGGGGAGAAAAGATACTCTGACGACCATGCTAGGAAGCGGTACTCTGTGGGGAGAGAAATGCTTTGCTGAATTATTGAGAACGACTTGCTGAGGAAACCCTTGTTGTATAGGAAGCGTTGATAGACTTCGCTGGGGTAGGAAGGCTTTGTCGACGACGCTCTTCCCGTGGCTTCTGGCTGAGGATAACTCAGTTATATCCTGTTAAGAAAATAACTCTTTAAATAAAGCCGGGCGATACGTTCGTGCTCTGCGAGGGGATAAGCTTCCAGAATCTACTGGGGATAAGCTTATTGCTTGGGGATATGAATCCCAACTTCCTGGGGAAACTGGATTGGACTCCTGGGGAAGTTTTGTTATGCAGGGGAAGTGACCGAGATACCGCCGGGGAACAATCTTTAGGCCAAGACTGCCGGGGGTGCTTGTATTGAATATGTGCTGCTGCTGGGGAGGTTGAGATCTACGGGAGGATACTCAATTTCCTTGACAATCTGATAATAGCTTGGAGAAGAAGGTATTGTTTTTACTGAACCATTCTCTGGGGATTTAAGATGTACCGGTTATGTTCTTTAGCTGAACCTATCTTGGCACCTTGGGGGATAGAACCATTAGATTGCTCTTAGGTGACTCCTTATTGCCCCTGTTTCTGAGGTGGGAGAGAAAGACCTATGAGGTGCTGATAGTTGTTGACGGACAAACCTTCTTCTGGTAGGCAAGTGATATGAATGACAGGACATAGTCGTACGCTTTGATCCCTAACTTTTGCCTGGACCGCCCTTTCGGGTTTTCAGTCCACCGGGATACCCATTTTTGCCCAAGCCGCCTTTTCAGGTTTTCGACTTGCCGGGTGTACAGATTTTTTTCATTTCACCCCTTCATTTTGCCCGAACCCTTTTGGTTCGCCGGGAAGCCCTTATTTTTGCCTAGGTATGTCAACCTAGCGGGTCTTTGATTATGCGCAGTATTTTTTCGACTATGTCCGTGTCCTCAGGATGTAGGGAATTGCCCCTGTTAGAAGTGTTTTGTCATGCCATCAAAGGGTGTTTTGATCAGGCAAGATTTGTTGCTGGAATGCCCCCAAGTGACTCAGGCGGAGATTTGCCCCAGGCTTTTTGGCCTTTTGAGAGATTCTCTGGATCTTGACTTAACTGCCCCAGATGATGGACAATAGTCATGCCATGCCCCTTGATTGGAGATACTCTCGTTCATTAGACTTTCATTATGCGAATTTCCCTGCTGTTCAAACAAAAAGTCATATGCAAACAAAGTTATGTTAAAAATGCAAAGCTTATGTCTGTCTTGAAGATTTTGAAATTACATCTTTTCATAAAACAAGTGAATGTTTGTAAAACGTGATGTCAACTCCGTATTTACCGTAGGCCTTCAGGAGTCAGGATACCTTTCGTGACAGTATGCTTTCGAATTAACCCATGCTTCAGCTAGGACTTTTGAGGGTTATAACGTGGCCTGGTTCACGGTTTAAGAAACAAAGGATAAAGGCTCAACTTATTTGTACCCACCCGCTCTTCGTGATGTTCTCCAAACCTAAACTCAGTTGATCGTGCGTTAGACCTTGCTTGAGTCTTTGCTTTGATGTTCCAGTAATGGTTCAGATGTTGATGACTTATTTTGAATAGACAGTCATTCCTTTTGTTGAGGGTTCGTATGACCTCTTTCTCTTTGATTTCGTTATCCCTGTTTTTTGCCTGAGCTGTTTCCTTTTTTGGAATTACAGTCAGCGGGATGCCCCAGTTTTATAAGTCCCTTTTTATAGGTTTTGACTTCTTGGGCTTTTCGTTTATGATTTTTTTTTGGATAATGACTGCCTGTCCTTTTGATTGTTCTGAACCATTACTATTTTTGTGTTTAAGGATCTCTTTGGTGCCATTCGCTATGCACTTGGATCAACCGAGAGAACTACCCTGCCCCAGGTTATGATTAAGGGTTTCAATTTTCGAAAATACAACTCCTACTTCTTTGGCTCTGATGGGTTGACGAGGGATTATCATCCTTATAACTCCAGTGTTTAGGGATTGAAACAATGCCTGTACCTCATCAGCGGGGTCTGTTCAAAAGCATACTGTAAAGATCGTGGTATCGTTTTCGTCATCCTCCCTCAAGAGGCTTAGAATTTTAGATCAAGAGTTGACATCAGAAAAAATATGAAAATAATATGAAAATAATTGGCATTTAGTGAATACGAATATATTGATTCAAAATAGACATAAGCGATGCATTAATGTGATAACAATGCTTAACATGAATAAATGTTTGAACAGTCAAAAGAAAACACAACTTGAACATTCGAATGAACAAAAGTTTCTTAGTCTCGGAGCTTGTCACTTCAACTGACGATCCTTGGAGGAATGGTAGAAAAATTCAACCTGTCCATCTTGTGTGAACTCCACTGTCCCTTCATCGATCAGGTTCTGGATTTTGTTCCTCAGCTCCCAACATTCATTGGTGTCATGTCCTGGGCTAGCAGAGTGGTAGGCACATCTCTTATTGGGGTCATAGGCAGGAGATACTGTGTTGGGATTCCGGGGATGAGCCTTTAATGTGATCAAATTCAACCTCAATAGGCGTTGCAAAGCTTGAAACAGCGACATGTTGAGCTGGGTGAATTGCCTCCTGGGCTTGTCTGGCTGAACTCGGTGAGGTTGGCGTTGAATTTGTGGCACTGGAGTCATTTGAGGAACTTTCCCCTTATCCTCTTGTCTCGAGGATGATTGGATGAAGAATGGCTTTTTACCCTCAGATGTTTGCCCCAGTAGGTTACCCTGAAGCAGTTGGTTGAAGAGAAACCAGAGCTCCTCTTGTCTTTGAACTAGGCAATGAATGATATTCCTCTGTCCCAGCATCTGGGCTTTCATAGCATCCATCTCAGCTTGTAGGTGTTCCAACTTTCCATCCTCAGCATTGCCCCTGGCGGAGGCCTCTGTGAGAAGTGTCCTTAGCTCCTCCTGCCCCTTGGATAGATTCAGGAGGATTTCCCCGAACAGAGTCTCTTGAGCAAGAAAGTCCTGGTTGTCTTGTGGGCGAGCCATTGCTGAAATAAACAGCGAGAAGGGTGAGTGACCTGCAACAAGGGATACCTGCTATGCAATGATGTGTATGATATGCATGCAATGTTTTCAAGGACCTCGCGGGGTAAACAAGAAAATTGGTTAGCATTTGGATCCGGCAGTTTGATTGAAAGAACTTCGTATTTGTTGAGAGTCTTTCTTCCAAGGGTCAAAGGCTCACCATATCCAGTGGGTCATAGCCTCTGACGACCTTAGCTGGAGGAAAATAAATCCTCTTTGCCCCTTGCTGGGCAGTTGGTTCATCATGACCTGCATCACAAGCCCTTGAGATCCTTGAAATGGGTTAGGATGTATGCAATGGTATGCAGTGGTATGATGTCATGCTATGCATGGGGTGAAGTAGGTAAACCCTGTTATGAGTCCCAATTAAGGACTGCGAACCCAAAACCTGCAAGAAACTTGATAAACTTGTTATGAGTCCTGGTTAAGGACTAAAACAAACCCTGCAAGAAATTCAGTATCCTATTATGAGTCCCAGTTAAGGACTATAAACAACACCTGCAAGAAATTTGGTAAACCCTGTCATGAGTCCTAGTTAAGGACTATAAACGAGACCTGCAAGAAACTTAGTACCCTGTTATGAGTCCCAATTAAGGACTATAAACAAGACCTGCAAGGAACCTAGGTAAAACCTGTCATGAGTCCCAATTAAGGACTATAAACAGAACCTGCAAGTGGTTAGTACACTCTGTTATAAGTCCCAATTAAGGACTATGAACAAAACCTGCGAGACATCAAGGGTTAGATAACAAGCATGCAAGTAGTCAAGTACGAAGGCACACAAGTCACACAAAAGAGCCCTTAGAGTTTGGGCCAGCATGAGGTCTAGGTACTACCCTCTTTCAGTTTGTTGGTTCATACCTGTCCTATCAAAGTAACCGGGTTCTTAGAGGATCCCAATATCATTGACTACCCTCAATCGGTCATAACTCCAGCATCGCAATCTTTTCTTGCGGCCAGAGCCATCACGAGAGTTTAGCCTCAATGGGCGTAGCATACTGCTACTGTTCTATTGGCCAAGTTGTGTCAATTAAGGTTCTAAGGTTGTTGGTGCTTAATGACTCCTTAGAAGACCCATATTCTCCTCGTTGCGACACAAGGGATATCGGTACAGACTAAGGTGCCACACCAACGTAGCCACTGCTTCACCTGTGTCGGTCTACGCCGGACAGGTCCCTCACAGCTTATGCTACCTAAACAGGGTATCCCAGATCCGGGTTAGGATCTATGTAACTCCGATGCAACCCACAATAATAAAGCAAGCAAAACAATACAAGTGAAAACACAGTTATGACCTAGCCCTAAGGTACACCTCACTTTATAAAGTCTCCCCAGCAGAGTCGCCAGTTCTGTGATCGGTGGATCTGGAACTGACTGTTTAACGCTGGTTCGCGAAATGTCGCGGAAGCAAGAGTCGCCACCGTCTTTTATTTTCTCCAAATGGAAAGGACAAAAGCACAGAAAAATTCCTTATAGAGATTGCTCTCGGTTCGGGAGGTAGGTTATAGAAAGGGAAGGTGTTAGCACCCTTTCTATCCATGGTTATCCATGGGCTCTTAGATACTTGCTCAATGTGTTTTCAAATTGTTTTGCGTGTTTTTCAATGTGGGTTTAAAAAGTTCCTTTGAAAAATTTCAGATCGACTCATACGTCAGAGTGTTTGAAAAGTTTGCCTTGAAAGCTTTTGAAAGTGTGTCAGTGTGAAAAGCCTTTTGAGTTTGTTTTGAGATTAGAGCAAGTATCCTTGAGAACCTACCTACCCTAAGGAATTCGTCTGGGTAAATGTCCTTTAAAGTAGTGCCATCCCCCCATTGAGAGGTAGGTAGCACCACCGTTGGAGGTGTTCGGGTCAATTCGATTTTAGGGACATGGTGATCACCGAAGCAATGGGAAGACACCTTAGAAGCTACCCTCATGCCAGGTTCCCGGATCATGAGGACTTACTAAGACGTTTTCTACTCGACGATCACCTTTCGAAAGGCAACAGTGAGGCGTACCCTAGGGGTGGTGTGTGCGGTTCGTGTGTCATGTTTCAGTTATTTGCCTTGTCATGTTTGTCGTGTTCTACGCTTGATTTTAATTTGTCCATTCATTCTTGCATGCATATTTAACAGTTATAAGTTGCGAGGAAATAAAGCTAGACTATTACAAATGGCGCGGGTCCACATCGCCAAAATTAAACCGGACCCGATTTAGCGGAAAAATAAATAATGCGAAGAATTAAAATGCGAAAAGTAAAATTACACGGCTTTGGGGCAATTACATAATTATATAAACGATAAAAAATAAATGCGCAACGAAATGATTAATGACGGGCGTGGGACCCTTTTTTGCAAATAATTAAAATTAATAAGGATTAAAAAATTAAAATTAAATGAGAATGATATTTTGGTATTTTTAGATTTAATGAGAAAAAAGAAGTATTAATTAAAATTAAACTAAACGGCAAACCCTAAATTCTAATATTTTTTATTTATTAAGAAAGAATTAAAATATGACCTAAATTAACCTAAAATTTATTATATACAATTTTTAATTATAAAAATAAATAAATAAGTAATTATTATTGTTAGAAATAAAAATTAAAAAAAAGAAAATCAACAAAGATATTAAACCTAATTCTACATGTTTTGGATTTTTATTAAAAAAAGGAATTAGAGTTAAAACCTAATTACACTAATTTATTTACATATTAATTTGTGAAAATAATTATAATATAAAAATTATATTTTTGTCTTTTCTGTATTTTTAATGGAGTTTTGTATTTTGTAGAAAAAAAATAAATTAATTAATGAAAGCAATAGAAATTAATAATATAATAATTAAAACAATAAAAATAAATAATCAGACCAGGGTGGGGTGTTGCCCCAAGTAAGGAGGTGTAATTTGAGAGGCCTGGCCCAATTGAATTTCAGTCTTCGTTGACCTTTTGTATCCAGTATGACACGTTGACTGGTCTAGGGTATGTTCCTTGAACTCAAGCCTTTGATTTATACGTACTGGACGCGTGTATGGTGAGATACTGATGGAATAGGGTGGTCCTCTTCAAGCGCGCTGCATAAGAACTCTTTATGAAAAATAATGTGAAATTTTTGCCAGACCTGGGACTTGAACCCAGGTCTGTGAGGTCACAAGCGTTGTCCCCTGGCCAGCTGAGCTATACAAGTTTATTTAATATATAATATATCACAAATAATATAAAAGAAAAATAACGCTAACTGATGAAACACGCGCGAATTTCAAAAGGACCTATCACCAATGGACACGTCTTTGTCTCCTTCCCCTTCCCTGTAAAACAAAACTAATGGGCAACGGTTTTGCAACCGTGGTGTTAGAGGCCTTTTGAAAAAATAGCGAATAGCTCCCTATGAACCATAAATTTATCGCGAGGGATGTGTCTTATTCAGAAGAACATGCTGAATGCAACCATGGTGGTTTCAGTGTCCAATTTTACTGTATTGATAAAGCCCCAATTTTGAGAACCTGAAAACCTAGTTTTTTGACAATGGTGTAATCTTGTATGATCAATAAAAATGCAATTAAACACCACAGTTAGCTTTAGAATTTCACAAAGAATAAGAATCAATAAACAAAATTCATGAAAGATGCTTAGAATGTGATATGCGATTTGGAAATTTTCAAGGTTCAGTCAAGGTTCTTGATACCAATTCAAAGTGTTTTTGTTGATGTTAATGATTGGCACGCGTCCAGAATCACCCAAGGAAGCTATTGGAATGGAAGTTGAAGCTTGAATCTCCTTCTAAAGCACTTTTCAGTTTTGAGTTTTTTAGGAGAATTTTCAATATTGTAATGCTTGGTTATGCGCAGCTTTTCAGTCTCCTTGCATTAGGGTTGTGATGTTGATCATATAGGGAATGATTTAGGTTGAAAAAGCTGTACAAAATCTTATGCATTGATGAATTTTGGATATTTGATTTCATGTATCTTTTACAATCTTTTTCATGGTGTTTTTGTGCCAAATCTGATCAATTATCATCAAAGCTTGCCTATTTGAGATATGCACGAATTATAGAGATTAGATCATGCATAAAAAGATTTTTTCATGTTAGGTTTATATTTTTCATGAATTAAAATCATTTAAATGAATATAAATTAATATTAATTCAAATAAATAATTAAAAAATATGAGAATACTTCCCTTTGGGCCTAGTGGTCGTGCATAGGCTTGGCATGAAGAAATTTGGAAGAAAATTGGGCCCATTTGCATTTTTAGGCCTTTTGCATCAATGTTGACTTTCAAAAATTTCCAAAAATTTCCCAACTTCCACAAGGCATAACTTGGTCAATTTTTAAGCTTTTCACATGTTCTTGGACATTTTGGAAAGGTCTTTGAATCCTTTAACCAATGCCTTTGGTCCCATGTCATTTTGATTTACCAATCTCAAGTTATGGCCTTTGACTTAAAGTCACTTTTTGTTGACTTTTGAAAATGACCTATAATGTTGAAATTGATAACTTTTTGTGAGAGCATTTCTTGGACTTGGAACATGAAGATGAATTGTAGGAAATGTCTTTCTCTTCAAAATGAGCTTTGGATGGAATTTTTCTGATAATCCATGTGAAAGTTATGCCTTGGTCAATTTCAGTTGACTTTTTCAGCTGTCCAAATATAGCAACTTTTGCATCTTTGATGATTTCTGAGCCAAATTTTGAGAATCATGATCAAGCATTGATCAAATGATGTTTGTGGCTTCAAAATGATATGTTGACCAAAAATTTGAACTTTTGACTGTCAAATGACCATTTTGCCCCTACAGTTGACTGTAGTGCAATCTAGGGTTTTGACTGTGCAATTTTGAGCTGAATGCCTTGAAACTTGATATGAGGACACTTGACCATCTTTGTAGGCATATGGGACTTGATTGGGCCTTTGAAAAGTTCATTTGCTTGATCAGAACTCAAACCCTAGTTTTGACTGTATAGGAGCCAGTTGAGCTGCACAACCCTGGGGGAATTTTGTGACCTTGACTTGACAAATCTTTGATGAATATGGGAGGGCAAATTTTGGGGTACAACAATATGTTATGCGAAAAACAAGGTTGGATAATTTACCCTTTCTTACCAACAGATTGGACTTTCGATTTGGGCGCTTCCTGGATGTAGGCACCTTCGATCTGGGCTTCTGGGCTTGGCTACTTATGAAAATGCTGATGACTTTTGGGCAGCGTAACTCCAATGTCTTTTGTTCTCCTGCTGTGTGATTTTCGTTGTGTATTCTCCTGCAGAGTTTTTGTGTGTGTTGTATATTTTCGTGTGTATATTTTCTCCCTTGGTAATGTATGCTGGCCTTTGTATTTATAGGGGTGTGAGGGTGCAGTAATGGCAAGGGACAGCCATTAAACAGGCCATTAAAGCCATGAGACAAGAATAAGACACATTAAATAATTTCCTTTTTTGAAACATTTGTGTCCCTTGAATGAACCTGGACGCTTTTGGATTTCGAATGCTTTCAGGCCATGCTCTTCGATTAGTCCTGATTTGCCTCTTTCGAATGGGCTCCCTGCGTACCCTTCGAATGGGCCTGGCCCAAATATCAATCGAAGGATTCCAATCGAAAGGCTCTGCTAACAGGCCAATCAAAGGGTGTTGTTCATGCCAATCGAAGGACATGGTTGACATGCCTGTCGAAATTGCCTTGACATAATTCCAATCAAATGCTTGTCCATAATGCCAATCGAAAGACTCCTTCAGAATGCCAATCGAAGGGTCTTTCAGGATGCCAATCGAAATGCTTGTCCAGAATGTCAATCGAAGTGTCTTTCAGGATGCCAATCGAAAGGTACTTAAAGTACCACTCAAAAATCTTCTTTTTCCTTAGGCAAGAGTTTGTGATCAACCATGCAGGGGGAAGACTTTGGAAAACATGAGAGGGAAAATTTTGGGGTGAAACAGTTGCCCCTGTTCAATTTTCTTAAACATGAGGATATAGATTGGCTTTCTAGCCTTTCGCGATCCAAAGGTGGAAGATAATTGAACACTAGAGTGCCCAGAAATTTGCACTCGCATGGTGTAGTATCAGCATTGTGACGTCGGGAAAAGGCTTACAGATCCCATTTGGAGATTGTTGGTAGGAGGATGGGCTTATGGATGCCATCTGGTGGAGTGTCGATCGCATAAGAGATTCCTTAGCGAGAACTTGCATACCTGTTGTTGTAGAAGATTCCACTGGGGAAGTCTAACTTTGTTTGAGATTTAGGAACTGACTCGTGCTCACCGGGAGTATACCGTTGAGGTTATAGTACTCGTCCTATCTGGTTCCAAGTATTAATTTTCAATCTCTTTGTGTAGATAGTTTTCCTGGCTTGTTACATGTATTAATCTCTGACCTGAGAAAGAAAGGTATTCCTGGCTTGTTACAGGTATTAATCTTCAATCTCATCATGTAGATAGTTTTCCTGGCTGGTTTCAGGTATTAATCTACAATCAGTCGTCCACTGATAGTTTTCTTGGCTTGCTACAGGTATTAAACTGTGACTTGAAAAGGTTTTGGAACATCTTCAACTGGATCGGCATCAGAAAAATCTTTAGGAATCGATTTAACTGGACCAGAGAAGGCCTTTGACTGGATCGGCATCAGAAAAATCTTTAGGAATCGATTTAACTGGACCAGGCAAGGTCTTGGAATCTTCAACTGGATCTGCATCAGGAAAATCTTTAGGAATCGATTTAACTGGACCAGAGAAGGCCTTTGACTGGATCGGCATCAGAAAAATCTTTAGGAATCGATTTAACTGGACCAGGCAAGGTCTTGGAATCTTCAACTAGATCTGCATCAAAAAAATCTTTAGGAATCGATTTAACTGGACCAGAGAAGGCCTTTGACTGGATCGGCATCAGAAAAATCTTTAGGAATCGATTTAACTGGACCAGGCAAGGTCTTGGAATCTTCAACTGGATCTGTATCAGGAAAATCTTTAGGAATCGATTTAACTGGACCAGAGAAGGCCTTTGACTGGATCGGCATCAGAAAAATCTTTAGGAATCGATTTAACTGGACCAAGCAAGGTCTTGGAATCTTCAACTGGATCTGCATCAGGAAAATCTTTAGGAATCGATTTAACTGGACCAGAGAAGGCCTTTGACTGGATCGGCATCAGAAAAATCTTTAGGAATCGATTTAACTGGACCAGGCAAGGTCTTGGAATCTTCAACTGGATCTGCATCAGGAAAATCTTTAGGAATCGATTTAACTAGACCAGAGAAGGCCTTTAACTGGATCGGCATCAGAAAAATCTTTAGTTATCGATTTAACTAGACCAGACAAGGTCTTGGAATCTTCAACTGGATCTGCATCAGGAAAATCTTTAGGAATCGATTTAACTGGACCAGAGAAGGCCTTTGACTGGATCAGCATCAGAAAAATCTTTAGGAATCGATTTAACTGGACCAGGTAAGGTTTTGGAATCTTCAACTGGATCATGCATCAGGAAAATCTTTAGGAATCGATTTAACTGGACCAGGGAAGGCCTTTGACTGGATCAGCATCATAAAAATCTTTAGGAATCGATTTAACTGGACCAGGCAAGGTCTTGGAATCTTCAATTGGATCTTTCCTGAAAGGTAAAGGTCAGTCATATGCAATGCATGATATGGATCAAGCAATGATGTTCTCAACATAAATGATATGGTATGATGTGGATATGCATGTATCATGATGTATGGAAGTGTGATGTTTTAGCTGGGTAAAATTAATCACGGATAGCTTGCTGGAGAATAGAGTTGAATTCTTCGTTTCCGCTGGGGATGACGAACGAAGATGATTGCAAGGATAAACCTGTTAGGAGAAAAGAACTCCGGTGGGGGATAAACAGGATGAAGAGATTACTCCGAGGGGAAATACTCTGTGGGGAAGAGATACTTTGCGGAGATTTTAACGATGAACTCCGCTGGGGAAGATATACTCTACTGAGGATTTTAATGATAAACTCCACTGGGGATTCCGTTGATAAGCTCTGTTGGGGATTCCGTTGATAAGCTCTGTTGGGGATTTTGATGATAAACTCCGCTGGGGATGGATTATCGTTGCTGGTGATATTGAATCTGTTGAGGATAGAAGTCCTGCTTGGGGAAAGAAAGAACTTCGCTAGGGATGATCTTTCAGTTGCAACTTGGAGAGGATAACCTTCTGAAATTGGCTGGGGAGACTTATTTGTGCTTCGCAGGGGATAAGCTTCCAGAATCAACTGGGGAAGATGATTCAGCTCCATTGGGGAAACTTTTTTTTTTAGACTGCGCTGGGGAAATGGCTCCACTGGCGGTATCTTGTATTCCTCCGGGAAACATTCTTATACTCTGTTGAGGAATATTAAGACTGTCGGGGATACTCTTACGCTTGCTGGAGAATATCCTTATACTCCGCTGGGGAATATTAAGATCTTTTGGGGATACCAAACCTTTTTGGGGCTGACGGTAGACTAACTCTGCTTGGGGAGAGTATTGCTGATTTGTACATAGCTGCAAGTCTCAGCTGAGAGAGCTATCATTACTATTTTACTCTACGGGGAGTGATAGTATCTTAGCCATATTCTTCAGCTGAATATACCTTGGTACCCGGTGGATAGAGCAATTTGTACAGTTCGAACAATTTTTATTTGCCCCTGTTTTTGCGGGACAAGGTGCTTGCGGCGGCCCTGTGGATCTGGTATTATCCCCACCTATGAGGTGTTTGGTAATTGCCGATTGAAGTGACAAATCTTCTTCTGGTAGGCAAGTGACGAGATGACGAGACATAATCGTACGCTTTGATCCCTGATTTTTTGCCTGGACCGCCCTTTCGGGTTTTTAGTCCATCGGGATACCCTTTTTTGCCCAAGCCGCCTTTTCAGGTTTTCGACTTGCCGGGTATACAAATTTTCATTTTCATCCATTATTTTTTCCCGAACCCTTTTGGTTCGCCGGGAAGCCCTTATTTTTGCATAGGTCAGTCAACCTAGCGGGTCTTTGATTATGCGTAGTACTTTTTTGACTATGTCCACGCTCTCAGAGTGTAGGGAGGTGTCACTGCTAGTAGTGTCGTGTTGCCATACTACCAGAAGATGTTTGATCATGCAAGATTCGTTGCTGGAATTCATGTCCCATGCCCCAGGTGACGGAGATGGAGACTTGCCCCTGGTTACTCTGCACTTCTTCAGAGATTTCCTGGAATCTTGACTAGACTGCCCCAGGTGTGCTAGATAGTGACATGTCATGACCCCTTGTTTATAGGAGATTTGCCAATGGAAGCATCATCCTTTTTGAAGTGATTTTGTTCACTGAGAGGGCTTTCGTTCATCGGATATTCGTTGTGTGAATTTCTCCGCTGTCAAACAAATAGCCAAATGCAAACAGTGATATTCAGATAATGCAAAGTTTATGCTTGTCTCGAAGTTTTTGAAAAATGCGTTTTTTAGTAGAAAACTCTTTATAAGACAAATTCAACACAAGATTTAGGGCAAAGCCTTACAGGAGTCAGGATACCTTTTGTAACAGTATGCTTTCGAACTAACCCATGCTTCGGTTAGGACTTTAGAAGGGTTGTAACGTGGCTTGGTTCATGGTTTAAGAAACAAAGGATAAAGGCTCAAAGTATATTTGTACCCACCCGCTCTTCGTGATGTTCTTCAATCCTAAGCTCAGTTAATTGTGCATTTGAACTCCAAATGAGTCTGGAACGACGTTTTTGGTGATGGTTCACACAAGTTGAATTTTTGAAGGCATTCATTTTTGCAACATTTTTCATGTTGTCGAGGATTTGTAATGACCTTGTTCTTTTGATTTGTTATCCCTAATTTTTGCCTGACTGTTCCTGTTTTTGAGATTACAGTCAGCGGGATGCCCCGACTTTCTTAAACCTCCTTTATAGGTTTTGGCTCAGTGGGTTTTTTTTGAGAGATTGACTGCCTATGAGATAAGGAACCACCACTGTCTTTTGATTCCAGAGGAATGCTTTTGATGTCGTTCATTGTATTATGAACTGAGAGTTTTGCGACTTCAATGCATATCTTTTGAATTAACTGAGAGACTACCTTGCCCCAGGTTTAAATTAAAGGTTTCAATTTGTGTTTAAAATAGAAAACTTCTACTTCTTTGGCTCGAAGGAGTTGACTAGGGATTATCTTCCTTATAACTCCAGTGTTTAGGATTTGAAAGAAATGCATGTACATCGTCAGCAAGGTCTGTCCAAAAGCATATTGTATGAGATTATGGCATTGTTTCGTCATCCTCCCTCTAAAGGCTTGTAACTTTTAGCAAGAGTTGAATGTCATAAAGTGAGTAAAAAGCATAGTAATGAAAATGATGAATTCAAGACAAACATATGCAATGCATTTAATGAAACAGAGTTTGCCATTAATAGATAATTGTTTGAATAACAAAAGAAATTACAACTTGAAAATTCAAATGAACAAAAGTCTTCTCGTCTCAGTACTTGTCACTTCAAATGGTGAACCTTAGAGGGATGGTAGAAGAACTCAGCCTAACCATCTTGTGTGAATTCCAATGCTCCCTCATCAATCAGGTCTTGAATTTTGTACTTCAAAGTCTAACAGTCGTTGGTGTCATGTCCAGGACTGTCAGAATGGTATGCACACCTTGCATCAGGATTGTACCTTAGGGAGGTTGTGCTGGGATTCTTAGGAGGGTCCCTTAACGTCACCAGATCCAATCTTAATAGGTGTTGTAAAGCTTGAGACAACGGCATGTTGAGCTTGGTAAATTGCCTCTAGTCAACCTGTTGCTTTTGGTGAGGTTGTTGTTGGACCCTTGAGGTAGTAGCAACTTGGAGAGGTCCATTCTTTACCAAGCCAAACCCTTGTCTTCTTGGAGGCTGATCAATGACTTGACCACCAACCTTGACTGTTTGCTTCATGTTGTTGTATCTGTCTTGATGAAGCCGGTTGATCATGGCTCTCAGCTCTTCTTGTTCCCGAGCTAAGCCTTGGATAAGAGCCATCTGCCCTAGCATCTGGGTTCTCAATGCATCTACCTCAGCTTGCAGATGTTTCATCCGTTCGTCCTTATTGTCTTCAGGACTTTTCTTTACCAAGTTCCTCATGAGGAGTGTTCTCAACTCTTCCTGCCCCTTGGATAGGTTTAGGAAGATTTCCCTGAACTGAGTCTCTTGAGTATGAAGATTCTGGTTGTCTTGTGGGAAAGCCATTGCTGAAATAAACAGCGAGAACATGAGATACCTGTATTGGGAGACCTGTTATGGAATGATATGTATGATATATGTATGCAATGTTTTCAAGGATCTCGCGGGGTAAACAAGAAACTTGTTAGAATTTGCATCTGGTAGCTTGATTGAAGGAACTTCATGTTGCTGAGAGTCCTTCTTCAAGAGTCAAGCTCACCATATCGAGTGGGTCATCGCCCCTGACTCAAATTGTCGTGCTTGGATTTCTAGACAACCTTGGCTAGAGGAAAATAAATCCCCTTTGCCCCTTGCTAGCCATTTGATTTACCATAACCTGCATCATAGACCCTTGAGATCCTTAAAATGGTTAAAGAAATGTTAAGGCATGATGTTATGATGTGTATGCTATGCGTTTAAGCAAAAGTGTGAAGTGGTGTAAGTAAACCCTGCAATAAATCCAAGTTATTGGATAAGGACTATAAACAAAACCTGCAAGGAACTCATGTTGTCAGATAACAAGAATGTGCAAGTAGTTCAAGTTTGAAGGCACACAAGTCACAAAAACAGCCTTAAGTTTAGGCTGGCATGGAGTTTCATAGGTAAGTACCCTCTTGAGTGTAGTTGGCTCAAAAACCTGTCCTATAAATAGTAATCGGGTTCTAAGGAGCTCAATATCATTGGATTGTTTTCTATGTTCATCGTTTTGGTTTAGCCAATGAACTAGCGACCAAAATATTCCAAGAAAACAATCCTCAATGAGTGTAGTATCGAGTATCTACCAACTTCGGACTGCACCAAAGTCGGTCATCTCACTACCCCTAAAAAAGGCCAAGATGGTCAAGTAAGGTTCTAAGGTCAATTGATGTTTCACGACACCACGCGGCGGCCCCGTACTCTCCTTGACTTAACTCAAGGGTTACCGATACTCACCAAAGTGCCACATCAATGTAGCTACTGTTTCAACCATGTCGGTATACCCCACACAGTTCCCTCATAGTTTGTTGCTACTTACCTAAAGGGTATCCCCAGATCCAGGTTAGGATCTATAGAACTCCGATACAAACCCATAAAATTTAAAGCATACAAAGCATACAATTGAAAACACAAGTGATCTAATCCTAAGGTACACCTCACTTATAAATATCCCCAGCAGAGTCGCCAGTTCTGTGATCGGTGGGAACGAGAACTGACTGTTTTTGGAATGCTGGTTCGCGTTTGCGTTTGTTTTCGCAAAGTGTCGCGGTAAGCAAGAGTCGCCACTGTCTTTTATTTTATCCAACAAGGGAAAGGACAAAAGCATAGAAAAATTCCTTTTCGAGATGTTTCTCGGGTTCGGGCGGTAGATTATAGAAAGAGAAGGTGTTAGCACCCTTTCTATCCGTGGTTATCCACAAGCTCTTAGGTACTTGCTCACTATGTTTTCAAAAGGTTTGCTTTTCTTTGTGATTGTGGGTTTTGAAAAGAATTTTGTTTTTGAAGAAAGTGTAAGTGCGAAAAGTTTTTGTTTTGTTTTTAAAAGAGAGCAAGTACTTAAGAACCTCTACCTACTCAAAAAGGAATTTAATTGTGCAAATGTCCTTTAGACAGTACTATCCTACTATTGAGGAGTAGGTACCACCATCGTTGGAGTTTTCGGGTCAATTCGATTTTAGGGACGTGTGGTCACTAAAGCAACGTTAGGACGCTTTAGTGGTAATCCTAATGTCTTAGATCATTTTTATCGAGGCGACCATTTCGAGGCAACTTATGATCTTTGGACAAAGGACGACCTCTAAAACATCATATACTTAATGACCACGTTCGAGGCAACCAAGTGAGGTGTACCCTAAGAGTGGCATGTGCAAGTGTGTCAATTTTCAGTTATTTTACTCTTGCATGTCATGGTGAGCTATTGTTGATTTTAAGTTAAGAGTTAATCTTGTCATGCAATCCTAGTTAGCATACATCTAAGCAATTAATATATGCACAGGAATTTAAAGTGCGGGAATTGTAAATCCTACGCTATTACAAGGCTTTCGGGGAGGGGGATTATTTACATATCCAAAAATTGGGGAAATAAAAGCAGTAAAGGGTCTTAGTTAAGCTATTACATCCCAGTAGGCAATTACAATAAAATAAATGCGCACGAATCTGAAAATAAACTCTAAAAATCCTAAGAACGAAATCTTTTTATTGTTTTATTTTATTTTGGGAAAATGATCTAAATCTATTTAATTTTAGTTTTTTTTTTGAGAAAATGTTAAGATAATTAAGAGATTAATTAACAAAGTTAATTTTAATAGAAAAAACTAGCCTAATGTTCTTTGTGTTTTTTTATTTTATTTTAATGTTAATTAAAAAAAAGATAAAAAGATGTCAATGAAAACAAAAATAAAATACAAGGGGGGGATCCTTCGATCCAGGGAAAAAAGGAGTTTCGACCCAGGGAGGGAAATGGTCCTTTCGATTGGGCCAGACAATAAGGCGTGAGTAGCCTTCGATCCAGGGAAGAGAATTGTCTTTCGATCATGGAGGTCATGGCTTTCGATCCAGGAATGAGATGCCTCCTTCGATCCAGCATGCTAACGGGTTCGATCTAGAGAAGGACTCTCCTTCGATCTGGGATGTTATACCTGCAAAAGCATGTTAGCGAAATAAAATGCAGGGCCTGGGTATTGAACCCCAGGCCCTTCGATCCTGCGCTTGCTGGGTTTCTTCAGGCTATGTCTGCAGCAAATATTAGCAAATGATGGACATGGCCTGGGTGCCAAACCCAGGCCCTTTGATCCTGTCTAGGATGGCAAATCGAAAGTAACAACGAGTAATGATATGTTATGCGAAAAACAATGTTGGATAATTTACCCTTTCTTACCAACAGATTGGACTTTCGATTTGGGCGCTTCCTGGATGTAGGCACCTTCGATCTGGGCTTCTGGGCTTGGCTACTTATGAAAATGCTGATGACTTTTGGGCAGCGTAACTCCAATGTCTTTTGTTCTCCTGTTGTGTGATTTTCGTTGTGTATTCTCCTGTAGAGTTTTTGTGTGTGTTGTATATTTTCGTGTGTATATTTTCTCCCTTGGTAATGTATGCTGGCCTCTGTATTTATAGGGGTGTGAGGGTGAAGTAATGGCAAGGGACAGCCATTAAACAGGCCATTAAAGCCATGAGACAAGAATAAGACACATTAAATAATTTCCTTTTTTGAAACATTCGTGTCCCTTGAATGAACCTGGACGCTTTTGGATTTCGAATGCTTTCAGGCCATGCTCTTCGATTAGTCCTGATTTGCCTCTTTCGAATGGGCTCCCTGCGTACCCTTCGAATGGGCCTGGCCCAAATATCAATCGAAGGATTCCAATCGAAAGGCTCTGCTAACAGGTCAATCAAAAGGTGTTGTTCATGCCAATCGAAGGACATGGTTGACATGCCTGTCGAAATTGCCTTGACATAATTCCAATCGAATGCTTGTCCATAATGCCAATCGAAAGACTCCTTCAGAATTTCAATCGAAGGGTCTTTCAGGATGCCAATCGAAATGCTTGTCCAAAATGTCAATCGAAGTGTCTTTCAGGATGCCAATCGAAAGGTACTTAAAGTACCACTCAAAAATATTCTTTTTCCTTAGGCAAGAGTTTGTGATCAACCATGCAGGGGGAAGACTTTGGAAAACATGAGAGGGCAAATTTTGGAGTGCAACAGCGTCTCTACTTGATGTCTGATTCGGTGTTGTTCGATTGGATTTACTTTAGTTTTAATCCAGTTTAGACATTTTTGCACTGAAGGAGATCTCAGATTCCAATAGTTGTTGATCTGGTAGTTAATATGGAAGATCTTGTTAAAGTGGAGAATGCAGATCCCATAATATGGAGGATATTTGTATGTCTTTTTCTCTGGGTCGATTTAGAAGAGATAAAAGAGAGTTGTAGCATTATCAATATAATGAAACTCGGAAGAATTGATGTTTACCATATTTGGCAATTTTTTGAGTTCTGGATCATAAAAGGAAGAATGGTGCAACTAAAATAGAGGGATTATGGGAGGAATCAACGATCCAATTTACTATGGTCAAGGGGACAATTTCAATGCTCAAACTTTTGAAAATGACATTGCAAGACAATAACTCACACGTGGAAACACTGGATTGAAGGATAGTAATAAAGATGTTGCGGGGAGAGAACCAGTAATTCAGAAAAAAGTAAATTCATGTACTGTTTTTGAGGGAACCGATCGTGCTACTTTTGCTTCTAAAAGCTCTTATATTGATCAGGTTCAAGAGGCCTTTAAGGATCAAATTAGTGACCAAAAAGCTCAAATAATACCAAGGATGCGTACTAAAAATGTTATCATACTTGATAACATAGAAACCATAACGAGAATAATAGGAACTAACAACAACAAAATTTAGGTTACTAAACTTTCTATGAAAAATCTAGCTCATCGCAAGACACCGATAAAAAATAGTAAGCTACAAGAGAAAGAAACACAAGGCTCAAAGGAAACTATAATCATGAAAAGAAGGATTCGTACGGAAGAAGGAACACCACCTAAGTCGAAACTTGATCTCGTGAGAGATGTTGAGGAAGATATTATGCTAATGGACACTGTTGGGGGGAAAAGGTAGTTGCTGGAAATGACACGACCACACAACCTATTTTTATCTCTGATGTCAAATATGTAATGGCAGACACTATTTATCAGGTCTTCCAAGAAAAATGAATGTTATTAGCTAGAGCTGCTTGGGTCTGGGTAACCTGAGTGCAATTCCTAATTCAAAATACATTTGAAGATATAAACCAAATGTATTATTTACATTGAGACAATAAGTAATGCTAATAAAATTGAAGAATTGTGATATATGTTGAGTTTTGATTGTTGTTTTACTATTGATCGAGAAGGTGGGGGATGTGGTGTTGCAGTTCTATGGCAAAATTCTAAGAATTGTTCTATTCAAAGTTATTCTCGTAAACCATTTGATATTATAGTACAAGACACCAGACTAGGTAATGGAGATTCATAGGTTTCTATGGGCATCCCGAAGTACCCACAAGAGGACTTCGTGGTATTTAATCTGAAACGTTTCTGAAAATTCAAACTTACCATGGTGTATATTGGTAGATTTTAATGATATCCTCTCATTAGAGGAAGAAAAGAGAGAGTGGAAAAGCCAAATTGGCTGATTAGTGGATTTAGGCAAGATGTCTAAGACACGAGTTTGATGTTGTTCCTATGGAGGGTACTCTTTTACGCGGTTCAAGAGCCTAGGAACTAATAGAGCAGTTGAAGAAAACTTAGGTAGAGTTATGTCTAATAGTGATTGGTGTATTTTATTCCTATAAGCAAAGGTGAAATGTTTAACAGTTACTACTTCAGATTAATAGCCTATTTTGTTATGTTGTGAAGCGAACTTGATGCATCATAGTCCTCAATTCAGTTTCAAATATGAGAATGCATGGTTAACTGAACTGAGATTTAACAATTTTGTTAATGAACAATGGTAAAAATATGAGAATGATGAAATCGTTGGAAAACTGGAAAAATATGGTGAGAATATGATGAAGTGAAGCAAAGATAATTGTCACAAGATTAGAAAGGAAAACGAGAGTCTTTGTGGTAAGATTAAAAGAATTCGACATCATATGGGAGATGAAACTATTAATTATTTCATAGCTCTTAAAAGACGTATGAACTCACTCTTGATTAAACATGATTTGTTTTGTAAGCAAATAGCAAAAGCCCACCGGTATAAAGATGGAGATCTTAATACTTGATTTTTTTCATATTACAATAACTACTGGGAAGAAAGTTAATATTATCATTTCCATTACAAACGAAAATGGGGAAGTTAGTACTTCAACTGAAGGGATGTGTATAATTGCTCATGATTATTTCAAAAGAAGCCAAGCTCCTGAGATCAAATCTTACATGCTCTTGGAACCTCCATTTCAGATGAGGATAATAATATGTTAACGACACCATTTATTATTGAGGAATTTGTAGAAAATTTTTTTTTGTGAAAGCTGACAAAAGCCCTAGTCTTGACGATTTTAACCCTGGTTTTTATCATCATTTTCGGGAGACGTGTGTAAGAAATTTTCAATGCAAGTTGCTCTTAGCTGGAGACTGGTGTTTTTTCCTCCAAGTCTTAATATGAATAATATCAATCTAATTCCAAAAGGAGATGTTCAAACTTCCATGAAAGATTAGAGACTGATTGCACTGTGTAATGTCATGTATAAAGTGATAGCTAAAGTCCTTGCAAATTGCCTTAAGAGAGTTCTGGATAAGTGTATTTCAGACAAACAAACGACTTTTTTTCCTGGTAGATCTATTATGAATAACACTATGGCAGCTATTGAGGTGGTTCATCATATGAAGTCTAAAAGTAAGGTCGGGATTGGTGATAAAGCTCTTAAACTTGATACAAGGGAAGTTTATGACATGATTGATTGGGGGTTATCTTAATAAGTATGTCCTCGTCACAATGGGTTTCAATCATAGATACATAGGGTGGATCATTCTTTATGAGGAAACAATTTACTACTTTGTGGTAATGAATGGTAATATGGTTGGGCCGATTGCCTTGGTTAAGGGCTGAGGCATGGTGATTGTAACGCCCCATTTGAATATTTAGTCATTATTTATTGACTTTGATTTATTTTGGTATAATTAAGGGTAGGTAGGCATGTATAAGGGTATGTGAGAACTTAATTTTAATTAGAAAACTAGAATAAAACTTAGTCTATGGCGTAATAATAATAATAATATTGGTAAATGATGAAATATACTATAATTATTAATAAAAATATTATTAGATATATGGTATAACACCACTAATAATAATATTATTAGTAATAATATAGTTGTTATAATCATTATTATTATTTATTAAGTAGAATAAAACAATTATTAGAAGAATAGTAGGAATATTTGGGAGAAACTACCGTCACGTAGAAACAGAGAAAGAGAACAGAAAAGCTAGGGGCAGGACAGATTTTACCATTATTGAAGGATCAAAGTTCCAAATTAAGGTAAGTGGGGATAATGAGTTCTCTAAATGGTGATTCTAACATAAGAGGGTAGTGAGGGTTCCTTTCCCTCTTTAGGTTATGTGCAAAATTGATGAATATTCTTCTTTGTTTGGATTTTCTGTTGTTTCTAAGTGATTTTGTGTGGAACTCGTGATTATAATGATGTCATGAATGTATTGTTGTTGTGTTATTGTTCCATGAATCCCAAATCTGGAAAATTATATATCTAAGATGTTAAAAAATTGAGGATTTAGATGTAGGAATTCATTGTATTATGATGGGTTAACGAAATTAGATTGATACTATAAGTTATTATATGTAGAAACACTGCTTTGGACCCAAAATTGGAGGTTGAAAATGCTCAAAACAAGTAGAAAGCAAAGTGGTGCGAATGCAGAAATTTATGGAATAATAGATTGGCCATACACGTATGGTACGTGTATGGGGAACGTTCCCAGGGGCCATACGCATATGGTACTCGCCTTGTCCCCGAGCCAGCACGACCAACTGGCTGAACGCGTATGGTATGCGTATGAGAAGAAGGTCATTCGCGTATGGACTAGCTAATACGCGTATGGAGATATGGGATGAGTTTTGGGGGGAAATTTCACTCTGATTGTACGCGTGTGGTACACGTATGAGGTTGGGTGATAGAGAAAAGCGCGTATGGTACGCATATTGTTGTACCCCAAAATTTTCCCTCTCACTTATCAAGAATTTGCTCACAATATCTCATTGGGTTCAAGACTGCACTAGGATTTGATCAGCTCAAGACACCTCCTTATGCACTGATGACCCAAAATTAGGGTTTGAGTTTGCACAAATATTTTTGAACTATCAATGCTTCATATGGCTTCAATGGATCATTATGGACCCCCAAGATTACTCATGTCAAGTTTCAAGCTTTGGATCACACTTTTGATCAGTCAATTGAACAGTTGACCTAAAAATCAACTATATTGGGGAAAAAGTTAACCATGGCCAATTTACAGTCAAAATTCATAATTTTTGATCCACACCAACATTTTAAACTCATATGTATCATTTGATCAAGTTTGGACCATAATTCCTCAAGAAATTTGATCAAATCATTAAAAGGGCAAAATGGTTAAAATTAGGGTTTTAATTGGGAAAGGGCAATTTCTGGTTTTTGACCTAGCAAATGATCAATTGGGTTAAGGCTTGATCTCAAGAGTCCAATTGCATAACTTTGACCTAATGACATGGTTCAAAACACTACAAGTCCATTGGATTGACAAATGAATTTTTCAATCAACTGATCAAAAGTCAACTGTATACTGAAAAGTCAAATTTTGACTTTTTGGTTAAAATCAAATGCCAAAGATCATAATTCATCAAAACATGTCAAAATATGAAATGTTTTCATCAAGAAATCAAGAATTCAAGATTTTATTTTGAAAAGATGAAATTTCTTAACTTAGAAATTTTTCTAAGTATAGAAAATTTCTTATTTTTTCACAACTTTGAGCCAAATTTTCACCATGATGCAAAATGATTCAAGAGAAACTTCCAACATGAAAGTTGTAGATCTCCATGAAATATACAACTTTTCTTCACACAACTTCTTCCAAAAGTGATTATATCTCAAGTTATAATTATATGAACATATGATCATGAAACAAAACACTTAGTGAAATTTTGTCCTATTTTGGACAGGATTTTGACCTAACTTCATGGAACTTTTTCATATAGTTCCAAGAGGAATCTTCAAAAGCAATTGAAATATTAGTTGTATAGAAAATTGCAAGATTTCCAAAATGTCCAAGAACTCCTTGAGATTATTCTTGAGTAGGGAGAATCGAAGAGATGAAGTTGGTGTCTTGTCACTTGGATTACAAGCCATTTTGTGAAGAACACTTGGTCCAATCTTCAAGCATGATGTACAAATCTTACTTTGAAGGCTTCTAACTTGACTTTCGCTGCATAATTAAATGTTCTCACAACTGTTGGAAGCTTTAATCCAAGCATTCAATATATTGTACAAATATAATTCCATTTTGGGGAGAAAGGCAACATTGCCATTTTAGAAAAGCAAGCTTTATGCAAAGTCAGCTTGCATTGAGCCTTGCATTTGTTCTTTATTCACAAACACACTCTACACAATTAGAAAAAGTGTGTTTAAAGGTTTCAGCCACCCTACAAGCCTTGTACCTTACATTGAAACCATGCTTGTCCACTTTGCTTCAAAAACAAGTAACCAAGCCATAACATGTGAGTTTCAAATTCTGAGTTGTGACAAGGCTCAAAACCTCTTGCTTATAAGTATATACACTATTTGCAAGTTGATACATGAATGTTATTACCCTGAAACTACCTCAAACATCAAAGAACAAAAAACCTGCTCAAGAACACCATTAACACACAGTTCTGAACCAAAACTCATGATCTTCATTTCCACTCGTGCATTTTGAAAACTAATCACTCAAACACTTTTTATACCACATACCAAAGCAATCCATACCCTTGTTTCCTCACTGTAACTCCTTCATTATTATCCACAATTTTCAAATATCAAGCTTGCAGGTTGACTTGAGTAGAGAGATTTAGGGACTTTCAAGGCAAAGTAAGAATTGGAATATACTCAAGGAGGTCCAGGCAATCTAAACAGATCCTCAGGCCATCTCAAAAGTTGCTCAAACTCCATTCACGACTCCAACTGCAAGAGGTAAAAACTCAAACTTCTATCTCTTCCTACAAGCATCATTTGATCCTGATTTGTGAAAACAAAATGTAGATATCTTTGCTCTAAAGCTAACCATGTTCATGGTTTCCATTTATATTGACTGTGTATAGAGAATTTTGGATTTGAAATTTCTGAGAAAATTAGGTTTCAATTTAGGGCCAGCAAAATTAGTTTTTATCTTTGACATTTAGCTTACATAAGTTATATGGTTGAATTCGTGGGAAGAAACACCACAACTTTCATGTTTGAACTTTCTATTTTTGTGGAGAAATGAGGAAGATACAGGTGATCCGGCTAGGCTCAAGGTTAAAGACGAAGTTGCCTTCAGAAAGTAGTTTCTAATATATATTTATGCTTTGATTATATGACCGGATGAAACAACCACCCAAGTGGCAAGTGCGCACATACTAAGTCATATGTTACCTAAAGGGCGAGGGTTCAAACCAATGTGAACCCCCCTTTTGCATTTTTTTTCCATTTTTCTGATTTTTTTCTAACATCTTTTTTGCAAGCGCTGGGCCCTTTGGGCCTGGCATTTTTTTTTGATTTTGCTAGGATACTTCCCTGTTTACTTGTGACACCCCTTGGCCCATTTTATTTTTTTTATTTTTTTTTTCTTTTAAATATATTTTCTAAAATATAAAAAAAATCATATAAAGTATAAAAATAATAGATTTATATTTTGACATAATTTAAATATTTTTCCACATGAAAAACTTATTTTTATTCACTTATACTTTATTTATCTTTTATTAATTTCCTTGTAAGTTAAAAATAAAACTAGATTATTATTTATCTAAATATATTTATTTTAATATAAAAAGACCAAAAATATTTCATAACATCACATACTATTTTCAAGACAAAAATATAAAAATACTTTTTCTTTAAACTAATTTTCCTTTAATCAACTAAAATAGATTTAGGGTTTTATTCAAAAAAATCTTTTCTTGATTAAAATCTTTTCTTAATCAATTTCTTTTCTTAATTAACTTAAGTTAATTTAATTTAATTACCTTTTTTTTCTCTAATTAGATTTAGGTTAAAACCTCCTTCATACAAAAATCCAAACACAAAAATCTCTTCTTTCAATTTACATTTGTACTTTTATATATTCCTTCAATTATTTGTACAATATTCAATTTGGTTGTAGTAGATTAATTAGGTTTATATTATTGCAATCTCCATTCATAAATTGTATACCCTCCCACAAATGTTGTAATAACATAGTAACTTTAAATTTCGCAATTTATCGCTTTTACATAACATGCTAGTAATTAGGGTTTGTATGGGAAGATAAAATCAATCAAATAAAAAACCCTAATCCAAGACAAAAATAAGCATGAAAATAACACACTTCCACATAAGCACCCTTAGGGTAAAATCCACTTGGTTGCCTTACAAAATGGCCATATTACGCATGTAAGGTATCTTAGCAAAAACAAGCAAATACAAGATCATAGTCCCTCGATGACGCTATCTAAGTTGTCTTACAAATTATCTTAGTCCCTCAAAAAGAATGCTAAGATGCCTTGCAAACATTGCTACTCATGGCTATACGATGACCCACGCCCGTCCCGTTTACATCCAAAGATAGGGTTGCTTACCAAATCAATGGTAAGACAACAATGTCAAAGGAAAAGAAAATGAACAAGAAAGACTTTTGAGTAGGTAGAATGCTCCTAATTACTTGCTCCATTTTAAAACAAACATCCTTTCTATTTTCAAAACAATCACATACACTTTCAAAACATCTTACAAAACTTGAAAACATTTTCAAAAGATCAACATCTTTGTATACATTCTTACGAACGAGAATTATTACAAAGATTTCCTAAACAATGACTTCTTTACAAAATACTTTCAAAAAAACACACAAAGCACAATTTCAAACAAAAGCAAGTGATCTAGCAAGTAACTAAGAGCCCATGGAAAACCATGGATGAAAAGGGTGCTAATACCTTCCCTTTTCATAATCTACCCCCCGAACTCAAGAAACAATCTCAAAGGTCTTTCCTGTGCTTTTTCACCTTTCCTTTTGGATAAAAGAAAAGTCGGTGGCGACTCTTGCTAACCGCAACATTTGCAATCAAACGTAAAACCCTCAAGTCAGTTCTCCCACCGTATCACAGAACTGACAACTCTGCTAGGGAAAATTCTAAAAGTGCGGTTACCTTAGGGATTAGATCACATTTATTTGCTTACATTGTTTGTTTTGTATGCTTTACATTATAGTTGTTTGTTTGGGTTTGAATCCTCTACCCGAATTTGGGATACATTATAGGTAAGTAGCAATACATTGTGGAAACTGTGCGCGATATACAGATATGGTCTAAGCAATAGCTACATTAGTGCGACATATTTGTGGGTACTGGTAGCCTTTGAGTTAATCAAAGAGAATACGGGGCCGTTGAGTGATGTCATGAAGCACTAATGAACTTTTAGAACCTTTACTTGACCAACTTGGCCTTTAGGATGTAGTGAGATGACCGACTTTGGTACAGTCCGAAGTTGGTAGATACTCGATACTACATTCATTGAGGTTTGGTTTCTTGGGATATTTCGGTCGCCATTAAAGAGGCTTGTGCTGAAACATTGACCAAGGAAACAAACCAGTGATATTGAGCTCCTTAGAACCCGGTTACTATTACTAGGACAGGTTTGAGCCAACTAAACTTCAAGAGGGTACTTACCTATAAAACCCCATGCAAGCCTAAAACTAAGGATTTGTTTGCTTTGTTTGTATATGCATATTTGTACATAACATCATGAACATCATATACATCCACTAACCATTTCAAGGATTTTGGGATTCATCTTTGTTCTTGTTTTGTAGGATATGGATTCACTTTGCAGGAAAACTATTCAAGTCAATCTTGTAAGGATCCCTCCACAACTTAAGGAGATAGCTTCAAGGATTCCTGAAAACTCTCCATTCACTGAGAGACATGGTCGCCTACTTAACTTGGTCACCTCCAACACAGATGAGGACATGGTGAAGGTGCTTTTTCAGTTCTTTGATCCTTTACACCATTGCTTCACATTTCCCGACTATCAACTCGTGCCTACTTTGGAAGAATTCTCCCAACTCTTGAGGATTCCCATTCTTAATCAACTACCTTTTAACGGTACGGAAAGAGACCCAAATCCAGAAGAGATTGCTCAAGCTCTACACTTGCACTCATCTGATATCACAACTCATTGGGAAACAAGGAGTGGTGTCAAAGGTTTCTTAGCAAAGTTCCTGTTTGAGAAAGCCCAAAGTTGTTGGAATTCCTTGGACTTGCAAGCCTTTTAGGAAATTGTCGCTCTCCTCATCTATGGGATGGTTTTGTTACCAAACCCTGACCAACTCATAGATGTCAACACCGTCAAAATCTTCATGTCCCGCAACTCGGTGCCTACATTGCCAGGAGATATCCTACACTCTTTTCACACTCGCATAATGAGGAAAAGAGGTGTCCTTATATGTTGAACTCCTCTCTTGGCAAGATGGTTTATTTCGCATCTTCCCCAATCTGTATTAAAGAATGAGCAAGTTTCAAGGTGGTCACAAAGGTTGATGACGCTCAAAAATTCAGACATTCATTGGTGCTCCCGATCCAAAGAGAATGTTATCATTGTCGACCATTGTGGAGAATTCCCTAATGTCCCTTTACTTGGCATTAGGGGAGGTATCACCTACAACCTATGCTTAGCCTTAAGACAGTTTGGTTATGCCCGAAGGAATGGCCCGCATGAGATGCTGATTCAAGGTTTGGTATTTGACTATGACAACGATGATCAAGGTCTTCGCCAGAGATTTATCCGAGCTTGGAGGATGTTAAACAAGGTGGATAGCAAGACTTTGGAGCATAAAAATTCCATCCCTCTTGAGCCTTACCTCAAATGGATACGAACTCGCGCTCAGAGTCTTATGATGCCTTACCCCTCTATTCTCCCGGTAATCATTGAGCCTGTCATGGAGGGAGATGTTCCATACACTATCCTACATCTTGATATGCCCACATCTCTTGAATACCTACAAAGGGATTGGATACAACTCAAAGGAGAGCGAGATACTTTCAAATCCCAATTCTATGCAAGAGAGAAGAAGGTTTTGAAACTCACTAGGCTACTTCATGAGGAGAAGACTCTGAATGCCTACATTGCACCGAAGAGGATGCGCACTACCTTTATATCTTAGATTTTTTGTATTATTTTGCCCAAGGGGCATTGATGTACTCAAGCTTTACCTTATTAATATAACGTGTGTTTCCTTTTTGTATAAAACAAATTTGAATCTTTGAAATCCTTGAAAACATTGCATATGCATATACCATTCATCATAACATAAGCAGGTTTTTTGCAACAAGTCTCCTCATCTCTCTACTGTTTATTTCAGTAAGATGGATCTCAAGCAAACAGTGAAAGACCTCCAAGCTCAGAATACACAGTTTCAATAGTTGCTCTTGACCCTAGCCAAGGGACAAGAATAATTGAAGACTTTGCTGGCTAAAGAAAGGAAAAAGAAAACAAAGAAGGTAATCAGAGTCTTAAACATGGGAAGAAGATTTCATGGGCAGACAAGAAGGACCTTAGACTTTGCAACAACATTCGGTGAAAGAGACAACCAAGATGGTAAAGGAAAGGAAACAATTGTCCCGTCAGAATCGGAGGAGGAAGAGGAAGAAGAAGACTACTCTGAAGAACAATACCCTCCAGCTGATGACAAGTATAAACATCTCAAAGAGAGTTTGAGTGCGATGGAAATCCAAAAGGTGTCTGGCTTGGACTTTGAGGAATTGGGTTTGGTGTCGGGGATTGTGATTCCTCCAAAATTCAAAGCACCTGTGTTCGCCAAATATGACGGAGTTTCATGCCCTAAAATTCATCTCCGGTCATATGTGAGGAAAATTCAACCCCATACCGTTGATAAAGACTTATGGGTGCACTTCTTTCAAGACAGTCTGTCTGGAACTCAACTTGACTGGTTTTACCAACTAGAAAGAGCCAACGTTCATAATTGGGAAGATCTTGCTGCAGCTTTCTACAAGCAATACCAATACAATGTTGATCTTGAGCCTACCTATACTCAACTCTAGAGTATGGCCATGGTTTCCAATGAAGGATTCAAGGACTACGCATAAAAATAGAGAGACTTGGTTGGAAGAGTTCAACTCCCTCTATCTGAGAGAGAATTGGTAGACATGTTCTTGGGCACCTTGTCTGGTCCCTTCTTCAACCATTTAATTGGAAGTTCGTCTGCAGGCTTTACTGAACTAATACTGACTGGAGAAAAGGTAGAAGCCGGTATAAAGAATGGAAAGATTCAGAAAGACACATCTTCTTCTACAACTGTAAGGAAGCCTTTCATCGGAAAGAAAAAGGTGGTTGTTGTATATCCACAAAGAAACTAAGATAGGGCCGAGCGCCGACCAATGGTGGGGGCTGTTATGATTCCTAAGCTTGCGTCTGATCATCAAAGAAATAATCAACCAAGGATGGAAAGGCCAGTCAGGCAGTTCACCAGAATTAACATGACCCCGTCTCAAGTATTGCCGCATATGCTAAGATCCAATTTGGTGACCTTGAAAGAACCTCCGAAAAACCCCAACACAACATCTCCTCACTATCATCCCAATGCCCGTTACGCATATCACTCTGAAAGTCCTGGTCACGATACTAATAATTGTTGGGATCTAAAGAACAAAATACAAGACCTCATTGAAGCAAAAGAAATTGAGTTCGACGCACCTGAAAAGCCAAATGTCATTTCTTCCCCTATGCCCAGACATGGCCACAATACCAACGCCATTGAAGAAGGATTGTTTGTTACTTCAATTGATGAACTCATGACCCCACTTTTGACTATTAAAATGAATTTGTTGAATGCCGGTGTGTTCCCGGGATGTGGTGAAGTTTGCCATCTCTGTTTGTCCTCACCAATCGGCTGTCCTTTGTTGAAAGTAGGCGTTCAGTGCCTAATAGATAACAAAGAAATTTTGTTTGAAAAGACTCTTGTTCCACCTATCCCTTTTGAATATGTTTCTATCATTACCATTTTCGCCAATTCTTCCAGGGTCTCCACCAAAAGACCCGTTAGAATTACATCAGTTCCGAAAGCAACTCCTTTAATAATCACAATGCCTGGACCAGTCCCATATGCGCCAGACAAAATCGTACCATGGAATTATGGAGGGGATGTCTATTACCATGGTATCAAGCAGGACTGGCCAACCGTCTAAGATTCAAGCTCCGAGAAAGTCAACTCCGACATCAGTAATATTGCAGGAACTAGCAAAATTACCCGAAGTGGTAGGATCTTCTCTCCAGAAATTGCTTCCCAAAAGGCTGTTTCTGGACCCGTAATCATTCTTGTTGTTGTTGCTCCCCCAAAAACTATTCCCGGTCCTACAATTATCTCCAGCAATACTCCAATTGACAAAGTCGTTACAACCCTTGTAATCATTCCTACTGACACTCCTGCTGCCGAGTTAACAGAGACTCGAGGGAAAAATGTTCTAATTGAGCCTGTCCGGATGAAGGCTCAGTCATTGACCATCCTTGAGACCTCCAAGAAAGAAATGGAGGAGATCCTAAAAATCATAAAGAGAAGCGACTACAATGTAGTTGAACAACTGGGGCAAACTCCCTCTAAAATCTCCATGCTGGCATTACTAATATGTTCTGAGGCACATGCAAAAGCCTTGGTAAAGTTCTTAAAAACCGCCCATGTACCTCAAGAGACATCTGCCGATCAGTTTCAAGACTGCGTAGCCAGCCTAACTGCGGACAATGGTTTAGGTTTTTCAGATGCTGATCTGACGCCGAGGGGAAGGAAGCATAATGAGGCATTGCATGTCTCAGTGGAATATAGGGGCACAACTCTGGCTCATGTTTTGGTAGAAACTGACTCATCTCTGAATGCACTACCTAAAATAGCTCTTGATTGACTTGACTGCGAGGGACTGACATTAAAGTCAAGCAACGTAGTAGTAAGGGCTTTTGACGGATCGAAAAGGATGGTGCACGGGGAAGTGGATATCCCCATAAAGGTTGGAACCCAAACTTTCAATTCAACCTTTTATGTAATGGACATCCACCCTTCATACTCCTGCTTGTTAGGCCGACCATGGATCCATAATGTTGGCGCAATTACTTCTATGTTGCACAAAATGCTGAAGTATCCAGTTCAAGGGAAGATTATCACCGTTCATGGAGGGGAAGAATACATGATCAGCCATCTCAATTCCTTCAGATATATGGAATTAGACGGTGAATTCATTGAAACTCCATTTCAACACTTTGAAGAGGTCCCCCAAGATGTGGCAGTGACCAAGGTTGTGTCTCAGGTTCCCAAGATTACAAGGCCTCCACTCCGGATGTCATCTCAAAAGGATGCCAAAGTAGTGGTAGAAGAAGGAGGGTGCACTATTTGGGGACAACTCCCAGATATCCCATATAAGTCTGACAAGTTTGGCCTAGGTTTCACTTCAAATGCTTAAAAGGTTGTACGCCGTGCTCGTGCTGGAGGACTACCCTTGAAGATCAGCAACCGTGAAGTCAACACAGTAGAAGATGGTGAAGATGGTTGCAACTTGGAGGATTGGATCTTCCCAACTTTTAATGGAGGGCTCAACAATTAGGAGGCTAGAGACTTTGTCCCGGTCACTTTTATCCCACAGTAATCTATCTTTACATTTTGTTGGATTTATAATATTGAAACAATTCGCACTCTTAAAACCTTGTGTCTTACCCGAGGCACAATGGTCCATTTGTAAGGGTTATTATCTCATTTTCATATGACATCAATGAATCATGGACGTTTTTGCATACAAACTTTTTTGCTCATTGTTTTTCTTTTACATTTTACTTTCTTTCAAAGATAGTTATACCCTTACACACACCCACACTCACAATGCAGGTATACATCCATTCGGGATCCAATGGATAATGATACTACTATGGCCTTTTGTGACTCTGAGAATCTAATCTACCAAGCCGAAGACAAAGGTGAAGAAGATTGTGAAGTACCAAGGGAACTTGCCAGACTGCTACAACAAGAAGAAAGAACCATTCAGCCTCACGAGGAACCCGTGGATACAATCAACCTGGGTACTGAAGAAGATAAAAAAGAGGTCAAGGTGGGTTCCAATCTGGAACCCAGTATCAAGAAGCATCTGATTCAGTTGTTACACGATTATTTTGAAGTATTTGCCTGGTGTGATCGGTGGAAATAAAACTGACTGTTTTTTAATGCTGGTTCGCGTTTGTGTTTGTTTTTGCAAAATGTCGCGGTAAGCAAGAGTCGCCACCGTCTTTTATTTTATCCAACAAGGAAAGGACAAAAGCACAGAAAAATTCCTTTTCGAGATGTTTCTCGGGTTCGGGAGGTAGATTATAGAAAGGGAAGGTGTTAGCACCCTTTCTATCCGTGGTTATCCACGGGCTCTTAGGTACTTGCTCATTGTATTTTCAAAAAGTTTTGCTTTTCTTGTGTTCGTGGGTTTTGAAAAAGTTTTTGTTTGAAAACTTCGATTTAACTCTTGTTTCTGTCCTCAAGAGTGTATGAAGTGTTTTTGAAAACTTTGTTTGAAAAGTGTAAGTGCGAAAAATTTGTTTTGTTTTGAAAGAGCAAGTACCTAAAAACCTCTACCTACTCAAAAGGAATTAAACTGTGCAAATGTCCTTTAGACAGTGCTATCCCACTATTGAGGAGTAGGTAGCACCGTCGTTGGAGTTTTCGGGTCAATTCGATTTAAGGGACATGTGGTCACTAAAGCAATGTTAGGACACCTTAGCGGTAACCCTAATGTCCTAGATCATTTTATCCGAGGCAACCGTTTCGAGGCAACTTATGATCTTTAGACAAGAGGGCGACCCCTAAAACTTCCTATACTCAATGACCACGTTCGAGGCAACCAAGTGAGGCGTACCCTAGGAGTGGCATGTGCAAATGTGTCAATTTTCAGTTATGTTATCTTTGTACATGTTATGGTGAGCTACGGTTGATTTTAAGTTAAGATAGATCTTGTCATGCATAGCCTATTATTCATACATCTAGCAGTTAATGGTTGCGAAAAATAAAACTAAGCTATTACAAGGCGTCGGATATTTACATCGCCAAAAACAAACCCTTGAAAAGTAAATGCGGAAAATAAATAAAAGCGATAAATAAAAGTCCTAAGTCCAAAACTATTACATCCTTGAAGCAGTTACAATTATATGGAATACGAATCAAAAAATAATACGCGCGAGAAAAATTGAATCAGAGAGTTTTAAGGGTTTTGACCCCTTTTTATTTAATAAAGCTTATTGTGATTATTTTTTGTATTAAAGAAATTAGTCTAAATTAATAATTGAATTAATTAATTAAAATAAAAATATTTTTGGTTTTTTTGTTATTTAAGGAAATAAAATAAAAAAATGGTTAAAAGTTATTAAAAAACCCTAATTCTACATTAATTTTATTTTGTTGCAAAAATGTTAAAATTATGCCTAATTAAAAAAACTAAGTCAATTAAATGGTTTATTTACAAAATAATGAAATTAATAAGAATAATATAATTTTTTATGTTTTCTAATTTTATTAGGAAAATATTAATTATTTTAGTTAGTAGTTAATAAAAATAAATCAAGTAAATAAATAACATGTTAAAAGAAAAGAAATAAAAAAAAAGAGGCAAACTCAGGGGGTTTGGGCCCAAAGAGGGTGTCTGATCAGCAGTTTTTAAGGCCCACTTGCTGCAAGCCTGCGTTTGACTTTTGTGATTTGCTATGCGTGCGCTGACCTGTGATCATGGTGAGGACCCCATTCTGGTCATTGGATTTGGTTTGAGACCACCTGGCCAGCATCTGGAGAAGGGCGTATGATGGACCCTCCTTTGAGAATTACACACGAATACCTGAAGAAAAAATTGAACAAAGTTTTGGGGGACTTGAGATTCGAACCCAGGTCCCGTTAGCCAATGAACAAACGCCCTAGCCACTGAGCCATTTGCTTGTTTTGTAATTATAATATACAATGATTAATATATATCAAACAAACACTTATGCCTGGAAAAAAAAGCGCGCTATTTCGAATGGGCCAATGGGAGGGCGACGTGTGGTCGTCTTCTCCAACGAAACTCTGGTTTTCTTACCTGCGGATTTTTATTTGCAAGAAGATTCGTTGGCTCGTTCAAAAATGTGTTTTAGGCCATAATAATCCCATCCAAGCACATGGACGTGGTCGCCTCTTCCTCCTGAGTTCAACCATGGCCAAGATTCATCCTAATTGTCCCTGCAAAACAAAACCCCAAATGGAAACCTCCAAAACCCTAGGTTCGGGTAGGGAGTTATAGGCTACAAAAACGCAATTGAATGATGCAGAATGAATGGAAATTTAAAGGCAAGCATGATTATACAAAAATATTGGCAAGAGGATGCAAGGAAGTGGTTTTATGATATCATGTTCAGAGCCATAATCGTGACGACTTACAGTGCGTTTCAGGGGGTCTTAAGGTCCGATTCTGGTTGCTATGGCTTCAGGAGATTGCAAGCAAGAACACCACATTGAGATTTTTGATTGAAACAAGCTCTAACCAAGAATTCGATTTCTCCCTTTTTCACCCTTTTTGCAATTCTAGTTTGGCCGTCTCTTGCAGTTTTTTCTCGTGAATTAGGTTTGTGTGGCTTGTGTATGTATATTGGAAGTGAATTAGGTCAAGAGTTGGGCTTTAATCCATGTGCATTCAAGGTTTTGAGATTTGATTTTATCACCATTGAAAAGCTTTCCAAATATGGCCAAATCTGATATTTTGTGCATGTTTGAGCCTTGGCACGAGTTGGTTGGTTGTCACATGATATTTGCAAGCTGTACAAATCACAAAGATCCATTTACATCAAATTTTGGATTTTATTTGATTTAATTTTGATTAATAATGAATTAAATCAATAAAAATGAAATAAAATAGAAAAATAAATGTTTGGTCATGAAATTAAGTATGGGACACGTGCGTGGCATGACAAGACTAAATCAAGTGGAAAAAAGTGGGCCCTTTTGTCAAAAATTGGAGTTTTGAGGATAGTTGACTTTTTGCAATTTTGGAAAAATGTGCAACTTCAACAATGCATAACTTCTTCAATTTTGAACTTTTTGAGGTGTTATTGGACTTTTTAGAAACCTTGAGATGTCCTTTAATCAACCCTTTTGGTCTAATCTCATTTTGATCTTCCATTCTCAAGTTATAAGCTTTGGCAAAAAAGGTGTTTTTGTTGACTTTCAAAAATGACCTATAATGTCCAAATTTGTAACTTTTTGTGAGAGCATTTCTTGATCTTGGGGTGTGAATATGGATTGTAGGAAATTGCATCCTCTTCAAAATGAGCTTTGGATGGGTCATTTCTCATAAAGTATGAGAAAGTTATGCTTGGTTAAAGTTGAGTTGACTTTTCCTGCAAAACCCTAATTTAGCAACTTTTAAATCTTGATGAATTTTGAGCAATCCTTGATGAATCATGATCAACCCTTGATCAAATGATGAATTATTCTTAAAATGATAATGTTGACAAAAAATCTTGAGGTTTGACTATTTGTAGGTCACAGTTGACTTTTGCCCTAGCATAGTCGATTCTTGGGCTTCTTGAGCAATTGACTGGCCAAACTTCCTCTGAAAGGCTTGAAATTTGACATGGATGGACTTAAGAACATATCAAGACATTGGGAAGAACTTGAGTCCATTTGGATGTAAGGACCTTGATGCAACACAAAACCCTAATTTTGAATTGACTGCCTTAGGAGGTGATTTGACTGTACAACCCTTGAGCAATTTTGAACCATTTAAAGATCATTATTGACAAATCTTGAGGAATATGGGAGGGCAAATTTTGGGGTACAACAGTTGCCCCTGTTCAATCTTCTTAAACCCGAGGATGTAGATTGGCTTGCGTGCCTTTCGTGATCCGAAGGTGGAAGATGATTGAACACTAAAGTGCCCAGAAATTTGCACTCGCATGATGTAGTATCAGCATTGTGATATCAGGAATGGGCTTACAGATGCCATTTGGAGATTGTTGGTAGGAGGATGGACTTATAGATGCCATCTGGAGATTGTTTGTTGAATTGTAATTTTGTAAGTTGAAAGAAGGAACCTGTGTAGGGTTGCCTGATGATGAGTCCGTGTAAAACTGCATTTGAAAGAGAAGGAACCGATGTAGGGTTGCATGATGATGAATCTGTGTGAAACTTCATCTGAAAGAGAGATGGAACCGGTGTAGGGTTGCTTCATGATGGTCAAGTAGATAATTGTCCTATCTGGTTTCAGGTATTAACCTACAATCGGTCGTCCACAGATATCTTTCCTGGCTTGCTACAGGTATTAAACTGGGACTTGAAAAGGTTGGTCAAGGAGATAGTTGTCCTGGCTGGTTACAGGTATTGATCTCTGACCTGAGAAAGAAAAATAGTTTTCCTGGCTTGTTACAGGTATTAATCTTCAATCTCTTCATGTAGATAATTTCCTGGCTGGTTTCAGGTATTAACCTACAATCAATCCCACAGAATTTTCCTGGCTTGTTACAGGTATTAATCTGGAACTTGAAAAGGTTGGCCGATGAGATAGTTGTCCTGGCTGGTTTCAGGTATTAACCTACAATCAGTCGTCCACAGAATTTTCCTGGCTTGTTACAGGTATTAATCTGGAACTTGAAAAGGTTGGCCGATGAGATAGTTGTCCTGGCTGGTTTCAGGTATTAATCTCTGACCTGAGAAAGAAAAATAGTTTTCCTGGCTTGTTACAGGTATTAATCTTCAATCTCTTCATGTAGATAATTTCCTGGCTGGTTTCAGGTATTAACCTACAATCGGTCGTCCACATATATTTTTCCTGGATTGCTACAGGTATTAATCTGGAACTTGAAAAGGTTGGCCAATGAGATAGTTGTCCTGGCTGGTTACAGGTGTTGATCTCTGACCTGAGAAAGAAAAATAGTTTTTCTGGCTTGTTACAGGTATTATTCTTCAATCTCTTCATGTAGATAATTTCCTGGCTGGTTTCAGGTATTAACCTACAATCAGTCGTCCACAGAATTTTCCTGGCTTGTTACAGGTATTAATCTGGAACTTGAAAAGGTTGGTCGATGAGATAGTTGTCCTGGCTGGTTTCAGGTATTAATCTCTGACCTGAGAAATGAAGATCTTCCTGGCTTGTTACAGGTGTTAATCTTCAATCTCTTTGTGTAGATGGTTTTCCTGGCTTGTTACAGGTATTAACCTACAATCAGTCGTCCATAGAATTTTCCTGGCTTGTTACAGGTATTAAACTGGGACTTGACAAGGTTGATGGTAGCCATCTTTTGATTGACCTTTTTTCTGAAAAAGGTAAAACGTTAGCTGTATGCAATGTCATGATGTATGAAATGCATGATGTCATGATGTTCTCAAAATAAATGAGATCGTGTCGTATGCACTTTGTCATGTATGTAAATAGGAGGTATGAAGTGTGAAATGTTTATGAATGTATTTTCGTCTGGGAAAATAAATCTCGGAGCTACTGGAGAATAGAGTTGAGTTCTTCGTTTCCGTTGGGGATGATGAATGAAGATGATTGTGAGAATAAACCTGCAGGAGAAAAGAACTCCGTTGGGGAATAAACTGGTGAAGATATTACTCTGCGGGGAATTACTCAGTGGGAAGAGATGCTTTGCTGAGATTTTAACGATAACTCCGCTGGGGATTCCGTTGATAAGCTCTGTTGGGGATTTTGATGATGAACTCCGCTGGGGATAGAAAGAACTTTGCTGGGGATGATCTTTCAGTTGCAACTTGCTGAGGATAACCCAGTTAGATCCTTGTGGGGATAACCTCTGAATTTGGCTGAGGAGATGCATTTTTATTCTGCAGGGGACAAGCTTCCAGAATCTACTGGGTAAGATGATTCAATTCTCTATTGGGGAAACTTTTTTTTAGACTGCGCTGGGGAAATGGCTCCACTGGGGGTGTCTTGTATTCCACCGGGGAACATTCTTATATTTCGTTGAGGAATATTAAGACTGTCGGGGATGTTCTTTACGCTTGCTGGGGAATATCTATATACTCCGCTGGGGAATATTAAGACCTTCTGGGAATACCGAGCCTTTTTAGGACTGACGGTAGACTGACTCTGCTTGGGGGAGAGTATTGTTGATTTGTACATAGCTGCAGGTCTCGGTGGGGAGAGCTTCCATTACTGTCTTACTATGTGGGGAGTGAAGGTATCTTGGTCATACTCTTCAACTGAATCTACCTTGTACCTGGAGGACAGAGCAACTTGTACAGTTCAGACAATTCTTATTGTCCCAGTTTCTGCGGGAGAAGAAGGCCTATGAGGTGTTTGATAATTGCCGATTGACAAATCTTCTTCTGGTAGGCAAGTGACGAGATGACGGGATATAGTTGTACGCTTTGATCCCTAATTTTTGCCTGGACCGCCCTTTCGGGTTTTCAGTCCATCGGGATACCCTTTTTTGCCCCAGCCGACTTTTCAGGTTTTCGACTTGCCGGGTGTACAGATTTTTTTATTTTCATCCCTTATTTTTTGCCTGAACCCTTTTGGTTCGCCGGGAAGCCCTTATTTTTGCCTAGGCCAGTCAACCTAGCGGGTCTTTGATTATGCGTAGTACTTTTTTGACTATGTCCATGCTCTCAGGATGTAGGGAGTTGTCACTATCGGTAGTGTTGTGTTGCCATACTACCAGAAGATCTTAGTTTGATCATGCAAGATTCGTTGCTGGAATTCATGTCCAATGCCCCAATTGATTCAGATGGAGATTTGCCCCTGGCTATTTAGCATTTTGAGAGATTCCTTAAATCTTGACTTGACTGCCCCAGATGATGGACAATGATCATGTCTGCCCCTTGGTTGGAAGTGTTTCTTCCACTTGAGGTGACCCTTTTTATTGAAAAGGTTTTTTGTTCACTAGATATTCGTCGTGCGAATTTCTCTGCTGTTGAACAAATAGTCATATGCAAACAATGTTATTTTAAGAATGCAAATCTTATGTCTGTTTTGAAGTTCTTTGAAAATGCAGTTTTCAATAAAATAAGCGAATTTTTTTTGTAAAATGTGATGTCAACTCAGGATTTTACAGCAAACCCTACATGAGTCAGGATACCTTTTGTAACAGTATGCTTTCGAACTAACCCATGCTTCAGCTAGGACTTTTAAGGGTTATAACGTGGTCTGGTTCACGGTTTAAGAAACAAAGGATAAAGGCTCAAAGTATATTTGTACCCACCCGCTCTTCATGATGTTCTTCAAACCTAAACTCAGCTAATCGTGCATTAGATCTTGTTTGAGTCTTTGCTCTGATATTCCAGTGATGGTTCAGATACTGACAATTTATTTTGAATAGGCGGTCATTTTTGTCGAGAGTTTTTTTTTAGGACCTCTTGCTTTTTTATTTTATTATCCATGTCTTTTGCCTGAACTATTTCTTTTGTAATTACAGTCAGCGGGATGTCCCAGCTTTGTAAGTCTCCTTTATAGGTTTTGACTTATTGGGCTTTTATTTCTGAGAGATAATCACTGCTTGTCCTGACGATTATTTGGGACCATCACCGTCTCTTGTTTTGGAAGGACTCCTTTGATGCCATTCATTGTGCACCTGGATCAACTGAGAAAACTACCCTTGCTCAGGTTATAATTAAGGGTTTTAATTTGTGAAAAGAAAAACTCCAACTTCTTTGGCTCAAAAGGGTTGACGAGGGATTATCTTCCTTATCACTCCACTGTTTAGGATTTGAAACAATGCTTGTACATCGTCAGCGGGGTCTGTTCAAAAGCATACTGTAAAGATCGTGGTATCGTTTTCGTCATCCTCCCTCAAAAGGTTTAGAATTTTTTAATCGAGAGTTTGAACATCACAAAAAGGAAATATGAAGCAATTTAAGCATAGTGAAAACAATTAATTCAAAACAGACACGTGTAATGCATTAATGAAATAAAAGAGTCTGACATGATCATTGTTTGAATAAGCCAAGAAAAATACAATTTCAGAATTCAAATGAACAAAAGTGCTTTCAATCCTAGCCATGTTTTGGCAAGGGAGCAGTGATCACATTGGGAGTCTTAGGAGGCTCGAATTCGATCTCCTTAGCATCAATCATATTCTGAATCTTGTGTTTCAGCGCCCAACAATCGTTAGTATCGTGCCCCGGACTACCGGAATGATATGCACACCTTGCATCTGGGTTGTAGTTAGGAGAAGAAGTCTTAGGGTTCGGATGAGGGTTTATCACCATAATCAGATTCATCTTCAACATGTGCTACAATGCTTGTGACAATGGCATGTTGATGTTGGTGAACTGTCTTTTAGGCTCGTCCGACCTTCGTTGATTTCCCTTTTGCTGTTGTCGGTGTGACGCAGAACCAGAGATCAAGACTGCCCCTACGTATTGGTCACGACGACTCTTTTGACTGTACACATCATTGGACTCTTTCTTCCCACTGTAAGGCTTTTTCTGAGCATCAAAAGGTGTAGCTTCTTGAATCTTCCCACTTTTGATGCCGACTTCAATTCTCTCACCAGTCAAGATAAGGTCTGTAAACCCGGCTGAAGAGTTTCCAATCAAATGGTTAAAGAATGGACCAGACAGGGTCCCCAAAAACATATCGACAAGTTCACGATTAGCCAAAGGTGGTTGCACCCTTCCGGCAAGGTCTCTCCATTTCTGAGCATACTCTTTAAATCCTTCACCCGTCCCTATTGACATATCCTGGAGTTGGGTACGCGTAGGAGCGAGGTCGGAGTTATACTGGTATTGCCTATAGAACGCAGTAGCCAAATCTTCCCAGCTGCGGATACTGGCTCCATCCAACTGATAGAACCACTCAAGCTGAGTCCTTGAAAGACTGTCTTGAAAGAAATGGATCCACAAGTTCTTGTCAGCAGTGTAAGGTTGGATCCTCCACACATATGACCGGAGGTACAGCTTTGGATAGGAAGCTCCGTCATACTTGGCAAAGGCAGGTGCCTTAAACTTATGGGGAATCACCACCCCAGAGGATAGACCTAGATCTCCGAAGTCCAGCCCGGGTACATTCTGTATCTCCATAGCGCTCAAGCAGTCTTCCAGTTGTTTGTACTTATCCTCAGCAGGAGGATACTATTATTCATCATAGTCCGTCTCGTTGTCGGATACTATAGGGCTAGGAACCCTCCTTTCTTGTGGGTTGTCTTTCCCTCCAGATGAGGTGGCCAGATCAACTTCATTTTGCAGCCCGTTTCCAAATCTGCGTCCGGTGTTGAACAGGACAGTCCTCTTCTTCTTCTTCTTCCTCTCTTTCAGAATCAGGGTCTTCAGGTCCTGCTGACCCTTAGCTAGGCTCATGACCAACTCTTGAAACTGGGCATTCTGGGCCTGGAGGGCCTTGATAGCTTGCTCAGTGGAAGGTTCGGTAGACATGATGATTGCTGAAATAAATAGCGAAGAAGATAAGATACCTGTAATGGTACCTGTAATGCAATGATATGTATGATATATGTATGCAATGTTTTCAAGGATCTCGTGGGGTAAACAAAGAAACTTGTTAGAATTTGAATTTTGCAGCTTGATTGAAGGAACTTCATGTTGCTGAGAGTCCTTCTTCAAGAGTCAGGCTCACCATATCGAGTGGGTCATAGCCCCTGACTCACGTTATCTTGTTTTGATCTCCAAACAACCTTGGCTAGAGGAAAATAAATCCCCTTTTCCCCTTGCTAGACATTTGATTCATCATGACCTGCATCACAAACCTTTGAGATCCTTGAAATGGTTAAGGAAATGTTAAGGTATGATGTTATGATGCGTATGATGTGCGTTTAAGCAAAAGTGTGAGGTGTTGTAAGTAAGCCCTGCAATAAATCCAAATTGTTGGATAAGGACTGTAAACAAAACCTGCAAGAAACTCATGCTGTCAGATAACAAGAACGTTCAAGTTTGAAGGCACACAAGTCACACAAACAACCTTAAGTTTAGGCTGGCATGGAGTTTAGGCATTACCCTCTTTCAGTTCAGTTGGTTTAAACCTGTCCTAAAAATAGTAATCGGGTTCTAGAGGATCTCAATATCACTGACTACCCTCAATCGGTCATAATTCCAGTTTGGCAACCTTTTCTTGCGGCCGGAACCATCGTGAGAGTTTAGTCTCAATGAGTGTAGCATACTGCTACTGTTCTATGGCCAAGTTGGTCAATTTAAGGTTCTAAGGTCAGTTGGTGCTTAATGACTCCTCAGAAGACCCATATTCCCCTCGTTCCAACACAAGGGATATCGGTACAGACCAAGGTGTCACACCAACGTAGCTACTGCTTCATCTGTGTCGGTCTACGCCGGACAGATCCCTCACAGTTTATTGCTACTTACCTAAAAAAAGGGTACCCCCAGATCCTGGTTAGGATCTATAAAACTCTGATACAAGCCCACAAAATTTAAAGCATACAAAGCATACAATTGAAAACACAAGTGATCTAATCCTAAGGTACACCTCACTTATAGAGTCCCCAGCAGAGTCGCCAGTTATGTGATTGGTGGAAATAGAACTAACTGTTTTTTAATGCTGGTTCGCGTTTGCGTTTGTTTTTGCAAAATGTCGCGGTAAGCAAGAGTCGCCACCGTCTTTTATTTTGTCCAACAAGGAAAGGACAAAAGCATAGAAAAATTCCTTTTCGAGATGTTTCTCGGGTTCGGGAGGTAGATTATAGAAAGGGAAGGTGTTAGCACCCTTTCTATCCGTGGTTATCCACGGGCTCTTAGGTACTTGCTCATTGTGTTTTCAAAAAGTTTTGCTTTTCTTGTGTTCGTGGGTTTTGAAAAAGTTTTTGTTTGAAAACTTCGATTTAACTCTTGTTTCTGTCTTCAAGAGTGTATGAAGTGTTTTTGAAAACTTTGTTTGAAAAGTGTAAGTGCGAAAAATTTGTTTTGTTATGAAAGAGTAAGTACCTAAGAACCTCTACCTACTCAAAAGGAATTAAACTGTGCAAATGTCCTTTAAACAGTGCTATCCTACTATTGAGGAGTAGGTAGCACCGTCGTTGGAGTTTTCGGGTCAATTCGATTTAAGGGACATGTGGTCACTAAAGCAATGTTAGGACGCCTTAGCGGTAACCCTAATGTCCTAGATCATTTTATCTGAGGCAACCGTTTCGAGGCAACTTATGATCTTTGGACAAGAGGGCGACCCCTAAAACTTCTTATACTCAATGACCACGTTCGAGGCAACCAAGTGAGGCGTACCCTAGGAGTGGCATGTGCAAATGTGTCAATTTTCAGTTATGTTATCTTTGTACATGTTATGGTGAGCTACGGTTGATTTTAAGTTAAGATAGATCTTGTCATGCATAGCCTATTATTCATACATCTAGCAGTTAATGGTTGCGGAAAATAAAACTAAGCTATTACAAGACGTCGGGTATTTACATCGCCAAAAACAAACCCTTGAAAAGTAAATGCGGAAAATAAATAAAAGCGATAAATAAAAGTCCTAAGTCCAAAACTATTACATCCTTGAAGCAGTTACAATTATATGGAATACGAATCAAAAAATAATACGCGCGAGAAAAATTGAATCGGAGAGTTTTTAGGGTTTTGACCCCTTTTTATTTAATAAAGCTTATTGTGATTATTTTTTGTATTAAAGAAATTAGTCTAAATTAATAATTGAATTAATTAATTAAAATAAAAATATTTTTGGTTTTTTTGTTATTTAAGGAAATAAAATAAAAAAATGGTTAAAAGTTATTAAAAAACCCTAATTCTACATTAATTTTATTTTGTTGCAAAAATGTTAAAATTATGCCTAATTAAAAAAACTAAGTCAATTAAATGGTTTATTTACAAAATAATGAAATTAATAAGAATAATATAATTTTTTATGTTTTCTGATTTTATTAGGAAAATATTAATTATTTTAGTTAGTAGTTAATAAAAATAAATCAAGTAAATAAATAACATGTTAAAAGAAAAGAAATAAAAAAAAGAGGCAAACTCAGGGGGTTTGGGCCCAAAGAGGGTGTTTGATCAACAATTTTTAAGGCCCACTTGCTGCAAGCCTGCGTTTGACTTTTGTGATTTGCTATGCGTGCGCTGACCTGTGATCATGGTGAGGACCCCATTCTGGTCATTGGATTTGGTTTGAGACCACCTGGCCAGCATCTGGAGAAGGGCGTATGATGGACCCTCCTTTGAGAATTACACATGAATACCTGAAGAAAAAATTGAACAAAGTTTTGGGGGACTTGGGATTCGAACCCAGGTCCCGTTAGCCAATGAACAAACGCCCTAGCCACTGAGCCATTTGCTTGTTTTGTAATTATAATATACAATGATTAATATATATCAAACAAACACTTATGCCTGGAAAAAAAAAAGCGCTATTTCGAATGGGTCAATGGGAGGGCGACGTGTGGTCGTCTTCTCCAACGAAACTCTGGTTTTCTTACCTGCGGATTTTTATCCGCAGGAAGATTCGTGGGATCGTTCAAAAATGCGTTTTAGGCTATAATAATCCCATCCAAGCACATGGACGTGGTCGCCTCTTCCTCTTGAGTTCAACCATGGCCAAGATTCATCCTAATTGTCCTTGCAAAACAAAACCCCAAATGGAAACCTCTAAAACCCTAGGTTCGGGTAGGGAGTTATAGGCTACAAAAAAGCAATTGAATGATGCAGAATGAATGGAAATTTAAAGGCAAGCATGATTATACAAAAATATTGGCAAGAGGATGCAAGGAAGTGGTTTTACGATATCATGTTCAGAGCCATAATCGTGACGACTTACAGTGCGTTTCAGGGGGTCTTAAGGTTCGATTCTGGTTGTTATAGCTTCAGAAGATTGCAAGCAAGAACACCACGTTGAGATTTTTGATTGAAACAAGCTCTAACCAAGAATTCGATTTCTCCCTTTTTCACCCTTTTTGCAATTCTGGTTTGGCCGTCTCTTGCAGTTTTTTCTCGTGAATTAGGTTTGTGTGGCTTGTGTATGTATATTGGAAGTGAATTAGGTCAAGATTTGGGCTTTAATCCATGTGCATTCAAGGTTTTGAGATTTGATTTTATCACCATTGAAAAGCTTTCCAACTATGGCCAAATCTGAGATTTTGTGCATGTTTGAGCCTTGGCACGAGTTGGTTGGTTGTCACATGATATTTGCAAGCTGTACAAATCACAAAGATCCATTTACATCAATTTTTGGATTTTATTTGATTTTATTTTGATTAATAATGAATTAAATCAATAAAAATGAAATAAAATAGAAAAATAAATGTTTGGTCATAAAATTAAGTATGGGACACGTGTGTGGCATGACAAGACTAAATCAAGTGGAAAAAAGTGGGCCCTTTTGTCAAAAATTGGAGTTTTGAGGATAGTTGACTTTTGGCAATTTTGGTAAAATGCCCAACTTCAACAATGCATAACTTCTTCAATTTTGAACTTTTGGAGGTGTTATTGGACTTTTTAGAAACCTTGAGATGTCCTCTAATCAACACTTTTGGTCTCATCTCATTTTTATCTTCCATTCTCAAGTTATAAGCTTTGGCAAAAAAGGTGTTTTTGTTGACTTTCAAAAATGACCTATAATGTCCAAATTTGTAACTTTTTGTGAGAGCATTTCTTGATCTTGGGGTGTGAATATGTATTGTAGGAAAATTCATCCTCTTCAAAATGAGCTTTTGATGGGTCATTTCTCATAAAGTATGAGAAAGTTATGCTTGGTCAAAGTTGAGTTGACTTTTCCTGCAAAACCCTAATTTAGCAACTTTTGAATCTTGATGAATTTTGAGCAATCCTTGATGAATCATGATCAAACCTTGATCAAATGATGAATTATTCTTAAAATGAGAATGTTGAAAAAAAATCTTGAGGTTTGACTATTTGTAGGTCATATTTGACTTTCGCCCTAACATAGTCGATTCTTGGGCTTCTTGAGCAATTGACTGACCAAACTTCCTCTGGAAGGCTTGAAATTTGACATGGATGGACTTAAGAACATATCAAGACATTGGGAAGAACTTGAGGCCATTTAGATGTAAGGACCTTGATGCAACACAAAACCCTAATTTTGAATTGACTGCCTTAAGAGGTGATTTGACTGTACAACCCTTGAGCAATTTTGAACCATTTGAAGATCATTCTTGACAAATCTTGAGGAATATGGGAGGGCAAATTTTGGGGTACAACACCTGGTCATATGAAGACATGTCGGGACTTAATGCAGACATTGTGGTACATCGTTTGCCTACAAGAGAAGATTGTCCTCCAGTAAAGAAAAAGGTTCGCCGTATGAGGCCTGATATGTCAGAAAAGATTAAAGCATAGGTCATGAAGAATTCAACGCTGGACTCTTGGTTGTCACCTCTTATCCCCAATGGGTTGCCAATGTTTTTCTCGTTCCCAAAAAGGACGACAAGGTGTTAATGTGTATGAACTACAGAGATTTGAATAGGGCAAGCCCTAAGGATGATTTTCCACTCCCCCACATTGATATCCTAGTTGAAAATACGGCACAACACAAAGTGTTTTCCTTCATGGACAGATTCTCAGGTTACAACCAAATCAAAATGGCGCTTGAGGACTTGGAGAAAACAACGTTTGTCACGCAGTGGGACACTTTTTACTATAAGGCGATGCCATTCGGACTGAAGAATGTTGGGGCAACATATCAGCGTGCCATGGTAGCTCTATTTCACGACATGATACATCACAAAATAGAGGTCTACGTGGACGATATGATAGCCAGATTTCAAACAGAAGAAGAGCATCTTGATCACTTACAAAAATTGTTTGAGAGACTGAAGAAGTACAAACTGAGGTTGAATCCTAACAAATGCACATTTGGGGTACGATCTGGTAAACTCCTAGGCTTTATTGTCAGCAACAAAGGTATCGAGGTCGATCTTGCTGTTGTACCCCAAAATTTGCCCTCCTCTTTTTCTATAAGAAATCACAGCTTCGGGCTTTTCCTAATTTTTCAAATTGGCGTAAGAATCAGTCAAACAGATTTTTCTTATCAGTCTATACAAAATTAGGGTTTTCATGGCTCTGGAACAGTTCAAGCGAATTGCTAGGGTTTTGTTTGAGTTTGGCTCAGGTTTTGATCAGGCGGACGTTTCTTTGGAGTTTAATCAAGAACTAGGGTTTGTGCGTGCAGAAAGAATTAATTCTACAATTCTTTTCAGTTTACTCTGGGATATGAACTGAGGTTTCTGATTGGGAGTTTGCAGTGTTTGATTGAATCAGTAAAAGAAAAGGCATGTGGACGTTTTGTTTGTTTAACTGTGCAATGTTTTGGATTATTCGGAACGCCGGACGTTTATTAATTATTTCTTTTTCTAAGTCAAAATAATTGGATTTACTTCCAGTTGTTTCAATTTAAGAAATTCAAATGATTAAATAAACAGGGAATTGAAAGAAGGAATTAACTGACAAAAAGGGATTTTTATTCATATTTAATTGTTTGTTACAAATTATTATTTAAACAACTGTAAATTTATTTACATTTTGTTTCCAAGGATAATGTTACAAATGATTGAAGAATAAATTGAAACTATCCTAAAATTTCCTAAGTCTTCATCTTCTATCCAATGCTCCTTTGCTCAATTATCTTTATCTGCAAAACAAAGAAAAGAAGAAAAGTCAACGCATATGAAATAAATAAAAGAGCAGACACAGTTAAAGTTCATCATTAAAAGCGACCGGCCGGAATCAGTTTGCCCTCTCTGCAAATCACGAGATTTCTCTCGGTTCACAAAGAGGGATGGAATGTCTTGCAATTAAAGAATGAAATGCACAAATTTACAATATTGCACAAATTCAAAGTTTGTCAAAAGCTGCATAATTCCAAAAGTTTCCAAACAGCATGTACAACTATAAAGTCCAAACTGAATTGCCTAACCAAACCAAAAAGGCAAACTGAAAGTCACAAGTTCAAACTATCCAAACTGTCCACAAGCTGCCAAAGAGCTATCAAAAGGCTATTCAAGGCTGTCAAAGAAGTACACAAAGATGCAGAAAATCTGGAAAAGGAGATAAAAGTATGCAGAGGAAAACTAGTGTGCAAGCAAGCATATTCAAATCATCACTTTCCAGCCTGTCACTTTTTCAGAAAAAGACAAACTTAAGCAATAAAATGCTTTGTTTAATCTGTCAAGAGAGAGAGAGAAGAGAGAAGAGAAATAGGTTTACAGCAGGCTTAGGCTTGAAGAAAAAAATATAAAACAAGCATACCACAACACAGTAGAGGAAGAGGCAGAAAATACAAAAGAAACAAAAACTGTAAAAAGTCTCAAAGCTGCCTCCAACCAGAAGCTTAAACCTAACAAAAGCCATAACCTGCTTGAGCCTTAAGCAAAAAACCAGAAGCCTTAAGCCTTAGACTTCACCAAGCCCTCAAGCCTTACCTGCTGCAAACAAACCAGTTCAAAAGCTCATAAGCTCCAAACAACAAACACCTAAAGCCAGTTAGAAACATGAAGCCATCAAACTACTCAAGTCTAAAACCCTGTCCAACCTGAAGCCTGTAACTTCACCTGCTAAACATAAGCCTCAAACTTACTTGATGCCTTAAAGCCAAACCTGTTTCAAGCCTTTTCAAAGCAGGAGCATATCAAACCTAAGCACAAACTGTTCAATAGGCCACAAACCAGCATATCAACCTGCCTTAACACTAAGACCAACAAGCCAAGCCTCAAAGCTTCAAGCTCATAAACCTGTGTCAAGCCTATCAAGCCAAGCATACAAGCCTTGAAACATTCAAACACATACAGAATCCCCCAAGAGCCCTCAGAACCTAGGTTCATCATTGAGCAATCAACAAAGCAACAACAACTCAGAATAAGCATACAAGCATACAAGCAAGCTATTCAAAAGGCGAGGCTAACAAGAGAAGAAGAAAAGAAGCATCTTAGCATATCAACATACAAGCATACAGAAGAAGCAATCAAAGGCAACTGAAGCGAAGCAGACAGAAGAGGAAAAGAAGTGTCAAAGCAAAGGTTTTCAGACAAGCACATTCATCATCAAACCTGACAAAAAGCAAATACGAAATACCAGTTTCTCCAAAGCTCTCCAGATCACCATCCCCTCGCCTTCAGCCGCCTGAAGCGCCTCCGGTCCACCTCGCCTCCATCTCCAAAATCCAAAGGTATAAATCCCTTCCCTTTTTTCCTTGCATAGAAACAACAATAACACTTAATCAGAACACGAAATTAGGGCTTGTGAAATACAAGATTTAAAACCCTAAAACATAAAGAAAGAGGGCGAAATCATTACCTTTTTCTCGTTTCTTGCGTCGCCCAACCATGGAGGGAAGAGAAGTGGAAGCTGCGCCTAGTAGCTGAGAAGGAGGGGAAAGTTCAGAAAGCTCAGTGGCTATGGCGAAGGAGATGAAGAAGAACGAAAACAAAGTGAACGACGCTGTAACTCACAAACCCTAGTTCCCAAATGAAAACAAAACATTGAAACCCTTGAAAAAAATATTGTGTCAAGCATTGGGCCGGTTCACCTTTCAACGCGCCTAAGCCCATTAAAATCCAGAATGCACCCCCCTTTTCATTATTCTATTTATTCATTTTTGGGCCACCCCTTCTTCTTTACAGCCCATCTAACTCTTTTCTTTATTTTTATTTCATTCAAACTAAAAGCTTTTATTTTCCTTTAAAACTAATATCTCTCAATTTTCTTTTACTTTATAACCTAATTCTTTTGTATATAATAAATTAACTCTATGATATAAAATGTTCATTAATTACTTTTTTTTTAGTTATTATAATTTAAATATATAAGAATAGAACTTTGAGTTAAATAATTTTCTTTTATTAAAACTTTCTTATTTTAAACTTTGTACATAATTAACTAAAAAAACATTAATATTAATACATAAAAAAAAATAGAACTTAAAACATTTTCTTTTCTTTTATTAAATTTTCTTGTCTGTACATAATCAACAAATATCCAAAAACAAATAAATAAACAATACTTAATTTTTTCATTAAGTTGACATCATTATCACTTGTAAATATTCACATACACAATACAATACACATTTGCTTATCTTTTATTCTAATACATTGATACATATTACATTTGAGATCGCAATTTGATTTGGTTGTAAATTATTTGGACATTACTCTTCTATTAAAGTCTCATCCCCATTTGTAAATATTTGTACCCCCACTCCCGGATACTTATTTGTAATAGCGTAGACTTTAAATTCCCGCAATTTATCGCTTTCAAATATACCATGGTTAGACCTAGGGTTTGCATGTAAATAAAATCAAACGCTAGATAACCTAATACAAGACAAATGCATGACAATCAATACACTATTCACACTTGCACCCCTAGGGTAATCCCGCTTGTTGCCTTCCAAAATGGGCCATGCTTGCACGTTGAGTATCTTTGGCAAAACAATTCAAATGATCATAGTCCCTCGATGACGCTTTTGAAAGTCGCCTAAACAAAATGATCATAGTACCTTCAAGCAAATTGCCAAAGACACTTGGCACCATTGCATTCATGGTCCATACGATGACCCGTGCCTGTCCCGTTAACATCCTAACACAAGATTGTCCACCAAATACAATGGTGGAACAAAACTGTTAAAAGGGTTAAAACATGAGAAAAACCTTTGAGTAAATTTAGGGGTAGACGACTCTTAGTTACTTGATCAACTTCCAAAACACGCTTGCCTACTTTTCAAAATCCACTCCACAAACACTTTCAAAAACAATTTCCAAAAAACATTGAAACATCTTTTCGAAAAGATACACACCTTTGTAAAACATTCGAGTAAAGAATTGTTACAACGGTTGCCTAGACAAGGCGTCTTTTTCAAAACATTTTCAAAACACACACACACACCATTTCAAGCAATTGAAAATCAAGGCAAGTGATCTAAAACAAGTAACTAAGAGCCCATGGATAACCATGGATGAAAAGGGTGCTAATACCTTCCCTTTTCATAATCTACCCCCCGAACCCACGAAACATCTCAAAAGGTTTTTCCTGTGCTTTTTAAACCTTTCCTTTAGGATAAAATAAAAAGTCGGTGGCGACTCTTGCTAAACCGAACAAGTGCGAAAACAAACGCAAAACTCAAGTCAGTTCTCCCACCGTATCACACCTGCCAAAGTTAAAGAAATATAAGAGATGCCTTCTCCTCGTACTGAGAAGGAAGTCAGAGGATTCTTAGGGCGTTTAAACTACATTGCCAGATTCATCTCTCACCTGACAGCTACTTGTGAACCAATCTTCAAATTGTTGAAGAAAAATCAAGTAGTCAAATGGAATAACGAGTGCCAAGTTTCTTTTGACAAGATCAAAAAATACTTACAAAAGCCTCATGTGTTGATGCCATCAGTCGAGGGAAGACCATTGATCATGTATCTGACTGTTTTGGAAAACTCAATGGGGTGTGTATTGGGGCAGCATGACGAGTCTGGCCAAAAAGAGCATGCTATTTATTACCTGAGCAAAAAGTTTACCGACTGTGAAACCAAATATTCACTGCTCGAGAAAACTTGCTGCGCTCTGGCATGGGATGCTCACCGGCTAAGACAATATATGCTGACTCATACTACCTTACTGATATCTAAGATGGATCCGATGAAATGCATCTTCGATAAACCTGCTCTTTCTAGGAGAATAGCGAGATGGCAAATGATTCTGACAGAATATGACATACAATATACTACCCAGAAAGCAATAAATGACAGTGTATTATCCGATCACCTTGCTCACCAAGCTGTAGAAGACTACCAGTCCATGAAATTCGAATTTTCGGATGAAGACATCATGACATTAGACAACTATGAAGAATTCAGGCCATATGACGGACCTGAACAAGGATCCCGATAGACCCTGTTCTTTGATGGGGCATCCAATGCACTTGGCAATGGTATCAGTGTTATACTCATATCTCCGGAAGGGTGTCATACTCCCTTTACTGCCAAACTTTGCTTCAATTGTACAAACAACATGGCGGAATACGAAGTGTGCATCTTCGGTCTCAAAGTTGCCATAGACTTATGGATCAAATCCTTGGATGTATTTGGAGACTCAGCTTTGGTTATCATCCAGATCAAAGGGGAATGGGACACTAAACACCCAAACCTTATACCTTACAAAGAACATGTTTTGACATTGCTACCACATTTTGAGAAGATTACCTTCGAGCATTTCCCGCGAGAAGAAAATTAACTAGTAGACGCTCTAGCCACAATGTCATCTATGTTTAAACTTAATTGGGATAACGAGGCTCCCCAAATCACCATCGAATGAATGGAGGAACCAGCGCATTATCACGAGATTAATATTGAAGAAATATTGGACCAGCCTTGGTTTCACGAAGTCAGGAAGTATCTCGAGGCTCAAGAATACCCAGAAGGAGCTTCAATCAATGATAAGAAGTTCTTAAGGAGATTCTCAGCTAAATATTTCCTTAGTAACGGAATCCTGTATAAACATAATCATGACTCTGTGTTACTTCGGTGCATAGACAAGGTTAAAGCTGAAAAGATCAGGGCTGAATTACATAAAGGCACTTTTGGCACCCATTCCAGTGGACATACGATGGCAAAGAAAATACAATGGGCATGCTATTACTGGTCCACCATGGAAGCAGATTGCTATCAACACTCTCGAACCTATCACAAATGCTAGATTTATGCTGACAAGGTGCATGTACCTACGGTTCCTCTGAATGTCTTGACGGCTCCTTGGTCCTTTGTTATGTGGAGAATTAATATGATTGGGGAAATCAAGCCGACAGCCTCCAATGGACACCGCCTCATCCTAGTGGCCATTGACTATTTTACAAAATGGGTGGAGGCGGCTTCTTTCGCTTCCATTACCAAGAATGTTGTTGCCCGCTTCATCAAGCAAAATCTCATTTGCCGGTATGGTATCCTAGAAAGGATCATCACTGACAATGGTACAAATCTCAACAACATTATGATCATCGCCTTGTGCAAACAATTCAAGATTCAGCATCACAATTCTTCTCCCCATCGGCCAAAGATGAATGGTGTTGTCGAAGATGCAAATAAAAACATTAAAAAGATCATACAGAAAATGACAGTCACATACAAAGACTGGCATGAGATGTTACCATTCGCTTTCCATGGGTATCGTACCACGGCTCGCACATCAACCGGGGCAACACCCTATTCTCATGTTTATGGCATGGAGGTTGTCTTACCTATCGAGGTCCAGATCCCCTCTCTAAGGATTATGAAGGATGCAGGGATGAACGAAGACGATTGGATCCAGACTCGATTTGATCAACTGAACTTGATTGATGAGAAGAGACTTACTGTTGTCTGTCATGGTCAAATGTATCAAAAACTGATGATCAAGGCTTTCAACAAAAAGGTCAGACACCAAGTGTATCAAGTTGGAGATCTGGTAATCAAACGCATCATACTGCCACAAAGTGATCCTAGGGGCAAGTGGACTCCTACCTACGAAGGACCATTTGTAATCAAAAACATTTTCTCTGGTGGGGCAATGATCTTGACCGTCATGGATGGTGATGACCTGCCGCATCCTGCGAACGCGGACATAGTCAAAAGACACTACGCATAAGAGACCCGTTAGGTTGACATATCTAAGCAAAACAAGGGCATCCCGGCGAACCAAAAGGGTTTGGGCAAAAATTCGAGATAAAACAAAAAAAATTGTACACCCGGCAAGTTGAAAACCCAAAAGGGAGACTTGGGCAAAAATGGGTTTCCCGGTGGACTGAAAACCCGAAAGGGCAGTCCAAGCAAAAGTTAGGGAATTAAAGCGTATGACTATGTCCCGTTGGATCACTTTACAGACAACCTTTAGATTCCACTGACAAACTCAGAGTTTCTGATCAATTCAATTATCTTCGGACAAGGCAACAAATAGACAAGATGCTCAGAGATACGAAGGCTATAGCAGAATGGAAACCTCATGGGATTTTTACACATATATATCTTTTCTTTGTATCAAAATTTTCATTTTTTTACGAAGAAATTCTCTTACTAGAATGTTTGTCTCCTTGTACAAAAAATCTTACTCAAATTCGATACAAAGATATCTCTTTGAAAGTGCAAAAATTATCTGTTTTTTCTTTACACTTGTCTTTTGTTTGCAAAAAGCGTCCAATGATTCATTGTTGAACATATGCATTTGAACATAATTACTGTTTACAAATAAACAAAATGAAAAAAGGCAATTACTGATGGGTTGAATGGATAGGTAAATACCTCTAGGCTATTCCATAAGAAATCCCCGCAGTAAGTCATTTAAATCCCCAGCAGAACAAAGTTTTAAATTGTCGATCCCCAGTAGAAGTCGTCAAATTTCTCAGGATTCCCCAATAGGATTTTACAAGCAGTATACGACATTTCCCTTACAACAAAGTTTATTTATCTAAAATAGAAATTCATCAACACTTAGACTTCACAACATGAAGACTTATACTCCATATCCTCAGCAGCAGTCAGGGATTTATTTTCCCCAGTCCAACAGCAGTGCAGCAAACTAGCTCATATACGCATGCATTGCATCCATATATCATAAACATTGATAAGACGAATGCATTATACTATGCATTTCATACAACATAAACATTATATTTTAGCTAATATTTTACCCTTTTCAGGATAAGATTAACAGCTACCATTAACAAATATTCAAAATCTTTTGATACAGTTCAGATACGCTCCAGACACGGATGCCATTCTGATACTTATTTAGACTCAACCTTTTGATACAGTTCATATACGCTCCAGACACAGATGTCGTCCTGATACTCATTCAGATTCAACTTTTCAGATACAGTTCAGATATGCTCCAGACATGGATGCCATTCTGATACTCATTCAGACTTAACTTTCAGATATAGCATAAATACACTCCAGACACGGATGACATTCTGATTCTCATTCAGATTCAATCTTCAGATACAATTCAGATACGATCCAGACACGGATGCCACTCTGATACTCATTCAGATTCAGTCTTCAGATACATTACAGATACGCTCCAAACATGGATGCCATTCTGATACTCATTCAGATTCAACTTTTAGGTACAATACATATACGCTCCAGACGCGGATGCCATTCTGATACTCAATCAAAGCCTCTTCCAGATACATCTCAGATACGCTCCAGACACGGACGCCATTCTGATACTCATTCTTTCAGCTTACAAATTACAATTCAACAATCACTTTTGGATGGCATCTACAAGTCCACCTCCAACAACTTTCTAGCACCTCTCCAAATGGCATTTTTAAGCCCATTCCCTCGACTCTCACGCCACCAAGTGCAAATTTCTAGGCACTCCAGTGTCCAATCATCTTCCACCTTCGAGTCACGAATGGCAAAACTTGCCAATCTAACTCTCCAGGCATAAGAAGATTGAACAAGGGCAGTTGTTGTACCCCAAAATTTGCCCTCTCACTTATCAAGAATTTTCTCACAAGATCTCATTGGGTTCAAGACTGCACTAGGGTTTGATCAGCTCAAGACACCTCCTTATGCACTGATGACCCAAAATTAGGGTTTGAGTTTCCACAAGGATTTTTGAACTATCACTGCTTCATATGGCTTCAATGGATCATTATGGACCCCCAAGATTACTCATGTCAAGTTTCAAGCTTTGGATCACACTTTTGATCAATCAATTGAATAGTTGACCTAAAAATCAACTATATTGGGAAAAAAAGTCAACCATGGCTAATTTACAGTCAAACTTCATAATTTTTTATCCACACCAACATTTTAAACTCATATGTATCATTTGATCAAGTTTGGACCACACTTCCTCAAGAAATTTGATCAAATAATCAAAAGGGCAAAATGATCAAAATTAGGGTTTTGATTAGGAAAGGGCAATTTCTGGTTTTTGACCTAGCAAATGATCAATTGGGTTAAGGCATGATCTCAAGAGTCCAATTACATCACTTTGACCTAATGACATGGTTCAAAACACTACAAGTCCATTGGATTGACAAATGAATTTTCCAGTCAACTGATCAAAAGTCAACTGTATACTGAAAAGTCAAACTTTGACTTTTTGGTTAAAATCAAATGCCAAAGATCATAATTCATCAAAACATGTCAAAATATGAAACTTGTTCATAAAGAAATCAAGAATTCAAGATTTTATTTTGAAAAGATGAAATTTCTTAACTTAGAAATTTTTCTAAGTATAGAAAATTTCTTATTTTTTCACAACTTTGAGCCAAATTTTCACCATGATGCAAAATGATTAAAGAGAAACTTCCAACATGAAAGTTGTAGATATCCATGAAATCTACAACTTTTCTTCATACAACTTCTTCCAAAAAGTGCTTAGATCTCAAGTTATAATTTTATGAACATAGGGTCATGAAACAAAACACTTAGTGAAATTTTGCCCTATTTTGGACAGGATTTTGACCTAACTTCATGGCATTTTTTCATATAGTTCCAAGAGGAATCTTCAAAAGCAATTCAAAGATGAGTTGTAGATTACATTGCAAGATTTCCAAAATGTCCAAGAACTCCTTGAGATCATTCTTGAGTAGGGAGAATCGAAGAGATGAAGTTGGTGTTTTGTCACTTGGATTACAAGCCATTTTGTGAAGAACACTTGGTTCAATCTTCAAGCATGCTGTACAAATCTTACTTTGCAGGCTTCTAACTTGACTTTCACTCCATAATTAAATGTTCTCACAACTGTTGGAAGCTTTAATCCAAGCATTCAATGCATTGTACAAATATAATTCCATTTTAGGGAGAAAGGCAACATTGCCATTTTAGAAAAAGCAAGCTTTATGCAAAGTCATCTTGCATTAAGCCTTGCATTTGTTCTTTCTGCATAAACACACTCTTCACAATCAGAACAAGTGTGTTTAAAGGTTTCAGCCACCCTACAAGCCTTGTACCTTACATTGAAACCATGCTTGTCCACTTTGCTTCAAAAACAAGTAACCAAGCCATAACATGTGAGTTTCAAATTCTGAGTTGTGACAAGCCTCAAAACCTCTTGCTTATAAGTATACACACTATTTTCAAGTTGGCACATGAATGCTATTACCCTGAAACAACCTCAAACATCAAAGAACCAAAAACTTGCTCAAGAACACCATTAACACACAATTCTGAACCAAAACTCATGATCTTCATTTTCACTCGTGCGTTTTGAAAACTAATCACTCGGACACTTTCTATACCTCATACCAAATCAATCCATACCCTTGTTTCCTCACTGTAACTCCTTCATCATTATCCATCATTTTTAAATACCAAGCTTGTAGGTTGATTTGAGTAGAGAGATTCAGGGACTTTCAAGGTAAAGTAAGAATTGGAATACACTCAAGGAGGTCCAGGCAAGCTAAATAGATCCTCAGGCCATCTCAAAAGTTTCTCAAACTCCATTCACGACTCCAGCTGCATGAGATAAAAACTCAAACTTTTATCTCTTCCTACAAGCATCATTTGATCCTGATTTGTGAAAACAAAATGTAGATATCCTTGCTCTAAAGCTAACCATGTTCGTAGTTTCCATTTATATTGACTGTGTATAGAGAATTTTGGATTTGAAATTTCTGAGAAAATTAGGTTTCAATTTAGGGCCAGCAAAATTAGTTTTTATCTTTGACATTTAGCTTACATGAGTTATATGGTTGAATTCATTGGAAGAAACACCACAACTTTCATGTTTGAACTTCTCATTTTTGTGGAGAAATGAGGAAGATACGGGTGGTCCGGCTAGGCTCAAGGTTAAAGACGAAGTTGCCTTCAGAAAGCAGTTTCTAATATATATTTATGCTTTGATTATATAACCAGATGAAACAGCCACCCCAGTGGCAAGCGCGCGCGTACTAAGTCATATGTTACCTAAAAGGCGAGGGTTCGAACCAATATGAACCCCACTTTTGCATTTTTTCCATTTTTCTGATTTTTTCTAACATCTTTTTTGCAGGCGCTGGGCCTTTGGGCCTGACTTTTTTTTTTTGTTTTTGCTAACATACTTCCTTGTTTACTTGTGACACCCCTTGGCCCATTTTATTTTTATTTATTTATTTATTTATTTTTTCTTTTAAATATATTTTCTAAAATATAAAAAAAAATCATATAAAGTACAAAAATAATAGATTTATATTTTGACATAATTTAAATATTTTTCCACATAAAAAAATATTTTTATTCACTTATACTTTATTTATCTTTTATTAATTTCCTTGTAAATTAAAAATAAAACTAGATTATTATTTATCTAAATATATTTATTTTAATATAAAAAAGACCAAAAATATTTCATAACACCACATACTATTTTCAAGACAAAAATATAAAAATACTTTTTCTTTAAACTAATTTTCATTTAATCAACTAAAATAGATTTTGGGTTTTATTCAAAAAATATTTTCTTGATTAAAATCTTTTTTTAATCAATTTCTTTTCTTAATTAACTTAAGTTAATTTAATTTAATTACTTTTTTCCCCTCTAATTAGGTTTAGGTTAAAACCTCCTTCATACAAAAATCCAAACACAAAAATCTCTTCTTTCAATTTACATTTGTACTTTTATATATTCCTTCAATTATTTGTACAATATTCAATTTAGTTGTAGTAGATTAATTAGGTTTATATTATTGCAATCCCCAGTCATAAATTTTATATTATTGCAATCCCACAAATATTGTAATAGCGTAGTAACTTTAAATTTCGCATTTTATCGCTTTTACATAACATGCTAGTAATTAGGATTTGTATGGGAAGATAAAATCAATCAAATAGAAAACCCTAATCCAAGACAAAAATAAGCATGAAAATAACACACTTGCACACAAGCATCCTTAGGATAAAATCCACTCGGTTGCCTTACAAAATGGCCATATTACGCATGTAAGGTATCTTAGCAAAAACAAGCAAATACAAGATCATAGTTCCTCGATGATGCTATCTAAGTTGCCTTACAAATGATCTGAGTCCCTAAAAAAGAATGCTAAGATTCCTTGCAAACATTGCTAATCTTGGCTATACGATGACCCACGCCAGTCCCGTTTACATCCAAAGATAGGGTTGCTTACCAAATCAATGGTAAGACAACAATGTCAAAGGAAAAGAAAATGAACAAGAAAGACTTTTGAGTAGGTAGAATGCTCCTAATTACTTGCTCCATTTCAAAACAAACATCCTTGCTATTTTCAAAACAATCACATACACTTTCAAAACATCTTACAAAACTTGAAAACATTTTCAAAAGATCAACATCTTTGTATACATTCTTACGAACGAGAATCATTACAAAGATTGCCTAAACAATGACCTCTTTATAAAATACTTTCAAAAAAACACACAAAGCATAATTTCAAACAAAAGCAAGTGATCTAGCAAGTAACTAAGAGCCCATAGAAAACCATGGATGAAAAGGGTGCTAATACCTCCCCTTTTCATAATCTACCCCCCGAACTCAAGAAACAATCTCAAAGGTCTTTCATGTGCTTTTTCACCTTTCCTTTTGGATAAAAGAAAAGTCGGTGGCGACTCTTGCTAACCGTAACATTTGCAATCAAACGCAAAACCCTCAAGTCAGTTCTCCCACCGTATCACACATATGTGATGAGCAGAGGAAGAAGCCATACGCGTATGGGACACGATCATATACATATGGGCAGGCTGAAGTGCATAAATTCCCATTTTCGCGATTTCTTTCTTGTTTTCACGTGCAATGTAGTTTCTCTTGACCCGTAATGAGTAGTATGACTTGAGTAGATATAGGAAGGCTAGTTATAATGGATATTGGGTTAAAATGTAGAACCTTGTGTGAATTTGTATGTTGCATGATGATAATAATATTGGTGGCTTTATTGGCAAGTGCTGAAGGCTTATGCCTTGTGATTGCACAGTTGTGGTGTTGCATGTTGACAATGCATGTATTCATTGGTGAGGGCTTATGCCCTATTATTGGCTTATAATGGCGTTATATTGAGGGTCCATGCCCCGTTGTTGCCCTATTTAGCATTTTGGAGAAGGCTTACACCCTGATGGTACCGCATATATTTAGTTGTTGTCAGTTGCATTACATTGCACTATCTTGATTTGATATTGTGTTATATGAATGAACAATATGTTGTGAAGCATTGTATGAATTGTGGATTTTGTGAATTATGTGATTGTGTGAGTTATTACTCCTTAGCATGTGACATTCACCATATATTTATTGAATGTAATTCTCACCCATTTTCTGTTGTTGTGTCTGTGCTCCTCGAGAAGTACAAATAACCAGGTATTCGAGTAGTGCTTGGAGTGAGTCTTACTTGATCGAGTCTTAAGAGTCGCTCTGATATGTAACACGGGATTTGGAAGTTTTGCCATGTTTTTGCATTGTTTTTAATCGTGACGTATCTTAATTCACGGTTATGTTAAACCATATATTTTGTGGAGTTTTTATTATTATTAAGGCCTCAGCGCCATGAAGTAAATTAATTTGAGTTGTTTCATTGTTTGGTTGATTACTATGAATAAGTGAAGTAATAAAGTGACTTGATATTTTATGGGAAAATCTGAATGATGTTACATCCCATTTATGAACTCTGATGTATTATTCTCTATATCTTTATTATAATCATTAGTATGGGAAAGTGGAGTGTTACAATTGGTATCAGAGTAGGCCGGTCCGTCTGGCCAATTTGTCGAGTCAGTAGTGTATTGTGACGGTTGAATATTTCCGATGTGTTTCTTCTAACCATTGTTTGATGTTATGGTGTGAAATAGAGAAATGGCTGGAAGAAACGATGTTGCTCTTGCTACTGCTTTGCATGTTATGGCTCAGGCTGTGCAAAATTAAGAAATTTGGTGCCTGAGCTGACACAGGCCTTGTTAGTGGACACGAGCACCCGTGTCAGGACCTGTTCCATCTTCTCTGCACATTTTTGTTCTAGCCAAAATGACACGGGCCGTGTCGTGTGACACGGGCCGTGTCGTGTGACACGGGAACCCGTGTCAGCCCCTGCCTGCCTGTTTTTTGCACGTGTCTGAACCAGTTGAGTTGACATGGGATGTGTCGTGTGACACGGGCACCTGTGTCAAGAGCTGCCCTGCATTTTCTTAAGTTTTCAACCCAGCTGAGCTGACACGGGCACCCGTGTCAGCCCCTGGCCTAATTTTTTTGCTAAGTTTTCTCTTTGATCTGTCTTGTTATATCTTTTTGAAAGCAAAAGCAAATCATGTATGGATAAAGATATTATAGTTTGAGAAAGTTTACCTCTTGAAGTGAAAACTTTAGAACATGTATAGATGTTTTCGGGTGTAAAGTGGTGGTTGATCGAGCTCCTTTGGACCTTCTTGAAGTTGTTCAAATCCTCACTTTATGCTGAAAGTTACTGAATCACTCCAACCAAGTCAAGTTGCAATGTACTGTTTTTGAGTTTGGAAGATGGTGATAATGGTGGTACAGAAGTTGTTCTTGTGTTTGAACAACTACTATATGATATATGTGAAGTATTTGGATGGTTTGTTTGGACAAAACTTGCAAGGTGTGAGAGGTTCAAAGATTTGGACTTCAAAGCTCAAAAATGGAGGTTTTATGGACAATTATGGTTTTTTGAGAGTATAGGGGGTTTTGAGGGCTTGTTCATCACTTTATCTTGCAAATGGTCTCTCTATTTATAGGAAAGAAGTTTTAAGACAAGGGTTGATCGGATTTTCAAAATCACATGTTGTGGCTAGGTTGGATTGTACATGAAGCAAGCTTGAAGATCATAGTCCCAATGCTTTGTACTTTGCCTCATAAAATTGTTGGACACTTTAAGCATGCTTGTCTGATTTTGTGTGTTGAGTGTGTGTAGAAGGAACAAGTCAGAGGCTCAAGAAGAGTTGGCTTTGTGATTAAAGCTACTTTGCAAGAATGACAATGTTAACTTTGTGTCAAAAAATGGAAAGATCATTTGGACAATGCTTAAATCAAATAGACCATAGCTTAAAAGTTTATGTAAATATTAAATTATGGTGAGATTTGCAAGTTAGAAGGCCTGCAACACAAGATTATGCAACATATCATGTAGATTGGATTATGTGTTCTTCACCAAAATGACTTGTAATTAAAGAATGGATGCCCAACTTCATGCCTCTGAATCTCTTAGCTCAAGTATGATAAATTCACGCTCTTAGATATTTTGAAAAGCTTGAAACATTGTCTACAACTTTCATGTTGAACACTTTGGCTAAATCAAATTGGAACTTGATAAAAATTGGTCAAGAAGTTAGATAAAAAAACTGACCAAAACCTGTTGAAAATTTCTCTAAGTGTTAGATAAAAATGTCATGACTTCATGAGCTTATATCTTCAAATCCAAGCATTTTTTGGACACCAACCCTCTAAAACAAAGTTGTAGAATTTATCAAGATCTACAACTTTCATGGTGAAAGTTTTCTTTGAATCATCTTGCGTCTTGGTAAAAAAATATCATGAAGTAATGAAATTATCAAGTATAAAAACACTTAGAAAATTTCTAAGTATTGAAAACTTTGACTTTTTGTGGACTTTCTTGACTTTCTTGATTCTTGATGATCAAGTTTGATATTTTTGAATGTCTTGATGAATTTTGATCTTTGAAATATAATGTTGACCAAAAGGTCAAAGTTTGACTTTTTGTATTAGTTGACTTTTCATTAGTTGATAAAAAATTCAACTATCAATCTTTTGATTTTGAGAAATGATTTGAGTCATGAAATTAGGTCAACATGTCGTGTTTGAGTCCTTGAGATTATGTTTCAAACCATTAGATTATGTATTAGGTCAAAAGTCAATGATCAGTCAACTTCAGTCAAAACCCTAATTCATGGCCTCAATGCTCAGGAGATGATCTGACCTAGTCAACACTTGTGCAAGCTTGAGTCATTGAAGATTTTTGGTGAGAAATGTTGAGAAAGGAAAAGACAAATTTTAAAGTACAACAATGATTAATACTATATATATATATATATATATATATATATATATATATATATATATATATATATATATATATATATATATATATATATATATATATATATATATATATATATATATATATATATATATATATATATATATATATATATATATATATTAACATTAATAATATATATTTTATTGATCAATAAAATAATAAAAATGATTAATAAATTATAAGTAAAATAATTGATTAATAACGTTACGAAATTAACTAATGATAAAATTTTATATTCGTGCTATAAAATAAATTTTAAAAATAAATATTTTAATTTTAAAAAACATAATTTATTTTATTAGAAAACATTGTTCACCTAATAAATAGAGTGAAGTGTAGGCATTGAGACCAAAACCCTTTAGGTTTAGTGGACCTAAGGAATTTGAAGCCTAATTCGCAGACCCGACCCGTCTGAGCGCATAACATAGCAAACACATCATTCCCTACAAATTCTTCACCGAATCCTTGCCGGCGCTGCGGAGAAAAAGTTCTGCTCGCCGTATCGGAAAAAATGGGAGGCTTCATGTTAGGTTCGAAGAAAAAGAAAAACACTAAAACTCAAGGTGGTTTTGAAACCATGGGTTTGAATCCCAACGTGTTTAGGGGAGTGAGGCGTAAGGGTTACAAAGTGCCGACTCCAATTCAGAGGAAGACGATGCCGTTGATCCTCTCCGGCGTCGATGTTGTTGCCATGGCTCGTACTGGTTCTGGCAAAACGGCTGCGTTTCTTGTTCCTATGCTTCATAAGCTTAATCAGCATGTTCCTCAGGCTGGCGTTAGAGGACTCATTTTGTCACCAACTAGGGATTTGGCTCTTCAGACTCTCAAATTTACTCAAGAGCTTGGTCACTTCACAGGTTTTTTTTCTTCAGCTTAGTTTGAAGCTTATAGCATACAATGTTATCATATAGTGAATTTTGTAATTGATTATATGAAGGTTTTTTTATTTCATTTTCATAAATTATGGTTAATGTATTCTGATTTCTGTTTCTCTGTTTGTGAATCAGACCTTCGTGTTAGTTTGTTGGTTGGTGGTGATAGTATGGAAAGTCAGTTTGTGGAGTTATCTCAGAGTCCAGACATTATAATTGCCACTCCTGGTAGGCTCATGCACCATTTGTCTGAGGTTGATGACATGTCGCTGCGTAAGGTGGAGTATGTTGTTTTTGATGAGGCTGATTGTTTATTTGGTATGGGTTTTGCTGAGCAGCTACATCAAATTCTCGCTCAGCTTGGTGATAATCGTCAGACCTTGCTTTTCAGTGCGACATTACCTAGCGCTCTTGCAGAATTTGCTAAGGCTGGTCTGCGAGAGCCTCGCCTTGTTCGTCTTGATTTGGAAACTAAAATTAGTCCTGATTTGAAGCTTGTGTTTTTCACTTTGAGGCAAGAAGAGAAGTATGCTGCTTTGCTCTATTTAATTAGGGAACTTATTGGTTCGGATGAGCAGACTTTAATTTTTGTATCTACTAAACATCATGTTGAGTTTCTCAACTCATTGTTTCAACATGAGGGTATTGAGCCCTCTGTATGTTATGGAGACATGGATCAAGATGCTCGGAAAATGCACGTGTCTAGGTTTAGGTCAAGAAAGACAATGTTGTTGATTGTCACTGATATTGCTGCTCGAGGAATTGATATTCCATTGCTTGATAATGTTATCAATTGGGACTTCTCGCCCAAGCCTAAAATATTTGTTCATCGAGTTGGAAGGGTTGCAAGGGCGGGTCGTACTGGTACGGCTTATTCGTTCTTGACTACTGAGGATATGGCTTATCTCTTGGATCTTCATTTGTTTCTCTCTAAACCAGTCAAAGCTGCTCCCACCGAAGAAGAGGTCTTGAAGGATATGGATGGGGTAATGTCAAGAATTGACCAGGCAATGGCAAATGGAGAAACCATTTATGGTCGTTTCCCTCAAAAAGTCATTGACCTTGTTTCTGACAGAGTTAGGGAAGTTATTGATACTCATGCAGAGCTGGAATCGTTGCAGAGAACCTGTAAAAATGCATTTCGTTTATATTCTAAAACAAAACCCCTACCCTCAAAGGAGTCCATTAGAAGAGTAAAGGATTTGCCACCAGAAGGTCTCCATCCAATTTTTAACAAAGTGTTGGGGACGGGGGAGTTAACAGCACTTGCATTTTCTGAGCATTTGAAAACGTTTAGGTGAGTGCAAGTTTATATTCATAAACTGGAATTATTCTCAACAATCCTCGTGAAAGAATTTTTAGATTCATAGCTTTAATAATTCAATATCAGGCCAAAGCAGACCATTTTGGAAGCGGAAGGAGAAGCAGCCAAATCAAAGCGTAGAGCAGTATGTTTCTACTTTCAATACACTGTCCATAATCCATATTTTGTTTGATTATGGTCTAATTTAATAATTCTATTTCTTTATTAGATATTTAGAATCAAATTTTCAAGTCCCTCTTTCAATTAACTAAATTTAATGATTCTCTTGTGCAACTCAACATTTTCCAAATTGTTTTCCATTTTAATATTTTTACATGAAAGTTGGATATGGTGGATCATATTTTTTTTTTTTTGAGTCTTTTATCAACTGTTGACGATTCTTCTGAATTATTGTCCATTTTATGTTTTTCAAGGAATTTAAAATTGTCTCGCTGGGTCAACAGATCTGTGTTATCAAATATTAGTTGAAAAGTTATATGTATATCTCTTCTTGCAGTGTAGTGTTTCTCCTTCACTTAAGTCCATGCTTTTTTCTTTCCCATTGCCCCAATCTAATAAATACCAATAAAAAATCTTAATTGTCTGAAACAAAGTTACTAAAAGATTAATCTGTAGGGAAGATGTACTTGTCCTGTTGAGTATAGGGAGTGAAGTAAGTTGCTATAGGGGTTAATTAAGGGTTTCCCTTGTTAGATAGCCTGCTCTTCAATAGAAGGTGTAAAATCCCGAGTTCGCAAAAATGTAAATATCATAGTATTTATCTGTCTTAGCCATCCCTTCCTCTTTTGTCTCCCTCCACTCCCGGAATTTTTATCTCTCAGATATGCATTGCCCTGTTCCAGCTTTTTTAAACGAAAGATATTTTTGTTGATAGGAGAATTGCAATATGCATGTATAGTTTTTGAATGATTTTGCAATATTGAGTTTTGGGGGACTCAATTCATTTGTCTAACACGATTTCGATATACCTGCTTGTTTGTTGCTTCTACATTTTACACCCGACACATGCTTGCTTGTTAGCAATAGGGTGACATTCTAGCCATGTCTTGATGGTATTTTTCAAACACAAAATATGCATAGTGCAAGAATCACATTGTACATATTGTAGTTGCTTTTATTGAAGAAACTCATTTGGTTATGAAAACTATAATTTGTTTCGTTTATTGCATATACAACTAATTATGTTTTGGACATTAGATGTTATGATATAATGTCATGACTTAAAACACTTGGCTTTCATGTCTATTTCTTATATTGCTCTTACAGTTTGAATTTTGCTGCACTGTATTGACGACTATGATGTAGATGTTTCAATCATGTTCCATGCTATATCATATTAGACTTTGCACTGCCTGCCATCTAAACCTAATGAAATAATATCTGTTTTGATGTACATGCCTACATTACTGTCTTTATGCTTTACCTTTTACCTTAAGATTAAAAATTTAAAATGAAGCTCAATAAATATTTGTAGGGCCCTTCTGGTCAATGGGTTGATGTGATGAAGAGGAAAAGAGACATTCATGAATCTACTATAAATTTGTTTCTTGAACAAAAGTCTAAGAGTACTAGTGAAAAGGTACGTAGCTATTACAGTAACTTGGATTTGGACTAGTCCGACTACCCTTTTTTACTTAACCTGCTTTTTTCTTCTGATTGACTGGAATCAATCTAGTTAGTTTTATTTAACATTTTATTTTTATTCATCGAGGACAATACATATGTTTTCTTGCAGGAGGAATATCAACAGGAACCTACTTCTGTGGGGAAAGGGAGAAAAGGTTTTGTTCCATTTCAATGTCATTAGATGTTCTTTTAAGTCTGATTGTTGTACTTTTTTTATTGTTCTCATTTTGGTGCTCTTTTATTTATCAATTTCAAAAATGGTATATTATGCTAGGATTTTATGTTATCTGTTAATCATGGACTATTTCTAGTTCAACCTAAGGTATGGGCATTAGGTGATATTTTTGAACCTCAACTTTGAGAACTTTCCTTGTAGGCTTTAGCAAAACTGAAATATAGGTAGTCAATCTCAGATAGCGGCGTGGAACGGCCTACCCCAAATGTGGAATAGCGGGAAGGCCGCAATTTGATAGTTTTTTTGGACGAACTACACGAATAACTATAAACATATAGTATTTAATGTAAGATTAAACAAATAAATCAAATCCCATTAATGATTCATAAATCAAAGCACAAGGCTATAGTAAAAAAACACTTAAAAACCAACAAGTCTTAATCAAAACTCTCAATCAACATCAACAAGTCAACCAAAACATTACATCCTATAATTCAAACTTACTAAATATTAAAAACAAGGGAAAAAACTGCCATGCTAATAAGTCATTATTACTACCTGTTGCTTTAAACTTTTCAGCATAAGAAGCAACAAATGCAGAGTTTGACGATGGTGTAGAGAATGTTGCCATGAGACTAAAAACAGAGGAACAATGTGAATAAAAGAAAAGCAGAGGAAGAAAAAAAAGAGGAACATTTTGAATAAAAGAAAAAGCAGAGGAAAAAAAAATAAAAACAGGACGAAAAAACTCGGGGAAATGTGAATAAAAGAAACAGATGAGAAAAAGAAAAACCAACCCAAAGAAGAAAGAAACGATGAATGCAGAAAGAAGAGCAGAGGGAGGAATGGCGGCGGTTGCAGAACAAAGAGCTGAGAGAGCAACTGCTGTGGCTGAAGAATGAAGAGAGGAGGAAAATATGTTACCCTGCTAGGGGAAAATGTGAATAAAAGAAAGAACCAGAGAAGAAAAAGAAAAACCAACATTGAGAAGAAAAAAATGAAAAGCAGAGGGAGGAATAACGGTGGCTGCAGAACGAAGAACAGAGAGGGTGGCTGCTGCGGCTGAAGAACAAGTGCAGAGAGGAGGGAAATGTTATGCTGCAAGAATGAGGCTTATATGCTGGAACAGCTGCTGTCTTCACGAAAGAAGAAGAGAAACGATGGATGAAGGTAGGTTAGGGTTGAGCCTCAACTCAAATTTGATGGAAAATTGGAACTAGGCTAGGCTATGGCTATGGTTGAAGAAATGTGCGCACTTCAAAGCAGTGGGATTTGGGACCTTGTTCCTCTTTCTCTAGGGAAGTCAATTGTTGGATATTGATGGATTTTTGTGGTTAAAATTGCTCTTGATTGGCTTAAGATTCAATCAGTTGCTAAATGTTCAACGACAACGTAGTTCTTTGGCTTGAGTTATGTGGACACTTTTTGGCTGATGGCAAAACGGCAAAACCTGACTTCTGTTTGGTTATTTTTGTCTATGGTTGCTATTTCCCACTAACCTCTTCACTTATTAAGAATGCTTTCCCATGTAATGGTCTTTCACTGAAAAGTTTATAAAGCAATCTCTTGGGTATGTTGCTCCAGGGGGAGTCTTTGTTATCCTCACAAAACTCTACAGACTCTAACAACCTTACATGACTTAGTTTATTAGATTTTGTGATGTTAACCAATTTTGTATGACTCAGTGTGGTAGATCACCCAGTTGTATTGTTGTTCAAGACACATGTATTTGTTTGCCAGTGTTTGTTGATACATTATCATCATAGGGAGATCTTCGTGGTGGAGGTGGTATAATCAAAGAATAGGATTCTACCTTCTCAAAGTATGCAATGGACATTCTAGACGAAGCAAGTTTGATGAATGCATACTTCTATAGATCTTAATTCAAGGTTCTATCGAATCAATGTAGCCACTTATAAACCCAAAGAGATGCAGAAGTTCGACCAAAAAAATGAACCATCTCATTGTCACTCGCCCATTTATCTTCTTTATTCCTGTAGAGCCATAGTCTCTGGTCCTCTCCTACTGTACCCTGATCCTTTTCTTATCTCTACTCGTATGTGTCATTCCTATTTATAAACCCTTAGTTACAATTAGTTGGAGGAGATATAATCTCTTATGTGTCATTCCTTTTCTTAGTTACAGCTGATTAGAGGAGATACAATCCCCTGTGTAATATACCCTTCTACCGGCCCTGCTGCATACCTATGTTATTGATCATATAGTAGTTAGTTACAAGAAGTTAGAGAAGATATAATTTCCAGGAGTTCCTTGTAGTGTACACCTTTTCATTATTGGTCCAGTATTAAGAAGAGTAGTGAGATTTTGTCTCTTCTAATCTGAATGAGGCGTTAGGGGGCTCTATTTTAAGCCCTAGTACTTTTGTTGCAGATGATATAGTTCTAGATGAATATTCGAGAAAACAAATAAATCGGAAGTTTGAGTTGTGGAAAGAAGCCTTGGAAACTCATCACATCTATCAAGTAGAAGTAAAATAGAGTTAATGGAATGTAGGTTTGGCAAGGGGAGTACTCATTCTAGCTTTAAGGTGAAAATGGGAGACCATAGCGTGTCTTAATTTATGTCTGTTGGGTCTATCGAACAAATTGACAGTTAAATAAAGGAAATGTGAAGTCTAGGTTTTAAGTATGGTTATGAAATAATATATTAATATTTTAGGTGAATTTTGTATTAAAATAAGTACAACTTAAACTCAAGGAAAACTGCTACTTTACCAGAGTTATAGGACATGCTAGTATGAAATTGAGTCCAAGGAAGGAAAGAGCCAACTATAAATCCAACTTAATGTTGTAAAGATGATAATGTTAAGATGAACAATTGGACTAACAATAAAGCCAACAATAAACTGTTACTTTTTAATTTACCACACTTGAACTTTATTTAATTTATAGGATAAACCAATAACTCATATTGGTTCCAGTCATCCCTCGCCTCCGGTTTTCTTTTATTCTTTCCATGTTTTATAAAATAAAGTGGCTTCAAATGCTTTGTACTAGAAGACGATGAAGCTAGTACCTCAACCTTATGATCTCAATTTCTTAGCAGTTAAAATTTTGGCTGTATGATAGTTTGTAGGTTAAAATTAATTGATAGAAAATTTCAGGATTTTCCTTTACTTTGTATGCTTTTAGGATTTTGATTGGAGAATGCGAGATGTGGAAGACAAAAGATGATTATTTTCTGACTTTTTCTTTTGGTTTCAGCTGCCCGTGGTTTTAAGAGAAAGCTAGAAAGTTTCAAGGACGAGGATAACTACATAAGTTCCATACCTAAAAATCGTGTAAGTCACTATCTCTGTTACTTTTATTCATATTTATCTGGATTCACATAGACATATACTTGTTATGTGATGGTTAGGCTTTTGAAACAGAAAATTCAACTACCCGTTTAACTACTTATATCTTGTTATCATTCACAGCACATGGAGGCAGGCCTTGCAGTAAAAGCTAATGAAGGCTTTTCTTCAAATAGGTAAATATTTACTTGATTAGTAGTTACTAATCGGTTCTTTTTTGTATATATCCCTTTAGCCATACTCTCAGAGCTTGTTTGGCCTGACTTTTTACTTGATTAGATAGGTCAAACAACATTCAGTAAAAGCTCTTCATAGTGAAACTACTTTTTTTAATGAAGAAAAAAACAATAAAAGGACCTTCAAAAGTAGTTGAGAGGAACTTTGGAAATTCATTTGCGAAAATTTTCTAGTTTAACCTGCTTTGAAACCACGGGCTGCCATTATATTATCATATTTGTACATACTTGCACACTCTTCACAGTTTGAGGCAAAGGGTCACTGTAATTAAAGCTTAGAGCTCATTGATGTGCACTATTTTGCTACTACAACAAAGGATTACATTATACTATACCTTTTCGAATTGTATTTATCAAATGAGATTATAACACCTGATCCTTCACTTTGCTCCATTTATTTATCTCATTTATGCCATTTGTTGTTGTATACAGTTTCCACTACTACTAAACACTCATATGTTTCATTTTTATGTCTTATGTCTTTCTTCATAAACTCATTTTATGTCTTAGTTATAGTTTTTTTCTAAGCAATGCCTTTATTTTTCAAATATATCATTCATTTATAATAACTTGTAATCAAATCAAACATTTTTGTGAAAATATTTTGCCAAACAACTTTCAATTTAAAACTTGCTTTAAAGTTAGAAAACAAAGCTAAACAACTTTAGCTTTACTGTATTTCTAAATCTCTTATTCTTATGTACAGATTGGAAGAAGCTGTCCTAGATCTAGTTGCAGATGATGGTACTGGCATTAAGAAACAAAAATCTGTATATCACTGGGATAAGGTAAATACTAAACATATGTAGTTGAGTTGTAAAAAACAAATAAAAAAGGACAGACTATTTGCTTTTAAATCTTTTTCAAAATTTTCCATCTATCTCTTATATAAACAAACGTTTTTGCTGTCAGAGGAGTAAAAAGTACATCAAGTTGAACAACGGTGACCGTGTTACTGCAAGTGGAAAGGTATATTCATAAACCTCTATCTTTTATGTTGGTGCTTGATACTTGGTACATAGTATGCAAGATGACATTATTTTATTTACCTACTCGTAGGATTTAACATAACATTTTTATTTCTACCTGAGTACAGATAAAGACAGAGAGTGGTGCAAAAACAAAGGCCAACAAGACTGGCATCTATAAAAAGTGGAAGGAACGCTCACACTCCAAGATATCTCTTAGAGGGACAAATACTGATGGTGATGCTCAGGAATCAACAAGTTTGAAAGGTAGTATACGTAATTCACTACTTCCTGAATCTCAGTTTTAAAATTGCCTCATTTTCTATGTCATGTTTCTTATCATGCCGGTTGGTAAATCAAAAAATGATTTATGGTGGTAAGATTTTGTTGTTGATATTAACGGTGAGTGATATATATCTTTCTGATTTTTTGTAATGCAGGAGGACCTTACCAAGGAGGTGGTAGGAATTTTAGAGATGGCAGGAAGCAGCATTCAATGCCCAATGCTCATGTGCGTTCAGAAATCAAAGATGTGGATCAAATTAGAAAGGAGAGGCAGAAGAAAGCCAGCAAAATTTCTTATATGAAGAGCAAGTCGCCAAAGGGTAAAAAACCTGGCAGAAAGGGGGGCAATAAGGGCAATAAGGGGGGAAATAAAAGAAGAGGGGCCAAGTAAAGTAAGAAACCAAGTGATAGGAAAACATGAATTTTGTCCATTATTGTTTTTTATTTGTGAACAAATTTTGTATGTTCAAACTTCAAAGTAATATATCACCACTATGTGTTGCTTTATATTATGGATTGCTCCTTGAGTTCTTGTACAAATGATGCATGTTGAATATTTTATTTTCTAACTAAACATTTTATTTTTCAATGTTTAAATTCAAACATGGACTAGTAATATGACAATTTCTTCAAGGCAGTATTCAGAAGCCTTCGCATATATTGAGTAGTAAAACTTCTCATACAGGATTTCATTCTAAGGAGGTGATTATGATTTAAGTTACTTTGTCAATTCTTAACTAAGGTCTAGTCACTTGATGTGGTCTTTTTAGTGGGAAGTCCTTGTCAAAAGCAATTTTAGATATGTAGAATTAATTCTGTGTGATTTTAAGATGTTTGATTAGATAAAAGTAGAATTGATTTTGTCTCCAGAATTGATTTTACTTGAAGCTAGAATTTATAGTCTCTACTTTTAGAATTGATTTTGAGTGATTTTTACACTGAAATTTATTGTTCAATTCATTTTAACATAAATATATTTAAACTTAAATTAATTCTGTTAAATTCAATTCTAATAAAATTAATTATACTAAACTCAATTATATTAGAATCAATTCTGTTTACAACCAATTTATACACACCCTAAATTATGTTGTAACGAGATAAGTTGTCCTGCACAACTCACAAATTTAAACGCATATAGGCTAACTTTTTCAAAATGTTTTTTGGAAACATATCTCTTTTCACGATGAACCCTAACTACATAATTTATATTCATTGCACATCAAGTTGTTTCTATTTCTAACTACTAACTTTTGCAAATAAACTATAGCATTCCCAATGCATACTACATGAGCCAAATTGTTGATAGTTAATATTATTTTTTTCTCTTTAGGCGACATTGGATTTAACCCAAACCCCTACTCTTTAAACCTTTAGCTCAACTAGTTCAAACAAGGTGACTTACTAAGTAATGATTAGTGGTGCTATAATATCTAAGTGTACAATAATACGATGTGCTTTTTAGCAACATTAAAAATACGACGATATAAACATTTCCTTATGTCCGAACTCTTATTAAATCCCTTCTACGGATGTTTAAATATATTCATTCATTTTATTATTTTGTATTTGTATAATTGTAAAGGGATCACGAGGGACACTAGAGAGGAAAGAGATATAACATCTCAGCCACAACACCTCTTTAGTTGTTTGTTTTCTAGATTGAACGTCCGAGATGTGATAACTTTTTCTATACATTGTTCACTTTTTTGACAACTCTCCCAAAGTGTGTGAACGTGGGAAGTGATGCGTCCCTGGTCCACAATAGTGTGGAAGAAGTCAAGGGGAAGTTAGCCAAACTCTCTTGACTAATAGTGAACCAATTATCCCATTCTTCTACTGTTGATTGAGAATGAGCGAATGAGAATTCAAAATCACCTTCTCGAATGAATATTTTGTTGGTATTCTCTCCCATAACAATGACCCTATGGTCATCACGATGCAATAATGATAGTTGGTATGTGAAACGAGTAGTTTAACAAATGTCTTATTCTAAAGCGCATTCCAAAGGCTCTAACTTCACCTGAACAATATTAGAGCATTCAAAGATTCTCTAGTTGGTTTGTCAGGTGAACATGTACAAGTAAAAGATCACATAATGTTCTAAAAGGCCTCTCATATTTTCTTAAAACCATTCAAAAATATTTTTAAGACCTAAACTAACTAATTAAAGAAGTGTCTGATTGATTGAAAGAATTTCTAATGGATTAGACCTAATAACCTAATCAATTAGTTTTACTAGGTTAGGTTTAAAATCAATTGGTATTGTCTCTTAATGATTTGTAACAACTAAGTATCTAAATATTCTATTTGCGACTTGAACAATTGATTATTGGAGGTCAATAATCAACAGGCCTAATCAATTATGAAATTGAATTTTCTCATGACTTATTTCCAAATTTAAACCATAATTTAGTCTATAAATAGAGAGATTCTCTATCACTTTTTTATATCTAAAAAACGAGTTTTGATCTCACTTTCACTTCTCTCAACATTTTCACAAAATCCCTCATTTTTCTCACATATCTCAATCACTGCTAATAACCCACCAGCCGATCACTGATTTCCTTTTATTGTGATTTGTAATTTCGAATGTTCGTCTTATTCACTGTATGGCTACACACGTGCTAATACCTAAAAAGTTTAACATTAGGAAAATGTCAAAAACCAATGTGGTAATCACATGGTTACTAGAAAATAAAACCATGACATATGTTAGTGGGGGTAATTCAACACATGTTGGAATGTCGAAGAAAGACAAGCACATGGTTACCATGGTGACTTGATTACAAAAATTATGATACATGTTGGATTCAATTTAAAATGAAAGAGTTGATTGTGACTTCACTAAAATTTGAAAACACACTTTTAGTCAAATGCATATCAAAGACTAAAATGGAGTCTGGTGCATAATGATCCCAAGAAGAAAAAGAAAGCTTCTCAACCTCAACAACCAGCATCTCAGCAAAAAGTAACTTTAGATCTGGAGGAATTTGATTATGAAATCTCTCAACATCCTCCTAATGAAGCAATGCTCAACACCATCATAACCAACTAATAAGTGCACGTCAGAACTATGAGCCAAATGGCTTCCCAAGTTTCTTTTTTGCTTTTTGTTCCTCTTTATGTAATGTTCCCCCTCTTTATAACATATGATTAAAATCTATTTGTTCATCTTTATTGGATATAAGTATTCTATGTGCTGTTTATTCCTCTTTTATCACATTCTTTTTTATAATGACAAAGGAGAAGAAGTATATTCGAAGGGGGCGAAATTATATTCTCTTTATCTATGAAGAAAATATTAAAACTTTAAATATTTTATCTACATCAATCTTTTATATATATATATATATATATATATATATATATATATATATATATATATATATATAAAGTCTTATAAATAAATAAGCAAACACAAGTTGATGACAATAATTAGCAGTTCTATGTGTTGTGCAGGTAAATGTATCTCATTGGTTTTTGTGATGATAATTGAACAAGAAAGAATATATCTAAAATCTAGTAAATAAATAAGCAAACACAAGATAAAGTGTCTCAAGTTTTAGTTGAAAGTACTAGATAAAATTAAAATCAAGTGCTAGACAAATTTTAATAAAACAAAAGAACTTGAATTTGTGAAGATGTGAACTTGAAGTTGTAAAGTTTTGAAAGCTCACCTCATCTCGCACTTAGTGTTTATCTTATTTGTTATTAGTCAATTGTAAATAAAGCAAGATAGATCTTAAGGTACTAAGGAAACACACACAATATTTCAAATTTCTCATCTTTTTTTATAAAACTTCTTAAAACCAATTCTAGGAAGTGGTAAATGACTAAGAATCTTGTGCTATCAGTTAGGAATGGAAAAGGCATTAGATAATCGTTAGGCCTTCATTATTGTCGATTAAAATAAAGTGTAATTCCTCCTAATTGATTAAGGAGATTTGTAGTTGATTAATTGACGTCAAAGTTCAAAATTTTCAGTTTTGACTTAAGCTAATCGGTTCAGACATGTTTTTAATCGATCAAGAGTTTAAAAAATTCCATGGAATTTTGCCTTTTTGAGCTAGTTTTTTCCCGTATAAAGGAGATTTTCCCTCATTTTTTCAATACACTAATTTCTTAATATACTCATCTTATACTTAATATTACTCATTATTTTATAAAGTTCTTTTTTACTATAGTTGTCTTAGAGCATCTCCAATGGTGCTACTCATATTTGGGTTCTTTGTGGGACTCATTAAGCCACATCATCTTGAAGCAACTCACTCCATTTTTCACTCCAATGGTGCAATTTTAAAGAACTTATATTGGGTCCAACAATTTTCCTTTATATATTAATATTTTATTCATACTAAATTTTATATTGGGTCCCACAATTTTAATTGATTATTTTAATAATAAAAAAATATGAAGAACCGTTGCTTATATTTGTACCGTTCACCAGTTAGAACAACTTTTTTGTTGACAATTTCAATGCCAAGGTGGCAAACCAATCTGAAAAACCACCGTTGGAGGTGGTCTTAGTGTTGATAAAGTGAAGAGTTTCAACTGAGAGTTATGTTGGTATTATAATTGTTTATTTAAGAGTGTAGTTCTGTTGTGATATATTTTATAGTAGATTTGAAGGTTGCAAGTAAACCTATATAAAATATGTACTAAAGTTGTTGAGTTGAACTTGTGTAAAATCTCTAGTTATTTTGTTTAAGGTTGTTTGGATTGATCCTATGTAAAAGCTCAAGGTAATTTGTGAAAAATTATTGAATTGATCCAATGCAAAAGTTCAATATGTTCGTGAAAGTTTGCTGAGATGAATCTATGCAAAAACTCAAGTTTGTTATAATGGAAATCTCAAGAGAAAACTCTTGAAAATTGGAATAGGCCACATGATTTAGAAAGAACCACAATAATCTCTAATGTAATCTTTATATCCTATTTTTTTAATTTATTTATTTATTTTATTCAACTACTTATTTCTCCGTCTTTTCTCATTTTTATTATTATGCTGCTTTATCTCTGCTTAATTCTCTCTTCTAACATAACCAAAATTCAAATCAAACATTTTAATAAATCTATTTTAAAATCTGAATATTATCATTCACTTCCCTCTTAATTTTTTTTATTCTCTTGTTCAACAATTGGAACATTTGCAATATCATAGGCTTTTAATCAAATTAGAAGGGAATTATTTTTATCCTAACAATTCCAATATTCATATCACTAGAATCACATAAATCATAATCACAAATGGGGTTTTCATTGTCATTTGCTATGCAAATTATGTTAAATTCTTGTGGAGGTGGTCCAACCATGATTTCTTCTTTTTCTTTGAAAAAATATTTCACTAGGAAATATTGTGACATCCAAAATGGTGTAAAGGTAAAATTGTCAAATATGTATGAATAGGCTAAATATATTCTAGATTTTCCTCTAAAGGAGCCTTGGCGTCAAGGTTAGTATAGAACATTGCGAAAGAAATTTTGAGTTGGTGAATTAATTAGTGCAGAAGAAAGAAACATAAATAATGAGTTGGTGCCCAACTCCAATATTATATCTCCTTAAGGTGATTGTATTATCTAGTACTCCATCTGTCTCATATTATAAGAGAAATTCACTTTTTAGATTCATTGAATAATTAATGTATCTGATCTATATATAGACCAAATATATCAATTATTCAATGAATCTAAAAAATGAATTTCTCTTATAATTTAAGACGAAGGGAGTACCTTCAAAAGAACACTTTTAAGGGAGGTTATACAAGCTAGCCGCTGTGGAGTAGAAGATGAAGGGTGTGTCCACTAAAAATGTTATACTGAAAAGAGATAAACATGTTGTTGATAGGAATTGTAAATACTTTGAAATTTTCCTTAAGGATAAGAAGAAGTTGAGGATAACTAATGAGAGGCTATTTCATATTGCGGTGAAGAAGTAAAAGACTGACATTATGTATTTGTTGAGAAAGGTTGTAGACTTGAAAAATCCAATCATGAAATGGATATTAATGTGGCACTATAGGTTTTGTCTAAGACATTCTCTCAATTTTGATGTCTTCGAGGTTAGTTTCCCCAAAGAAATTAACACTGTGGTGTTGATTGACGATTATGATGAAGATGGAGATGAAGTTAAATATGAAGGGAATATACAAACTGATATTGGAGTTATTGATGATGGGAGTGATCAATATATATCAAAAGGGATCAATAATATTGTTAGTGGCACATATAATCAACCTATAATCATTAAAGTTAGGGAACTTGATGAAGATCCATCAGAAAAAGTTAGTATCGAAGTTGATGCACAAGATATGACAAATATGGATATTGATATTGGGGTAAGTGATAAAACTTTATGGTTTGTATTGTATGATTTTGGTTTGTATTGTATGACTTTTGTTATAATGTAACTGTTAGTTTCATGTTTTTATGGTTAACTAAATTTTGACTAGGCATGTTTCTGAACATGGTTCTATGTTGTTGTTAAATAAGATGTTGCAACATCTTTATCAACTATCATAACAATTTTACTGTTATGTGTTTTTAGTCAGATGTCGAAGATAAGTGTCATGACATCTTGATCTGGTTCTGCAATATAGTAGGCACCCACTTTTAAATTTTGATAGATTTGATTTGATTCTGGAATATTTATGTTTGATATGTTTAAGTTAATTTCGCAGGTCAAGAAGGTTTTATCTGGAACAACATTTTATATCTCCAGTTGTGCATTAGTTACTAAATTAAATCCTTGAGATAATTTAGGAAACTTTGTATTGGTTGTTCCAAGATTTAAGGAGATTTTACTGCACAACAGATACAACTCTCAACTTGTGGATCAAGAAATTTCTGGACTCAGAATATCGAAGCCCATAGATTGAAGAAGTGTATTTAAAGAAGACCTAACCTAATATAACTTTTAATCTTTCAACAATTGTAAAATTAGGAGAAGAAAATAGTCTTAGGTTTTGAGAGTCTCTTGTGTATTGTGTAGGTGTTTGTCACCCTTGTATCGTTCGATACATGTGGTAGACTTATTGTTCTCCTCGAAGCTGTGAAGCAAGAATGAGTATTGTTCTTCTAGGAAGCTTTTAAGAAAATCCTAGTATTTGTAATTTGGAAGTGTGTTCTTCCTGTTTTGGTTTCTTGAGAAAGCCCTTGTAATTGTGGTAGGTCTTTTATCATCGTGGTGATTGGGATTGGGATGACGATTTCTCATATGTAGGGATGACCTAGGTAGAAGTTGCACTGGGTAAGAATTAGGCGAGAAGTTGTAAACTCGAGACTAGTTTAGCTTTAAACTAATACTGCTAATAATGAATTTCCTTCCTGGCTTGGTAGCCTTCAGAGTAGGTGAGTTAGCACCGAATTGGGTTAACATATCATTGTGTTCTTTATCTTTTCTGCAATTTAAATTTCTGTCATAAATCTGTTTAGGATGTCAGATAAGATGTTGCAACATCTGTCTTGACATTGTTCTGATGTTAGAATATTTATATTTCCGTTTGTTGCCTGTACCAGATAAATTTCAATTGGTATCAAGAAGGCATCCTGACCATTGAGTGAGCTTCAGGGAGTAATTTTTTTGGTACTACTGTTCCTTGTGGAAGAATGGAATAATTAGATTCTGGTTATCAATGGATAATCGTTTTTGAAGAATTATCAGATTAGGAGAATCCTGGTGCTAAAAAGATTGAAGAGTAGAGCATGAATTGTTTCTATGTAACTTTGAAGGTATCAATTTTATAATCAATAGAATTGATAGGTTTCTTTTTCAAACCTATTATCTCTGATGGCCAAAGATACTTGGGAAATTCTCAAGTCCACTCATAAAGCCACATCCTAGGGTTTGTTCAAGAAGAAGATACTCAAGTCTCTTTCAAGAGTTTGACATGGAAGTTACAACTATGAAATAAAAATAAGAGCATGACTTTTGTTTCCAACTCTATAGAAACTTATTTCAAATGTATGATGACTAGTTTCTTACTACTTTTATGTTCCTTGGAAGGTAATCCAATCAGGAGTTGAAGAAGATTTGACAGTATGTTGTGATCCTATGTCATAACATCCGTGCTGACTTCAAAGGGTTTGTGATGCTAAAATAAATGCTAGAATTGGTGTGTAGATCATTGTCAAAGTGTTCATATGGGTGTGGAGATCTAGGATCTTTGTGAAGAAGAATGCACTGCTTACCTCAAGGACAACTGTGCAGGTTTTCTATATCTAGTTTGACTGAAAGATGAACTTCTCGTGAAGATTTCTAAACTGGGGATTTATTTCATAATGAGCTGGAAGTTTGTTTCTATGGTTTGTATCTAGAATGAAGGGAGCTTTCAACTGTGAAGAAATAAAAGGTGATTTATTTCTGATCTTATGTCTTAAGAGAATGAAGAAGTATTTACTATATATGTTTTTTCAAGGTGAAATGACTCTATTTAATCCTAAAGCTTGATATCTTGATCGAGTTTTATAAGGATAATCCAAATCAGTTGGAAGAATTTCCTCAAGAAGAAAGATTGGAAGTTTAAGGAAAATAAGTTTTCTTCTGAGCTAATTAGCAAAGATAATTCTCAAAGTGACAAAAGGCTGTTTCTATCAAAAAGGTAAGCTGATTCAAGGATGTCATAACGTTTTGCTGGGCATTCTGCTTACTCATGCTAAAAGGGATTTACTTGCATTGAAGGATCTCTTCCGTGTTAAGTTGATTTTAAAAGGTTTTGGTTATTTTCTCAAATGTCAAGTTCAATATTGTTTAACCAAGTAGTGGTTAGTACTCAGAGAAGTTGATCATTTCCTTTTCTCCCATGGCTTTGTTAGGTCTCCAATTAAGATGATTGGTATCTGATAGCGTGAAAATGTATCATGTTTTTAGACCTATTTCGCATGTTATTTGATGTCGTACTGTTATGTTTGATCTCTTTTATATCTTCACCTGTTTGTAATTCAGGTATAAATCAATTATGGAGCAACTGTGCGAAGAAACCAGAAAAGAAACAAGAAAGGAAGAAAAATGCAGCAAAAACCAAATTTCGGGTGCATGGCATTAGCCATGGGCCTATGGCGTTCCCCATAGAATCAAAAGCCATGGTCTCCACATTTTAAGGCCATGGCGTTTGCCATGACTTAGTGGCGGTCTCCATGATATCGCAGTTCAGAAAAATAACCACTCACTAACAGCACCACTTTGGAGGGTTCTCCCATTATCTCCACTACTTCTCCAATTTCCCATTATCTCCACTACTTTTCAAATAAAATTTGGAAATAACTTCCACTAGTTTTCACTATATAAAGGACCTAACATTCATTTTCAAAGGCATCCAAGTTTGTGCGCGGAAGCGCTGTTCGTAGTTTTAGGCAAAAATCACATTTGTAAAAGTGGTAGTTTTTCATATCGAGGAACTACCATGCCATTAGTTTTAGGCCTACAATATGTGTAACTCTTGGATCATTAATCTTGCCGCCATTAAGTCAAAGCATTTTTGTTCTCTTATTTTCCGTCTTTACAGGCTTATGTTTATTGCATTATTATTGTTGCTATCGTAAATTTATCCACCATGTTTTCTTTTATCGTAACCGTCATGTTTAATGCATTTTTAATTTGTAACATGTCTAGTTAAGCATTTAGAGTCCGGTATGTGAGGTTCGTCGTTTCCGACGGGACTCAGTAACAATGTCGGCTTAATATTTAATTTAGAAATTAAGTTTTAGTCTTTGTTTTTAGAATTAATTTAAATAACTTTGTCACGAGAGTGAGAAGATACTTAACACGATTTTGTCATGAGAGTGAAAAATTAAATAAGTTTCGAGCCGACACTGCAAAAGCGTGGGGGTCAAACCAGATAGTAAAAACGGGGAATCGATTCCTAAAAAGGGTGAGAGTGCTTTAGGTGTCAATTAGAACTTGTTGAGTTTTCAAAATGCGCTCCTTGATTAGAATGGGCGAGCGAGAGCAAAATACCATGGTTAAGGAACATGACTTTATTCAAAACCACGAGAGTGTGAGATATTGTCTTTAAATTATTATTTTCTACTAAACACATTTTTAACATCAGTATAAGCCAACCAGTTACAGAGTCCATGAGGTACGCGAAATACACATTTCAGTCTCTCTTTTATTATATATTTCCTTAATCTTATATTAGTTTTTAATCTAGTCTTAGTTTCCCCTTAATCAATTAATCATTAGCCTTAGCTTTACAAAGCGACGATAGATTACAGTAGGTTGATATTGGTCTCTATGGGTTCAACAATATTTTATAATACTTCGATATTTCCGTGCACTTGCAGACTCATCAGTATCTTGACACTAAATGTTCCAGACACTTAACTGTAGTAAAAGTATTCCTGGTGGTTTGTTTAAGTCTCATTCTAGTCTGCATTACTTTGTAGATGATACTAAAATGGAAGTTTTAAGGACATTGAATAACTAAAGAATTCAGGGTGGATTCTCTAAGTTTTGGAATTGGTTTTACTTAACGACTGATTCAGTTGTGTCATCGAGGAAGAATGTTGTGTCTCTTATGAGATATTTGAGGTCCCTCTGAGGACTTATGAACTATTTATATTTGTAAAATTCATAAATATTCAATTGTTTATTCTCTTACTTGGTGTTCAAAGGAAGAAGAAGTCAAGATCAATCAATTGGAAAACCTCAATGTTGTACCCCAAAATTTGCCCTCTCATTTATCAAGATTTTCCTCACAAGACTTCTTGGACTCAAGATAGGATTAGGGTTTGGTCAGCTCAAGACACCTCACCTTGCACTGATAACCTAAAATTAAGGTTTGAGTTTGCACAAGGATTTTTGGACCATCAATGCTTCATTTGACTTTCATACACCATCTTGGACCCCTAAGATTGCTCATGTTAAGTTTCAAACCTTGAACCACATTTTTGATCAGTCAATTGGACAGTTGACCTAAAAATCAATTGTATTGGGGAAAAAGTCAACCATGGCCAATTTACAGTAAAAATTCATAATTTTTGATCCACAGCAACATTTTAGACTCATATGTACCATTTGATCAAGTTTGGTTCACAACTCCTCAAGAAATTTGATCAAATCATCAAAAGGGCAAAATGGTCAAAATTAGGGTTTTGACTGAGAAAGGGCAATTTTTGATTTTTAACCTAGCCAATGACCAATTGAGTTCAAACATGATTTTAAGGTCTCAATGACATCATATTTACCTAATTATATGGTTCAAAAGATCTCAAGTTCATTGGATTGACATATGAATTTTCCAATCAACTGATCAAAAGTCAACTGTACACTGAAAAGTCAAACTTTGACTTTTTGGTCAAAATCAAACGCCAAGGGTCATAATTCATCAAGATATGTCAAAATATGAAACTTGTTCACCAAGCAAACCGATTTTGGAAATTAGGGTTTTGAATTTGAAAAATTTCATAACTTAGAATTTTTTTAAGTATAAAATTTTTCTTATTTTTTCCCAACTTTTCAACACTTTTTCACCATGATGCGTTTTGATTCAAGAAAAGTTCCCAACACGAAAGTTGTAGTCCTCCATGAAATCTACAACTTTTCTTCACAAACTTTTCCCAAAAGGTGCTTGGATCTCAAGTTATGAATTTGTGAACATAGGTCCATGAACTAAATAACTTAGTGAAAATTTGCCCTAATTTAGGCAGGTTTTTGACCCAACTTCATGGACATTTTTCACCTACTTCCAAGAGGTATCTCAAAATGAATTTCAAAGATGGATTATAGAGCACATTGCAAGCTTTCCAAAATTTCACAGAACACTCCAAGATCATTTTTGGTTAGGGAGAATCGAAGAAGGGAAGTTGACATTTTATCACTTTTGTTCATGCCATTTTCACAAAGTATCAAGTTTTAAATCAGATCCATGATGGTTGTATCTTGCTTTGCAGGTACTAAACTCATTCTACACTCCATAATTAAATGCAAACTCAGAGGTTAAAGGTTTTATTTTCACTTTTGAAGCATTGCACAAGTTGTAATTCCATTTTAGGCATAAAGTTCACATTGCCATTTTCATAAAGGTGAGCTTTTGCAAATTTGTCCATCTTGAGCCTTGGACCTGTCCCTTTGGTGCAAACAATTTCTACACTTCATAAGCAATGTATACCAACTCTATGAAACTCACAAGCCATCAAGTACAAGCATGTTTGTATTGGTCACTTCACTTTTCTTCAAATATACCAACTCATCACAATGCTGAACAGGCTTGCTTGACATTGAAAAATCTCTCAAACACAAAAACACCAAGTTTCTGCCCAAACTCAGAGTTGCTGCCATTTCATTTTTGGCTCGTGCATTTTGTGGCTTGACATTTGAAACACCTCATACACCTCATATCAAAGCTATCCAAGCCCTTGTCTTGGTTCTGTAAGCTCTGTTTCAGCCATTGCCATTTTCAAACTTGGAGCTTGCAACTTGACTTGTGCAGAGACTTCTGACCATCCACAAAGCAAGCTAGGCATTGGAATAGTTTGAAGGAAGTTCAAGGAAGCTCACACGATCCTCAGGCCTCCCTCAAAGTCCCCACATTGTCATATCCAAATCCAGCTGAAGGAGGTATATTCCTTAAACTCTATCTCTGTATTTAGGCAACTTCAAGCCACGATTTGTGAAGAAAAGATGTAGCCCTTATCATGGTGAAGCTGTACATATGCATACTTTTCATTTATATTAACTGAGCTGAGAGAATTTGAAGCTTGAAGTTCATAAAATTTCTAGGTCACGAATTGGGGATTACAAAATTCTCTTTGATCTTTGAGAGTTAGGTTACAAATTTTATATTGTTGAAATCGTGATAAAAAATGCTACATGTTTCATGTTACAAGTTTTTGTTTTTGTGCAAGCATTTGAGAGTTGCAGGTTGAGCTGAAACGCGCGCGAAGGAGAAGACAGAGGACAAAGACGAAGCTGTGCCTTGGGCTTTTTTGGCGCTTCTGGCCTTTTTGTTTTTGCTTTTCACACCCTGAGTTACTTTTGCACCCCCCTGACTATTTTCTTATATTTTTGTATTTTCTTGCATATTTCTATATTTATTACTTGCATTTATTTTTTTCTAATGATAAAAAAATACTCAAAAATAATTTATTTATTTCCACACTTTTATTTTATTTTTTTATTTATTTATTTTCTCACATAAAAATAGTTTATTTTGACAAATAGTTTTTATTTTCTTAAATAACTTGTAAATAATAAAAATACTACATATTTTTTTTCATATATTATTTATAATCATACATAATTATTTTTACACATATTTTAATTTTTTAATATTGACATATAATATTATTTATTATTTTCTTGTACAAAAAATGAACAAAATAATAATATAGGAAATATATTTCTTTTAATAAAAAAATTAGGGTTTCCCCCTTTCAAAAATAATAATATTATTTTTTCCTTATTTTCTAGGGTTAGTTAATTTATTTCCTCATACAAAAAACAAATACAAAGCTTTTTTTTTTACATAAATACATTTGCATTACATTTTAATATTTGTGTATTTATTTAATTCGCACCATATTCAATTGGGTTGTAATAAATATTTAGGTATATTTTATGCAATATCCCCTATTCAAAAACTTGTATCCCCCTCCCATAATTATTGTTGTAATAGCTTAGTTTACATTTACGTAATTTATCGCATTTATACCATGTTTGGTAAACTAGGGTTTACATGACAAGACCAAAAACAAAACAAATAGAAAAGACCTAATACAAGACAAATCAATGCATGAAAAATGACACACATTGCACACAAGCACCCTTAGGGTTTCACCCACTTGGTTTCCTAAATTTAAATGGCCATGTTACGCATGCGAAGTATCTTGGCAAAACAAAATAAAATAAGATCATAGTCCCTCGATGACGCTATCAAAAGGTTGCCTAAAACAAATGATCTTGGTCCCTAAAAAATGCTAAGATACTTGACAACATTGCTATCATGGTCATACGATGACCCACGCCCATCCCGTTAACATCCAAAGATAGGGTTGCTTACCAAATTAATGGTAAGTCAACAATGTCAAAGGAATAAAAATGCATAGGAAAGACATTTGAGTAGGTAGATAGCTTCTAAGTTACTTGCTCCATTTCAAACAATCCTTGCTATTTTTAAAAACAAACACACACATTTCAAAAACACCTTACAAAACATTGAAACATTTTTCAAAAGACAAACATCTTTTTATACATTCTCACGAACGAGAATCATTATAAAGATTGCCTAAACGAAAGGCCTCTTTTCAAAATACTTTCAAAACCACACCAAACACTAAGCACCATTTCAAACAATTTCAAAGCAAAGCAAGTGATCTAAGCAAGTAACTAAAATCCCATGGAAAACCATAGATGAAAAGGGTGCTAGCACCTTCCCTTTTCATAATCTACCCCCCGAACTCAAGAAAACATCTCAAAAGTCTTTCCTGTGCTTTTTTACCTTTCCTTTTGGATAAAATAAAAGTCGGTGGCGACTCTTGCTAAACCGCGACATTTGCGACAAAATACAAAACCTCAAGTCAGTTCTCCCACCGTATCACAGAACTGGCGACTCTGCTGGGGATTGTTATAAAAGTGGGGTTACTTGAGGGTTTAGATCACCTTTATTTGCTTACCTTGTTTGACTTGTTTGCTTTACACTTTGGTTCTATTGTTTGGGTTTTGAATCCTCCACCCGGATTTGGGAAACATTATAGGTAAATAGCAATATGTTATGGAAACTATGCGGGGTATACCGACACGGTCTAAGCAATAGCTATGTTAGTGTGACATATTTGTGGGTACCGGTAGCCTTTGAGTCAATCAAAGAGAATACGGGGCCACTTAGTGATGTCATGAAGCACTAACAAACTTCTAGAACCTTTACTTGACCAACTTGGCCTTTTAGGATGTAGTGAGATGACCGACTTTGGTGCAGTCCGAAGTTGGTAGATACTCGATACTACACTTATTGAGGGTTGGTTCCTTGGAATATTTTGGTCGTCAGTCAAGAGGCTTGAATTGAAACAATGAACAAGGAAACAATCCAGTGATATTGAGCTCCTTAGAACCCGATTACTATTTACTAGGACAGGTTGAGCCAACTAAACTTCAAGAGGGTACTTACCTATGAAACCCCATGCAAGCCTAAAATAGGAACTTGTGTGATTTTCTTGTACATATATACTTGTGCATAACATCATGGACATCATTAGCATCATATGCATCCACTAACCATTTCAAGAATTTTGGAAATTCATCTTTGTTCCTGTTTTGTAGGTTATGGATTCACTTCGCATGAAAACTATCCAAGTCAACCTTGTAAGAATTCCTCCATAACTCAAGGAGCTAGCTTCAAGGATTCCTGAGAACTCCCCATTCACCGAGAGGCATGGTCGTCTACTCAACTTAGTCACTTCCAACACAGAGGAAGAGATGATGAAGGTTCTCTTCCAATTCTTTGACCTTTTGCATCACTGCTTCACATTTCCTGACTACCAGCTTGTGCCCACTTTGGAGGAATTTTCTCAACTCTTGAGGATTCCTATTCTCAATCAACTACCTTTTAACAGTACGGAAAGAGATCCAAAGCCAGAAGAGATTGCTCAAGCCTTGCACTTGCACTCATCTGATGTCACAACCCATTGGGAAACTAGAAGTGGTGTCAAAGGCTTCTTGGCAAAGTTCTTGTTTGAGAAGGCCCAAACCTGTTGGAACTCCTTGTAATTGCAAGCTTTTGAGGAGATTGTAGCTCTTCTCATCTATGGGATGGTCTTGTTCACTAACCCTGACCAACTCATAGATGTGAGTGCTGTCAAAATCTCCATGTCTCGCAACCCGGTGCCTACTTTGCTTGGAGATATCTTACACTCTTTTCACACTCATACAATGAGGAAAATAGGTGTTCTCATGTGTTGTACTCCTCTCCTGACAAGATGGTTTATTTCTCATCTTCCCCAATCAGTCTTGAAGAATGAACAAGGTTTGAGGTGGTCACAACGATTGATGACACTTACACATTCAGATATTCATTGGTGTTCTCGATCTAAAGAGAATGTCATCATTGTCGACCGTTGTGGGGAATTCCCTAATGTCCCTCTACTTGGAATTAGGGGAGGAATCACCTACAACCCCTGCTTGGCTCTAAGACAGTTTGGTTATGCCCGAAGGGATGGCCCACATGATATGCTGATTCAAGGCTTGGTTTTCGACTTCGACAACAACAATCAAGGACTTCGCCAAAGGTTCATCCGAGCTTGGAGGATGCCAAACAAGGTAGATAGTAAGACCTCGGGACACAAGAATTCCATCCCTCTTGAGCCTTACCTCAAGTGGGTACGAACCCGCGCCCAAAGTCTTATGATGCCTTACCCCTCCATTCTCCCAGTGATTATATAGCCTGTTAAGGAAGGAGAGGTTCCATACACCATCCTACATCCTGACATGCCAACATCACTCGAAGATCTACAAAGGAGTTGGATATAGCTCAAGGGAGAACGCGATACTTTTGAAGCCCAATTCTACACTAGCGAGAAGAAGGTTTTAGAACTCACTCGGTTACTTCATGAAGAGCAGACTCTCAACACCTACATTACACCAAAGAGGATGCGCAACGTCTTTTTATCTTAGGATTTTGTATTATTTTTCCCTAGGGGCATTGATGTACTCAAATTCTATTTTATTAATATAACGTGTGTTCCTTTTTGTTTGACACAAATTTGAATTTTCAAATCCTTGAAAACATTGCATGAATACATATCATTCATCATGAGCATAAGCAGGTCTTTGCAACAAGTTTCCTCATCCTTCTACTGTTTATTTCAGCAAGATGGATCTTGAACAAACAGTGAAAGATTTGCAAGCTCAAAATTCACAATTTCAACAGTTACTCTTGACCTTAGCCAAGGGGCAGGAGGAGCTCAAGACTCTGCTAGAGAAAGAGAAAGAGAAGAAGAAGAAGAAGCCAGCTGGTGTGGTTATCATGGGCAGAAGGTTTCAGGGACAAGCCAGAAGGACCTTGGAATTTCCAACAACCTTCGATGAAGGGGAAAGAAAAGGAAAAGAAACGACAGTGCCATCAGATTATGAAGCAGGAGAAGAGGAAGAAGAGGACTACTCTGAACAACAATACCCTCCGGCCGATGACAAATACAAACACCTGGAAGAACGTCTAACTGCTATGGATGTACAGAGAGTACCAGGTCTGGATTTTGAGGAGTTAGGGTTGGTATCAGGAATATTAATCCCTCCTAAGTTTAAAGTGCCTCTATTTGCCAAGGATGATGGCGTGTCTTGTCCCAAAATGCACCTACGATCTTATGTCAGGAAAATTAAGCCGCATTCTGCTGACAAAGACTTGTGGGTTCACTTTTTCCAGGACAATTTATCAGGAACGCAGCTTGATTGGTTCTACTAGTTGGAAAGGACTGATGTCCGTAATTGGGAAGACTTGGAAGCGGCCTTCTATAAACAGTATCAATACAACGCCGACTTGGCACTAACCCGTACTCAACTCCAGAGTATGGCCATGGTATCTAATGAGGGCTTCAAAGACAACACCCAAAAGTGGAGGGACCTAGCCGGAAGGGTGCAACCACCTTTATCTAAAAGGGAGCTAGTGGACATGTTCTTGGGAACTCTGTCAGGTACTTTCTTTAATCATCTGATTGGGAGTTCCTCTGCAGGGTTCACTGAATTGATTTTAACTGGAGAGAGGGTGGAAGCCGGTATTAGAAGCGGGAAAATTCAGAAAGACGCATCTGCCTCTGCTACTGTAAAAAAGCCCTTCACTGGAAAGAAGGAAGTGTCTGCTATCTATTCACAGAGAAATCAGGGAAGAACCGAGCGCCGACCAACGGTGGGGGCCGTTATGATTCAAAAGCCTGCATCAGACCAGCCAAGGAATAACCAGCTGAGAAATAATCAGCAAAGGGTGGAAAGGCCAGTACGGCAATTCACCAAGATTAACATGATTCCAGCTCAAGTCCTACCACATCTTCTGAAGTTGAATCTGGCCATGCTAAAAGAGGCCCCTAAAAATCCCAATACTGCATCTCCCCACTACCATCTGAATGCCAGGTGAGCATACCATTCTGAAAGTCCAGGGCACGACACCAACAACTGTTGGGCTATGAAGAACAAAATTCAAGATCTGATAGACGCAAAGGAAGTTGAATTTGAAGCTCCTGAGAAACCGAATGTTATCTCCGCTCCAATGCCTATGCATGGACACAATGCCAGTGCTGTTGAGGAAGACTTATTTGTTGCCACCGTGGATGAGTTGTTGACTCCACTCCTGACCGTTAAGTTGAATCTGTTGAAAGCTGGTATCTTCCCAGGATGTGACAAAGATTTCCATGTTTGCCGATCCTCATCATTTGACTGCCCTCTGTTGAAAAAACGTATCCAACAACTGATTGATAACCAGGAAATTTTGTTTGAGAAAGCTCCCATTTCACCCGTTCCAGTTAAAGAAGTTTCAATAATAACCATATACGCCAATCCTTCCAGGGTCCCTAAAAGACCCGTTAGGATTACATCTGCTCCAATGACTACTCCGTTGAAGATAACAATGCCCGGGCCAACCCCATACAAATAAGATAAAACAGTACCATAGGATTATGGTGGAGAAATCTACTACCATGGTGTCAAATAGATTGAACAGACTGCCGAAGAGGACAATTCCGACATCAATAACATTGCCGGAACAAGCAAAATTATCCGTAGTGGAAGAATTTTCTCTCCAGAGATTGCCCCTCCAAAGGCAGTCTTTGGACCCGTGGCCGTTCCGAAGATTACATCTGTACCAGTGATTGTACCTGCAAGTGTACCTACCGACAAAGACAATACAATTCCTATCCCTACTTCTGCTACTGAGAATAAAGGAAAGAACGTTCAAGAGGAGCTTGTCCTGACAAAGGCTCAATCACTAGCTATTCTTGAGACATCCAAGAAGGAGATGGAAGAAATCCCGAGGATAATTAAGAAAAGTTATTATGATATGGTCGAACAACTGGGGAAAACCCCTTCCAAAATCTCTATGTTAGCATTGCTGCTGTGCTCTGAGGCACATGCTAAAGCTTTGGTAAAATTTCTAAAGACAGCTCACGTGCCGCAAGAGACGTCGGTTGACCAATTCCAAGAGTGTGTGGCCAGCCTGACAACTGACAATGGCCTGGGTTTCTTTGATGCTGACCTGACATCCAAAGGGAGAAAACACAACGACGCCCTACATGTCTCGGTGGAGTGTAGAAGAACGACCCTAGCCCATGTCTTGGTGGATACAGGATCATCTCTGAATGTCTTACCAAAGAAAGCCCTGGATAGACTAGATTGTGAGGGACTGATATTAAAACCTAGTAATATAATTGTGAGAGAATTTGACGGCTCTAAAAGGATGGTCCATGGGGAGGTAGACATCCTGATCAAGGTGGGTACTCAGACGTTCAATTCAACATTCTATGTGATGAACATCCGTCCTTCTTACTCTTGCCTGTTGGGACGTCCCTGGATTCACCATGCCAGTGCTGTCACCTCCACTTTGCATCAGATGCTGAAGTACCCTGTTCAAGGGAAGATCATAACTGTCCATGGGGAAGAGGAATACATGATTAGTCATCTGAATTCTTTCCGATATGTAAAATTGGATGGCGAATTCATTGAAACCCCTTTCCAAAATTTTGAAGAAGTCTCCCAAGAAATGGAGGCGACCAAGGCGGTATCCTCAACTCCTATAATCACAAGATCTCCACCTCGGATGTCGTCTCTAAAGGATGCAAAGGCAGTAGTGGAAGAAGGCGGATCCTCCATCTGGGGGCAGCTTTCAGACTTTCCCTACAAATCAGACAAGTTTGGCCTGGGGTTTACTTCGACCGCTCAGAAGGTTGTGCGCTGCACCCGTGCCGGAGGGCCACCTGTGAAGATCAACCACCAAGGGGTTAATGCACTAGAGGACAGTGAGGAAGATGGCAGCTTGGAAGATTGGATATTTCCTACTGTCGATGGAGGACTGTGCAACTGGGAAGCCAAAGACTTCATCCCAATTACTTTCATACCGCAATAATTTATCTTTTACATTTCTGTTGGACTTGTAATAATTCACAAACAATTCGTACTTTTTCAACCTTGTGTCTTACCCGAGGCACAACGGTCCATTTGTAAGGGTTCTTATTTCATTTTCATATGTCATTTAATGAATCATGGACGCTTTTTCATATATAAACCTTTTGTGCTCATTGTCTTTCTTTTACATTTTGTTGTTTTAAGATGGCTATACCCTTACACACACCCACACTCACAAATGCAGGTACCCTTCCATTCCAGATCCCATGGGTAACGATACTGCTATAGCCTTCAGTGACTCTGAAGATCTGATCTGCCAAGCCGAATACGAAGGTGAGGAAGATTGTGAGGTGCCAGGGCAATTGGCCAAATTACTACAACAAGAGGAAAGAGCTATTCTGCCCCATGAGGAGCTGTTGGATACAATCAACTTGGGTACTGAGGAAGATAAAAAGGAAATCATAGTGGGTGCCAACCTAGAGCCGAGTGTCAAGGAGCGCCTAATTCAGCTGTTGCATGATTATGTTGAGATCCTTTCCTGGTCATACGAAGACATGCCGGGACTTGATACAGACATTGTGGTACACCGTCTACCCACAAGAGAAGACTGTCCACCAGTGAAACAAAAAGTCCGCCGCATGAGACCTGACATGTCAGAGAAGATCAAAGCAGAAGTTATGAAGCAATTCAATGCTGGATTTCTGGCTGTTACTTCCTATCCACAATGGGTTGCTAACATTGTTCCCGTGCCTAAAAAGGACGGTAAAGTGAGAATGTGCGTGGATTTTAGAGATTTAAACAGGGCCATCCCTAAAGATGATTTCCCACTTCCGCACATCGACATCCTGGTTGACAATACAGCTCAGCACAAAGTATTTTCTTTCATGGACATATTCTCAGGCTATAATCAGATCAAAATGGCACCTGAGGACATGGAGAAAACTACTTTTGTCACACAGTGGGGTACGTTCTGCTACAAAGTGATGCCATTCAGACTGAAGAATGTCGGGGCAACCTATCAACGTGCCATGGTAGCTTTGTTTCATGATAGGATACATCTTGAGATAGAGGTCTACGTAGATGACATGATAGCCTGATCACAAACTGAAGAAGAACACCTTGATCACCTACAAAAGCTGTTTGTCAGGTTGAAGGAGTACAAGCTAAGGTTGAACCCGAACAAGTGCACATTCGGAGTCCGGTCCGGTAAGCTCTTAGGTTTCATTGTCAGTAACAAAGGCATCGAGGTTGATCCTGCCAAAGTCAAAGTTATACAAGAAATGCCCGCTCCTCGCACTGAGAAGGAAGTCAGAGGATTCTTGGGACGCCTAAACTATATTGCTAGGTTCATTTCTCACCTAACATCTACTTGTGAACCAATCTTCAAACTGCTGAAGAAAGACCAGGTAGTTAGATGGAATGATGACTGTCAGATTGCTTTCGATAAAATCAAGGAGTATTTACAAGATCCTCCTGTCTTGATGCCACCAGTCGAAGGAAGACCGCTAATCATGTATTTGACCGTCTTAGAAAACTCAATGGGGTGCGTATTAGGGAAGCATGACAAGTCTGGCCGAAAGGAGCATGCCATTTATTACTTGAGCAAAAAGTTTACCGACTGTGAAACCAGATATTCACTGCTCGAGAAAACTTGTTGCGCTCTGGTGTGGGCTGCTCGTCGGCTGAGACAGTATATGTTGACTCATACCACTTTGCTGATATCTAAGATGGATCCGATAAAATACATCTTTGAGAAGCCTGCTTTGTCTGGAAGGATAGTTAGATGGCGGATGATCCTAACAGAATATGACATACAGTACACGACCCAAAAAGCTATAAAGGGCAGTGTGCTAGCTGATCATCTTGCTCATCAAGCTGTAGAAGATTATCAATCCATGAAGTTCGAATTCCCTGACAAAGACATCATGACAGTAGACAACTATGAAGGAATTAGACCATATGAAGGACCTGAACAAGGATCCCAATGGACCCTGTACTTTGATGGGGCATCCAATGCACTTGGAAATGGTATCGGCGCGGTACTCATATCCCTAGAAGGTTGCCATACTCCTTTTACTGCCAGACTGTGCTTCAACTGTACGAACAACATGGAAGAGTACGAAGCATGCATCTTTGGACTCAAGGCTGCCATAGACTTGGGAATCAAATCTTTAGTTGTGTTTGGGGATTCAGCTTTGGTCATCAGTCAGATCAAAGGAGAATGGGACACTAAGCATCCAAACCTTATCCCTTACAAAGAACATGTTTTGACATTGTTAACACATTTCGAGCAGATTACCTTCGAGCTACAATGTCATCCATGTTTAAACTTAATTGGCATAACGAGGCTCCCCAGATCACCATTAAACGAATGGACGAACCAACACACTGTCACGAGATTAATACCGAAGAAGTAGTGGACCAGCCTTGGTTTCACGAAGTCAAAAGGTATCTCGAGACTCAAGAACATCCAGAAGGAGCTTCAGTCAACGACAAAAAGTTCTTAAGGAGATTCTCAGCTAAGTTCATCCTAAGTAATGGCATCCTGTACAAACGCAATCATGATTCTATTCAGCTCCGTTGTGTGGACAAGATTGAAGCTGAAAATATCATGGCTGAATTGCATGAAGGTACCTTCGGCACTCACTCTAGCGGGCATACGATGGAGAAGAAAATTCTACGGGCAGGCTACTACTGGTCTACCATGAAAGCAGACTGCTATCAACACTCCCAGACTTGTCATAAATGTCAAATCTATGCAGACAAGGTGCACGTGCCCCCGGTTCCTCTAAATGTCTTAACAGCTCCTTGGCCCTTCGCTATGTGGGGAATCGATATGATTGGAGAGATCAAGCCTACGACCTCCAATGGACACCGCTTCATTCTAGTGGCCATTGATTATTTCATAAAGTGGGTCGAAGCAGCTTCCTTCACATCCGTTACTAAGAATGTGGTTGCCCGCTTCATCAAGCAGAATCTCATTTACCGGTACGGTATCCCAGAAAGGATCATCACTGACAACGGTATGAACCTTAACAATACTATGATCACCGCCTTATGCAAGCAGTTCAAGATTCAAAATCACAATTCATCCCCCTATAGGCCAAAGATGAATGGTGCATTCGAAGCTGCTAACAAAAACATTAAAAAGATCATACAGAAAATGACAGTCACCTACAAGGACTTGCATTAGATGCTGCCGTTTGCTCTCCATGGGTACCGTACCACGGCTCACACATAAATTGGGGCAACCCCTTATTCTTTGGTTTATGGCATGGAGGTTGTTCTACCTATTGAGGTTCAGATCCCCTCTTTAAGAATCATGAAGGATGCAGGTTTGAGTGAAGACGATTGGATTCAAACCCGACTTGATCAGTTGAACTTAATTGATGAAAAGAGACTTACTGCTGTTTGCCATGGTCAGACATATCAAAAACGGATGATCAAGGCTTTCAACAAGAAAGTCAGACGCCAAGTGTATCAAGTTGGAGATCTAGTGATCAAGCGTATTATCTTGCCACAAAGTGATCCCAGGGGAAAATGGACTCCTACCTATGAAGGACCATTTGTAATCAAGAACATCTTTTCTGGTGGGGAAATGATCTTAACCACCATGGACGATGACGACCTGCCACACCCTGCGAACGCAAACATAGTCAAAAGATACTACACATAAGAGACCCGCTAGGTTGACACACCTAGGCAAAATAAGGGCATCCCGGCGAACCAAAAAGGTTCGGGCAAAAATTAGGGATAAAATAAAAAAATATGTACACTCGGCAAGTTGAAAACCCGAAAGGGCGACTTGGGCAAAAAAGGGTTTCCCGGTGAATCGAAAACCCGAAAGGGCGGTTCAGGCAAAAATTAGGGAATTAAAGCGTATGACTATGTCTCGTCGGATCACTTTAAGGACAATCTCTTCACTGACAAACTCTGAACTTCTAATCAATCCAATCATCTTAGGACGAAGCAACTAATGGACAAGATATTCGGAGATACGAAGGCTATAGCAGAATGGGAACCCCATGGGATTTTTTTGCACATGGCTATCTTTCTTTGTATAATTTTTCTCATTTTTATGATACCATCCTCTTACTAGGATGTCTGTCTCCTTTGTACAAAATACTTATTCAAAGTAAATACAAAGATATCTCTTTAAAGTGCAGAAAACTAGTTGTCTTTTTCTTTTACACTTGTGTTTTATTTGTAAAAAGTCCAATGATTCATTAATGAACATATGCATTTGAACATAATTACTGTTTACAAATAAACAGAAATGAAAAAAATATTACTGACAGGTTGAAAGATTAGGAAAACTTCTTTAGGCTATTCCATGAGCAATCCCTACAGTACGTCATTAAGATCCCCAGCGGAGCCAAAACTTTGAACTACAGATCCCCAGTGGAGCTAAAATTTCCAACTACCAATCCCCAGCGGAGCTGAAACTTCAAACTGTTAATCCACAGTGGAAATCATCCAGTTTCTCCAAATTCCCCAGTAAGTTATCTTGAAGCCTGAAAACCAACCAGACAACAAACTTCTGATAACTCCCCAGTAGAATGGCAGACAACCCAAACTCCTGAACTTTTTCCAAATGGGAATAAGCTTTTTCTCAGAGTCTTCACTACTCCCCAGCAGGATAGCTTTCTTCCTCACAGAGTTTTTCATTGCTCCCCAACAGAATAAAGATTCTCATTCTTAATTCCCAGCAGAAGTCATCAAAGTTCTCTGGATTCCCCAAACAGATTCCTCGAGTAGTATTTGGCATTACTCTCACAAACATAATTTTTGCCAATACTCCAACTTCAAGACATGAAGAATCCCTATATCCCCAGAGAAGTCGTCAAGGATTTCTTATCCTCAGTAGTCAAGGATTTATTTTCCCCGGCAGAAGTCAAGGATTTATTTTGCTCAGCAAAACAACAAATCAGCTTACATGCACATACATTACATCCATATATCATAAACATTGATAACGCACATTTATTGCATCATACATTTCATGCAACATAACTATGTGTTTCAGCTAACATGTTACCCTTTTCAGGATAAGATTAACAGCTATCTTTAACAATGTTCAAAGCTTTCATATATAGTTCAGATACGCTCCAGATATGGATGCCATCCTGATACTCATTTAGATTCTGTCACTCAGATACACTCCGGACACGGAAGTCATTCTATCACTTATTCAGATACAGTACAGATACACTCCAGACACGGAAGTCATTCTGTTACTCATTCAGATTCAGCTTTCAGATATAGTTCAGATACACTCCAAATATGGATGCCATCCTGATACTCATTCAGATTCTGTCACTCAGATACACTCCAGACACGGAAGTCATTCTGTCACTTATTCAGATTCAAGTTCAGATACACTCCAGACACGGAAGTAATTCTGTCACTTATTCAAATTCCAGCTCGAATACGCTCCAGACACGAACGCTATTCCATTGCTCATACAGACTCATTCTCCAAATATAGTTCAGATACGTTCCAGATACGGACACCATTCTGATACTTAATCTTTTGACTTACAACTTACAATTCAACAAACATTCTTGGATGGCATCTACAAGCCCATCTCCAACAAGATTCTATCACGTCTCCAAATGGCATCTTTAAACCCATTACCTCAACTACACTTTAACGAGTGCAAATTTATGGGCACTCTAGTGTCCAATCATCTTTTACCTTTGAGTCACGAACGATAAAACTCGCCAATCTAACTCTTCAGGTTCAAGAAGATTGAACAGGGGCAGCTGTTGTACCCAAAAATTTTCCCTCTCATTTATCAAGATTTTCCTCACAAGACTTCTTGGACTCAAGACAGGATTAGGGTTTGGTCAGCTCAAGAGACCTCACCTTGCACTGATAACCTAAAATTAGGGTTTGAGTTTGCACAAGGATTTTTGGACCATCAATGATTCATTTTACTTTCATACACAATCTTGGACCCCTAAGATTTCTCATGTTAAGTTTCAAACCTTGAACCACATTTTTGATCAGTCAATTTGACATTTGACCTAAAAATCAGCTGTATTGGGGAAAAAGTCAACCGTGGCCAATTTACAGTCAAACTTCATAATTTTTGATCCACAACAACATTTTAGAATCATATGTACCATTTGATCAAGTTTGGTTCATAACTCCTCAAGAAATTTGATCAAATCATCAAAAGGGCAAAATGGTCAAAATTAGGGTTTTGACTAAGAAAGGGAAATTTCTGATTTTTAACCTAGCCAATGACCAATTGAGTTCAAACATGATTTTAAGGGCTAAATGACATCATCTTTACCTAATTATATGGTTCAAAAGATCTCAAGTTCATTGGATTGACATATGAATTTTCCAATCAACTGATCAAAAGTCAACTGTACACTGAAAAGTCAAACTTAGACTTTTTGGTCAAAATCAAATGCCAAGGGTCATAATTCATCAAGATATGTCAAAATATAAAACTTGTTCACCAAGCAAACCAATTTTGGAAATTAGGGTTTTGAATTTGAAAATTTTCATAACTTAGAATTTTTCTAAGTATAAAATTTTTCTTATTTTTTCCCAACTTTTCAACACTTTTTCACCATGATGCATTTTGATTCAAGAAAAGTTCCCAACATGAAAGTTGTAGTCCTACATGAAATCTACAACTTTGCTTCATAAACTTTTCCCAAAAGGTTCTTGGATCTCAAGTTATGAATTTGTGAACATAGGTCCATGAACTAAATAACTTAGTGAAAATTTGCCCCAATTTAGGCAGGTTTTTGACCAAACTTCATGGACATTTTTCACCTAGTTCCAAGAGGTATCTCAAAATAAATTTCAAAGATGGATTATATAGAACATTGCAAGCTTTCCAAAATGTCCAAGAACTCTCCAAGATCATTTTTGGTTATGGAGAATCGAAGAAGGGAAGTTGGCATTTTATCACTTTTGTTCATGCCATTTTCACAAAGTATCAAGTTGCAAATCAGATCCATGATGGTTGTATCTTGCTTTGCAGGTCCTAAACTCATTCTACACTCTATAATTAAATGCAAACTTAGAGGTTAAAGACTTTATTTTCACTTTTGAAGCATTGTAAAATGTTGTAATTCCATTTTAGGCATAAAGTTCATATTGCCATTTTCATAAAGGTGAGCTTTTGCAAATTTATCCATCTTGAGCCTTGGACCCGTCCCTTTGGTGCAAACAATTTCTACAGGTCACAAGCAATGTATACCAACTCTCTGCAGCTCACAAGCCAGCCAGTACAAGCATGTTTGCATTGGTCACTTCACTTTTCTTCAAATGCAAGAAAAGTTGCAAAAGAGGTTAGAACTTGTACAACTGATAAGGAGTGGACTTTGTATCATTCTATACAAATATACCAACTCATCACAATGCTGAACATGCTTGCTTGACATTGAAAACTCTCTCAAACACAAAAACACCAAGTTTCTGCCCAAACTCAGAGTTGCTTCAAAATCATAGCCATTTCATTTTGGCTCGTGCGTTTTGTGGCTTGACATTTGAAACACCTCATACACATCATATCAAAGCTATCCAAGCCCTTGTCCTGGTTCTGTAAGCTCTGTTTCAGACATTTCCATTTTCAAACTTGGAGCTTGCAACTTGACTTGTGCAGAGACTTCTGGCCATCCACAAAGCAAGCTAGGCATTGTAATAGTTTGAAGGAAGTTCAAGGAAGCTCACACGATCCTCATGCCTCCCTCAAAGTCCCCACATTGTCATATCCAAATCCAGCTGAAGGAGGTATATTCCTTAAACTCTATCTCTGTATTTAGGCAACTTCAAGCCACGATTTGTGAAGAAAAGATGTAGCCCTTATCATGGTGAAGCTGTACATATGCATACTTTTCATTTATATTAACTGAGCTGAGAGAATTTGAAGCTTGAAGTTCATAAAATTTCTAGGTCACGAATTGGGGGTTACAAAATTCTCTATGATCTTTGAGAGTTAGGTTACAAATTTTATATTGTTAGAATCGTGATAAAAAATGCTACATGTTTCATGTTACAAGTTTTTTTTTTGTGCAAGCATTTGAGAGTTGCAGGTTGAGCTAAAACGCGCGCGAAGGAGAAGACAAAGGACATGGACGAAGATGTGCCTTGGGATTTTTTGGCGCTTCTGGCCTTTTTGTTTTTGCTTTTCACACCCTCTGAGTTACTTTTGCACCCCCTGACTATTTTCTTATATTTTTGTATTTTCTTGCATATTTCTATATTTATTACTTGCATTTATTTTTTTCTAATGATAAAAAAATACTCAAAAATAATTTATTTATTTCCACACTTTTATTTTATTTTATTTATTTATTTATTTTCTCACATAAAAATAGTTTATTTTGACAAATAGTTTTTATTTTCTTAAATAACTTGTAAATAATAAAAATACTACATATTTTTTTTCATATATTATTTATAATCATACATAATTATTTTTACACATATTTTAATTTTTTAATATTGACATATAATATTATTTATTATTTTCTTGTACAAAAAATGAACAAAATAATAATATAGGAAATATATTTCTTTTAATCAAAAAATTAGGGTTTCCCCCTTTCAAAAATAATAATATTATTTTTTCCTTATTTTCTAGGGTTAGTTAATTTATTTCCTCATACAAAAAACAAATACAAAGCTTTTTTTTTACATAAATACATTTGCATTACATTTTAATATTTGTGTATTTATTTAATTCGCACCATATTCAATTGGGTTGTAATAAATATATTTAGGTATATTTTGTGCAATATCCCCTATTCAAAAACTTGTATCCCCCTCCCATAATTATTGTTGTGATAGCTTAGTTTACATTTACGTAATTTATCGCATTTATACCATGTTTGGTAAACTAGGGTTTACATGACAAGACCAAAAATAAAACAAATAGAAAAGACCTAATACAAGACAAATCAATGCATGAAAAATGACACACATTGCACACAAGCACCCTTAGGGTTTCACCCACTTGGTTTCCTAAATTTAAATGGCCATGTTACGCATGCGAAGTATCTTGGAAAAACAAAACAAAATAAGATCATAGTCCCTCGATGACGCTATCAAAAGGTTGCCTAAAACAAATGATCTTGGTCCCTCAAAAATGCTAAGATACCTGGCAACATTGCTATCATGGTCATACGATGACCCACGCCCATCCCGTTAACATCCAAAGATAGGGTTGCTTACCAAATCAATGGTAAGTCAACAATGTCAAAGGAATAAAAATGCATAGGAAAGACATTTGAGTAGGTAGATAGCTTCTAAGTTACTTGCTCCATTTCAAACAATCCTTGCTATTTTTAAAAACAAACACACACATTTCAAAAACACCTTACAAAACATTGAAACATTTTTCAAAAGACAAACATCTTTTTATACATTCTCACGAACGAGAATCATTACAAAGATTGCCTAAACAAAAGGCCTCTTTTCAAAATACTTTCAAAACCACACCAAACACTAAGCACCATTTCAAACAATTTCAAAGAAAAGCAAGTGATCTAAGCAAGTAACTAAGAGCCCATGGAAAACCATAGATGAAAAGGGTGCTAGCACCTTCCCTTTTCATAATCTACCCCCCGAACTCAAGAAAACATCTCAAAGGTCTTTCCTGTGCTTTTTTACCTTTCCTTTTGTATGAAATAAAAGTCGGTGGTGACTCTTGCTAAACCGCGATATTTGCGACGAAATGCAAAACCTCAAGTCAGTTCTCCCACCGTATTACACTCAAGAACCTACTTTATGGATCTGAATGGTTCATTGCAAGATGAAGGTCATAGTGGATAGAAAGGTGTATATGATTTTCTTTTGTCAAAGTGAATCTATTATCCATGAAGTCTTCAAAGGTCCTATCTACTCCTTTTATGATAACGAGGTATGTTTCTGAGTTATTTTATTAAGACGAAGTACTTTTAGTGATGAGTAACTTCAGGATCAAGATCAATGATATGTTCATTGAGAAAGATACTGATGTTCAACCAGATGTTGGAACATCATCTCAGGAATTTGTTACTTCATTGTGTAAAAGATTCTAAAGGGATATGAGACATTGAATGAGGAAGCTCTCAAGAAATCAGGTTAAGAGGGAGATAATTATTTAGAGTTTGTTTTGGTCTGTGATCATCAGATGTTTTAGAAATGGAATATTGAATGATTGAGAGTATTGGGGTAAAAATCCTTTTGCCAAGTCTAAAGAAGATTGTATCATTGGAGGACATTCTGATCATCTGAATTGGAATTAATTGAATCTTGGTATATTTTGAAGATGAGGTATTTTACTGAAAGAAGGTGTATTTTCAATTAGGTTTACTAGAAGAGTACAATGTTGTTGCACCCCAAAATTTTCCCTCTCATGTTTTCCAAAGTCTTCCCCCTGCATGGTTGACCAGAAACCCTTGCCTAAGGAAAAAGAAATTTTTTGAGTGGTGCTTTAAGTACGTTTCGATTGGCATTCTGAAAGACCCTTTGATTGGTATTCTGAAGGAGCCTTTCGATTGGCATTATTTCAAGCATTTCGATTGGCATTATGTCAAGGCTTTCGATTGGCATCCTGAAAGACCATTCGATTGGCATTCTGAAGGAGCCTTTCGATTGGCATTATGAATAAGTACTTCGATTGGCATTATAGCAGTGTCCTTCGACTGGAGTTCCAGAAGGTCCATTCGAAGAGGCATTCAAAGGGTCCATTTGAAGAAGCTTTCGAAAAGCATTCGAAGGATGCCATCAGCCCATTCGAAGGAGGTCATCAAGAGGGCGCCCAAATCAACATGTCCAGGTTCATTCAAGAGACACAAATGTTTCAAAAAAGGAAGTTATTTAATGTGTCCGTTTCTTGTCTCATGGCATTTAGTGGCCTGTTTAATGGTTGTCTCTTGCCATTACTGCACCCTCACACCCCTATAAATACAGAGGCCATTGGCACATTACAAGGACACGAAAATCAGAGGAAAATCATAGAACGAAATATACAGAAAACTCTGCAGAAACAAAACAGGGAGGAGTTGGAGATGCTACCCACCACAGGATGTGCTAAAGCAATCCTTCAAAAAAAGCATCCACGCCCCAGAAATCCCAGATCGAAGGTGCCTACATCCAGGAAGCGTCCAAATCGAAGTCCAATCTGCTGGTAAGAAAGGGTAAATTATCCAACCTTGTTTTTTGCATAACATATCATTACTTGTTGTTACCTTCGATTTGCCATCCTAGACAGGATCAAAGGGCCTGGGTTTGGCACCCAGGTCATGTTTTTTCTTCGTGTGCTAACATTTGCTGCAGATTTAGCCTGAAGAGACCCCAACAAGTGTAGGATCGAAGGGCCTGGGATTCAATACCCAGGCCCTGCATTTTTGTTTTGCTCACATACTTTTGCAGGTATAACAGCCCAGATCGAAAGAAACACCTTCTCTGGATCGACCCCATTAGCATGCTGGATCGAAGGAGGCATCTCATTCCTGGATCGAAAGCCATGACCTCCATGATCGAAAGATAATCCTCTTCCCTAAATCGAAGGCTACTCACGCCTTACTGTCTGGACCAATTGAAAGGACCATTTCCCTCCCTGGGTCAAAACTCCCTTTTTTCTCTGGATCGAAGGATCCCCCCTTTGTATTTTATTTTTGTTTTCATTGACATTTTTTTTTAATTAACATTAAAATAAAAAAACCACAAAAAAACATTAGGCTAGTTTTTTCTATTAAAATTAACTTTGTTAATTAATATCTTAATTATCTTAACATTTTCTCAAAGACTAAAATTAAATAGATTTAGAGCATTTTCCCAAAAATAAAATAAAACAACAAAAAGATTTATTTCTTAGGACTTTTTTCTTAGAGTTTATTTTCAGATTCGTGCGCGTTTATTTTATTATAATTGTCTACTGGTTTGTAATAGCTTAATTAAGACTTTTACTTTACTGCTTTTATTTCCCCAATTTTTGGACATGTAAATAATCCCCCTCCCCGAAGCTTTGTAATAGCGTAGGATTTACAATTCCCGCACTTTAAATTCTTGTATATATATTAACTATTTAGATGTATGCTAACTAGGCTATGCATGACAAGATTAACTCTTAACTTAAAATCAACAATAGCTCACCATGACATACAAGAGTAAAATAACTAAAAATCGACACACTTGCACATGCCACTCTTAGGGTACACCTCACTTGGTTGCCTCGAACGTGGTCTTTAAGTATAGGATGTTTTAGAGGTCGTCCTTTGTCCCAAGATCATAAGTTGCCTCGAAATGGTCGCCTTGATAAAAATGATCTAAGACATTAGGATTACCACTAAAACGTCCTAACATTGCTTTAGTGACCACACGTCCCTAAAATCGAATTGACCCGAAAACTCCAACGATGGTGCTACCTACTCCTCAATAGTAGGATAGTACTGTCTAAAGGACATTTGCACAATTTAATTCCTTTTTGAGTAGGTAGAGGTTCTTATGTACTTGCTCCTTTTAAAACAAAACAAAAACTTTTCGCACTTACACTTTCTTCAAAACCAAAACTCTTTTCAAAACCCACAATCACAAAGAAAAGCAAACCTTTTGAAAACATAGTGAGCAAGTACCTAAGAGCCCGTGGATAACCACGGATAGAAAGGGTGCTAATGTAACACCCCTTCTAAAATACCCCGAGTAATATTAATTATATCAATGATTAAAGACATATTCCATCAGAGTTAACACGGAACAAGGGATGTCACAATTATGAAATAAATAAAACTTCCAATAAAACAGTAGTCATGCTACACTGAGGGTCATTATTCAAATAATTCAATCAAATTAAGACCATGTCTTACACAACGGAAAAATACCATAACCAAAACGGAATAAACCAAAACATAATTATTCCTAATGAAATTCAAAGAAACAATTGAATAATAACTAATTCCTCAACTAAATGTTCCCCAGTGTTACAACCTATCAGAGCGCGACACTGACACGCGGACTTAAAGTAACATAGCTCTAGAGCCATCCTCACCAACTCCTGAGCTGCTAACTTTAATATGAAATTGTTAAAGTAAGGGTGAGATTTCTCATAATTAACATGCATTATAAGCTTCTCAATCAACATTATATCACAAGCATATTATTTCACCCATTTTAGCATAAATTCAGATTCAACACGCAGTTCCAATCATACAAGTCATTATGCACAAATCAATAATCAACCAAAGAATTGTAACACTGGAAGACATCCTAACATGTTACAATTCCATGCAAACACAAATGCAGACACAATGCATGTGGTACCAACACGTGACCAAGTCACCCAACACTGATCCATCATCAACCGGATACATCAACCATCGATTCGTCCATAAACACCCGGACACGAATCCAGCCTAACCACCCATCATCACCCGGGTATTGGTTAACGACAATACAAGTCAAATTACACACAATGGGAATTAACTTCACCAAAACAATGCATATGCACGCACATCACTAGCATGCAACATCAAATCAGTCTATGAAATACATCAATTTATCATAACTGAACCAAAACCAAAAACATGATATCTCAACGATCATGCATACCATCATTAGCAACATAAACATGCCTTTCATTCACACAATACTAATGCATCCATCCATCACAGGTTCACTGCTACATACACACCCATGTGCGTTAGCCAATAATCACTTATTCCGGGATTTGACTCATTTTAAAAATAATTTCAGGTTTTAGGAAATCTTTTCATTTTATAAAATAGAGCATTAAATTTAAGAAATAACGTCCAAAACGGCACTCAAAACGGACTTACGGTTTGAAAGTTATGAATTTTCAAAGTTTAATATTTTTCAAAAGTTACAGCAGAACCCGGTTCCTACATATGCAAGAACCGGTTCCTACGAAGTTCAAAAATCACGCTTCTGGAAAAATGTATGGGAACCCGGTTCCTACCTATACAGGAACCGGTTCCTACGTGCATTTTTGCCAGTTTTTATAAATTCACACAGTGGAACCCGGTTCCTCCCCACTGGGAACCGGTTCCCACGACCTGCAGAGTCAAATTCTACACTTTTGACAACATTTATTCATTCTAAACCAATTCCAAACATACCCATACGAATTGCAACATGAGAAACACTAAAACACATCCATTTTATACCATTATAACATCAAACGACATTATTTCATCATTCCTTTTTATCATCTGACACCCTAATGGTTTTCAACCTACAATTCGATACAATAGGGACAATTCTACGGAACCCTAGAATTCCAAACCGGGATTCCCTAATATAATATGATCCATACTATTGAATATCTAAACCGATAATACAAATTAACTAATCGAAATCACCCCTTACCTTGTGGGTTCTTCGAATTCTGACGCTTCCGGTTTTCTCCTTCTTTTTCCTCTTCTCAAATGCACGTATGATGAATATTCCAAAATAACTCTCTTTCTCTTCTTTTTCCTTTTAATACTCCTTTTATTATTCCAATAAAATAATTAAATTAGTAATTAGTAAGAGTAGAGTATTTTACCCCTCACACCCTCTAATCACTCTTCACACCACCAATACTTCTTTCCTTTAATTAATTAAATTAATTCCAATAATCCAAAAATACCAATAATTAAATTTCCAATTAAATTAATAATTAAAAATTCTAATTATTTAATAATCAGATTATTTGGGGTGTCACAACTCTCCCCAACTAAAAGAGTTTTCGTCCTCGAAAACATACCTTAGACGAACAGTTCGGGATACGAGTCCTTCATCTGACTCTCCAGCTCCCAAGTGACATTTCCATCTGCTGGTCCTCTCCAAGCCACTCTTACCAACACGATATCCTTGCCTAGCAACTGTTTCAACTTCCGATCCTCAATTCTCACAGGTACCGCTTCCACAGTCAAATTCTCTCGTACCTGTATATCGTCTACCCGAATCTCATGAGACGGATCAGCAATGTACTTCCTTAGCTGAGATACATGAAAAACATCATGCAAATTTGCAAGTGACGGCGGCAAATCAATCTGATAAGCAACTTTCCCAACTCTCTTGGTAATCTGAAATGGACCAATAAAACGTGGAGTCAACTTCTTTGACTTCAAAGCTCGACCAATACCAGTCATCGGAGTAACTCGCATAAAAACATGTTCTCCTTCGCTAAACTCAAGATCTTTCCTCCTCTTATCGTGATAACTTTTCTGACGACTCTGAGAAGTCCTCATCTTCTCCTGAATCATCTTAATCTTTTCCGAAGTCTGTTGGACAATTTCCGGTCCAATCACATCACCCTCTCCAGATTCATACCAACACAACGGTGTCCGACACCTCCTACCATACAATGCCTCAAACGGAGCCATACCAATGCTCGAATGAAAACTATTGTTGTAGGTAAACTCAATCAATGGTAGATAACTATCCCAAGCTCCACCTTTCTCCAACACACAAGCTCTTAACAAATCTTCCAACGACTAAATCGTTCTCTCCGTCTGACCATCTGCCTGTGGATGATAAGCGGAACTCAAACGCAACTTAGTACCCAAAGCTTCTTGCAATCCCGTCCAGAATTTAGATGTAAACCTCAGATCTCGATCCGACACAATACTAGAAGGAATACCGTGCAAACTCACAATCTTCTCAACATACAATTCTGCCAACCTTTCCATCGGATAACCCATTCTTATCAGAATAAAGTGAGCAGATTTCGTCAACCGATCAACAATAACCCAGATAGAATCACAACTCTTCGATGTCCTTGGCAAACCAGACACAAAATCTATAGAGGTTCCATCCCATTTCCATTCCGGAACAAACAACGGTTCCATCAATCCTGACGGTTTTTGATGCTCAATCTTCGACTTCTGACAAACCAAACAAGCATACACAAACTCAACAATTTCCTTTTTCATTCCCGGCCACCAAAACAACTTCTTCAAATCATGGTACATTTTAGTAGCACCAGGATGAATACTCAATCCACTACGATGTCCTTCTTCCAAAATACTCTTCCTAATCTCTGCAACATCCGGAACACACACCCTATTACCAAATCTCATAACACCATTCTCATCAATCCGGAACTCGCCTCCTTGGCCTTGGTTGATCAATGTCAATTTATCAACTAACCCAACATCGGACTTCTGTCCATTCCGAATTTCTTCCAGAATACCACTAGTCAGTTTCAACATACCCAATTTCACACTATTCGGAGTAGTTTCACATACCAAACTTAAATCTCTGAACTGCTCAACCAAATCTAACTCACGGACCATTAACATCGACATATGCAAGGACTTCCTACTCAAGGAATCCGCAACAACGTTTGCCTTACCAGGATGGTAATTCAAACCGAAATCATAATCCTTTAGAAATTCTAACCATCTCCTCTGCCTCATATTCAACTCTTTCTGATCAAAGAGATACCTCAGACTTTTGTGATCACTGAACACCTCAAACCGAGAACCATATAAATAATGCCTCCACAACTTCAAAACAAACACAACAGCTGCCAACTCAAAATCATGAGTCGGATAATTCCTTTCATGTACTTTCAATTGTCTCGAAGCATAAGCCACCACCTGCTTATTTTGCATCAACACACCACCTAATCCCATTAATGATGCGTCACAATACACAACAAAAGACTTAGTCGGATTTGGCAAAATCAAGATCGGAGCACTTGTCAACCTCCTCTTCAGCTCTTGAAATCCTTTCTCACATTCAACATCCCAAACAAACATCTGACCCTTCCTGGTCAACTTAGTCAATGGTAACGCTAATTTGGAAAATCCTTCTATAAACTTCCTGTAATAACCTGCAAGACCCAGAAAACTACGGATCTCAGAAGCATTCTTCAGCGCTTCCCACTGAGATACTGCTTCTACCTTCGTAGGATCCACAACAATTCCATTCTTGGAAATTACATGGCCAAGAAAACTTACTTCACTTAACCAGAACTCACACTTGGACAACTTCGCATAAAGCTTCTTCTCTTTCAACAATTCCAACACAACTCTGAGATGTTCTGCATGCTCTTCATCGCTCTTCGAATAAATTAGAATATGATCAATGAACACCACCACAAACTTATCAAGATACGGATGAAATATCCTGTTCATATACTCCATGAAAACACCAGGTGCATTAGTAACTCCAAACGGCATAACAGAATACTCGTAATGTCCATACCTCGTTCTAAATGCAGTTTTCTGAATATCTTCCGACTTCACACGAATCTGATGATATACAGATCTCAGATCAATCTTACTAAATACACAAGCTCCAACTAGTTGATCCATCAAATCATCGATCCTCAGCAAAGGATACCGATTCTTGATTGTAACTTTATTCAGCTGTCTGTAATCAACACATAATCTCATTGAACCTTCTTTCTTCTTAACCAACAAAACCGAAGCACCCCACGGCGAAACACTCGGACGAATAAACTTCTTCTCAAGTAACTCCTCCAACTGTTTCTTTAACTCCGCTAATCCAGATGCCGACATACAGTAAGGCGCCATCAACACCGGACTAGTTCCAGGAATCAAATATATAGTAAATTCTACCTCCCTCTCAGGTGGCAATTCACTAACGTCTTCCGGAAACACCTCTGGAAATTCATTCACCACTGGCAATCCATCACTCTTTGCTTTTCCCTCCGCTTCTATTGCAGAATACAACATAAATACCACAACACCATCTTTCACAGCTAGGGTCATCTGTTTAACCGACATAGTCACATCTTCGACACCAACCTCTTCAGGAAAAATAACCGTCTTCGCAAAACAGTTGATATGAACCTGGTTGAATTCCAACCAGTTCATTCCAAGGATGATATCAAGTTGTTCTAACGGTAGGCACACTAAATCCATACCGAAACCCTACCAAAAATCACAATAGGACAATTCCTACAAACATACGAAGTAGTCACTGAACCCGACGCAGGAGTATCAATAACCATACTTCCATCCATATTAGAAATTTCCAAATTCAATCTTTTAGCACAATCCAAAGCAATAAAAGAATGCGTAGCTCCAATATCAATAATCGCAATCAAAGGTATGTCATTAATAAAACATGTACCTTTAATCAGCCGATCATCTGGCTTAGTCTCTGACCGAGACAATGCAAACACTTTACCACCAGCTTGCTCCTTCTTGGGTTTTGTACACTGAGGACGAGTATGACCTTCTTCACCACAGTTGTAACAAGTCACCACTCTTACTCTGCAATCATTGGCCACATGGCCGAGTTTCCCACACTTGAAACACTTCTTATCATTACTTTTGCAATCCACCATACGATGTCCTGTCTCACCACACTTGTAGCACTTAATGGAAGAACTAGAATCTCCTCCACCAAACTTCTTCCAACCACCGGGTCTCTGATTACTTCTATCATAAGGCCTACCACGATCCATATGTTGCTCACCCTTCCTATCAAGATACCCTCGAGCATTCGACTTAGTGCTAGCAAGATCCTCCTCTAAAATCCTACTACAGTCAACCAGATCAGGAAATCTTCGGATACGCTGATACCGAATACCCTGCTTAATCTCATCACGAAGACCATTCTCAAACTTGATACATTTGGAAAATTCTCCATCTGCATCGTTAGTATAATGAGCATAATACTTCGCTAACTCAGTAAACTTCGAAGCATACTCACTGACAGTCTTGTTACCCTGCTTGAGTTCCAGAAACTCAATCTCCTTCTTGCCTCTAATGTCCTCAGGAAAGTACCTCCTCAGAAAAGCCCTCCTGAACACAGCCCAAGTCAACGCAATACCATCTTCTTCCATTTCAGTTCTGGTAGCAACCCACCATTCATCAGCTTCCTCTGCTAACATGTGAGTTCCGTATCTCACCTTCAGCCCTTTAGCACAGTCAATTACTCTGAAGATCCTCACGATCTCCTTCAACCACTTCTGAGCACCTTCGGGATCATGTTCACCCTTGAACAACGGAGGATTATTCCTCTGAAAATTCCCCAATTGTCGGTTATCACCAATCACAGCTCCCTGCTGGTTCCCTCCGAGTACTCCAGCCAACATTCCCAATGCTTCAACAATAGCATCGTCGTTTCTTCCGTTACCTCTTTCGGCCATTGTTCTTGTAACATTACAAAATAACCTCATCAGCACACAAGTATCGACAATGTCATCTTACACTAGTCGCATACAAAAGGGATAACGACACAAGACAAGACTGACTATGCTCTGATACCACTATTGTAACACCCCTTCTAAAATACCCCAAGTAATATTAATTATAACAATGATTAAAGACATATTCCATTAGAGTTAACACGGAACAAGGGATGTCACAATTATGAAATAAATAAAACTTCCAATAAAACAGTAGTCATGCTACACTGAGGGTCATTATTCAAATAATTCAATCAAATTAAGACCATGTCTTACAAAGCGGAAAAATACCATAACCAAAACGGAATAAACCAAAACATAATTATTCCCAATGAAATTCAAAGAAACAATTGAATAATAACTAATTCCTCAACTAAACGTTCCCCAGTGTTACAACCTATCAGAGAACGACACTGACACGTGGACTTAAAGTAACATATCTCTAGAGCCATCCTCACCAACTCCTGAGCTGCTAACTTTAATCTGAAATTGTTAAATTAAGGGTGAGATTTCTCATAATTAACATGCATTATAAGCTTCTCAATCAACATTATATCACAAGCATATTATTTCACCCATTTTAGCATAAATTCATATTCAACACGCAGTTCCAATCATACAAGTCATTATGCACAAATCAATAATCAACCAAAGAATTGTAACACTGGAAGACATCCTAACATGTTACAATTCCATGCAAACACAAATGCAGACACAATGCATGTGGTACCAACACTTGACCAAGTCACCCAACACTGATCCATGATCAACCGGATACAGCAACCATCGATTCGTCCATAAACACCCGGACACGAATCCAGCCTAACCACCCATCATCACCCGGGTATCGGTTAACGGTAATACAAGTCAAATTCCACACAATGGGAATTAACTTCACCAAAACAATGCATATGCACGCACATCACTAGCATGCAACATCAAATCAGTCTATGAAATACATCAATTTATCATAACTGAACCAAAACCAAAAACATGATATCTCAACGATCATGCACACCATCATTAGCAACATAAACATGCCTTTAGTTCACACAATACTAATACATCCATCCATCACAGGTTCACTGCTACATACACACCCATGTGTGTTAGCCAATAATCACTTATTCCGGGATTTGACTCATTTTCAAAATAATTTCAGGTTTTAGGAAATCTTTTCATTTTATAAAATAGAGCATTAAATTTAAGAAATAACGTCCAAAACGGCACTCAAAACGGACTTACGTTTTGAAAGTTATGAATTTTCAAAGTTTAATATTTTTCAAAAGTTACAGCAGAACCCGGTTCCTACATATGCAAGAACCGGTTCCTGCGAAGTTCAAAAATCACGCTTCTGGAAAAATGTATGGGAACCTGGTTCCTACCTATACAGGAACCGGTTCCTACGTGCATTTTTGCCAGTTTTTATAAATTCACACAGTGGAACCCGGTTCCTCCCCACTGGGAACCGGTTCCCACGACCTGCAGAGTCAAATTCTGCACTTTTGACAATATTTATTCATTCTAAACCAATTCCAAACATACCCATACAAATTGCAACATGAGAAACACCAAAACACATCCATTTTGCACCATTATAACATCAAACAACATTATTTCATCATTCCTTTTTATCATCTGACACCCTAATGGTTTTCAACCTACAATTCGACGCAATAGGGACAATTCTACGGAACCCTAGAATTCCAAACCGGGATTCCCTAACATACTATGATCCATACTATTGAATATCTAAACCGATAATACGAATTAACTAATCGAAATCACCCCTTACCTTGTGGGTTCTTCGAATTCTGACGCTTCCGGTTTTCTCCTTCTTTTTCCTCTTCTCAAATGCACGTATGATGAATATTCCAAAATAACTCTCTTTCTCTTCTTTTTCCTTTTAATACTCCTTTTATTATTCCAATAAAATAATTAAATTAGTAATTAGTAAGAGTATAGTATTTTACCCCTCACACCCTCTAATCACTCTTCACACCACCAATACTTCTTTCCTTTAATTAATTAAATTAATTCCAATAATCCAAAAATACCAATAATTAAATTTCCAATTAAATTAATAATTAAAAAGTCTAATTATTTAATAATCGGATTATTTGGGGTGTCACAACTCTCCCCAACTAAAAGAGTTTTCGTCCTCGAAAACATACCTTAGACGAACAGTTCGGGATACGAGTCCTTCATCTGACTCTCCAGCTCCCAAGTGACATTTCCATCTGCTGGTCCTCCCCAAGCCACTCTTACCAACGCGATCTCCTTGCCTCGCAACTGTTTCAACTTCCGATCCTCAAATCTCGCAGGTACCGCTTCCACAGTCAAATTCTCTCGTACCTGTATATCGTCTACCCGAATCTCATGAGACGGATCAACAATGTACTTCCTTAGCTGAGATACATGAAAAACATCATGCAAATTTGAAAGTGACGGCGGCAAATCAATCTGATAAGCAACTTTCCCAACTCTCTTGGTAATCTGAAACGGACCAATAAAACATGGAGTCAACTTCTTTGACTTCAAAGCTCAACCAATACCAGTCATCGGAGTAACTCGCATAAAAACATGTTCTCCTTCGCTAAACTCAAGATCTTTCCTCCTCTTATCGTGATAACTTTTCTGACGACTCTGAGAAGTCCTCATCTTCTCCTGAATCATCTTAATCTTTTCCGATGTCTGTTGGACAATTTTCGGTCCAATCACAGCACCCTCTCCAGATTCATACCAACACAACGGTGTCCGACACCTCCTACCATACAATGCCTCAAACGGAGCCATACCAATGCTCGAATGAAAACTATTGTTGTAGGTAAACTCAATCAATGGTAGATAACTATCCCAAGCTCCACCTTTCTCTAACACACAAGCTCTTAACAAATCTTCCAACGACTGAATCGTTCTCTCCGTCTGACCATCTGTCTGTGGATGATAAGCGGAACTCAAACGCAACTTAGTACCCAAAGCTTCTTGCAATCTCGTCCAGAATTTAGATGTAAACCTCGGATCTCGATCCGACACAATACTAGAAGGAATACCGTGCAAACTCACAATCTTCTCAACATACAATTCTGCCAACCTTTCCATCAGATAACCCATTCTTATCGGAATAAAGTGAGCAGATTTCGTCAACCGATCAACAATAACCCAGATAGAATCACAATTCTTCGATGTCCTTGGCAAACCAGACACAAAATCCATAGAGATTCCATCCCATTTCCATTCCGGAACAAACAACGGTTCCATCAATCCTGACGGTTTCTGATGCTCAATCTTCGACTTCTGAAAAACCAAACAAGCATACACAAACTCAGCAATTTCCTTTTTCATTCCCGGCCACCAAAACAACTTCTTCAAATCATGGTACATTTTAGTAGCACCAGGATGAATACTCAATCCACTACGATGTCCTTCTTCCAAAATACTCTTCCTAATCTCTGCAACATCCGGAACACACACCCTATTACCAAATCTCATAACACCATTCTCATCAATCCGGAACTCGCCTCCTTGGCCTTGGTTGATCAATGTCAATTTATCAACCAACCCAACATCGGACTTCTGTCCATTCTGAATTTCTTCCAGAATACCACTAGTCAGTTTCAACATACCCAATTTCACACTATTCGGAGTAGTTTCACATACCAAACTTAAATCTCTGAACTGCTCAACCAAATCTAACTCACGGACCATTAACATCGACATATGCAAGGACTTCCTACTCAAGGCATCTGCAACAACGTTTTCCTTACCAGGATGGTAATTCAAACCGAAATCATAATCCTTTAGAAATTCTAACCATCTCCTCTGCCTCATATTCAACTCTTTCTGATCAAAGAGATACCTCAGACTTTTGTGATCACTGAACACCTCAAACCGAGAACCATATAAATAATGCCTCCACAACTTCAAAACAAACACAACAGCTGCCAACTCTAAATCATGAGTCGGATAATTCCTTTCATGTACTTTCAATTGTCTCGAAGCATAAGCCACCACCAGCTTATCTTGCATCAACACACCACCTAATCCCATTAATGATGCGTCACAATACACAACAAAAGACTTAGTCGGATTTGGCAAAATCAAGATCGGAGCACTTGTCAACCTCCTCTTCAGCTCTTGAAATCCTTTCTCACATTCAACATCCCAAACAAACATCTGACCCTTCCTGGTCAACTTAGTCAATGGTAACGCTAATTTGGAAAATCCTTCTATAAACTTCCTGTAATAACCTGCAAGACCCAGAAAACTACGGATCTCAGAAGCATTCTTCGGCGCTTCCCACTGAGATACTGCTTCTACCTTCGTAGGATCCACAGCAATTCCATTCTTAGAAATTACATGGCCAAGAAAACTTACTTCACTTAACTAGAATTCACACTTGGACAACTTCGCATAAAGCTTCTTCTCTTTCAACAATTCCAACACAACTCTGAGATGTTCTGCATGCTCTTCATCGCTCTTCGAATAAATTAGAGTATCATCAATGAACACCACCACAAACTTATCAAGATACGGATGAAATATCCTGTTCATATACTCCATGAAAACACCAGGTGCATTAGTAACTCCAAACGGTATAACAGAATACTCGTAATGTCCATACCTCGTTCTAAATGCAGTTTTCTGAATATCTTCCGACTTCACACAAATCTGATGATATCTAGATCTCAGATCAATCTTACTAAATACACAAGCTCCAACTAGTTGATCCATCAAATCATCGATCCTCGGTAAAGGATACCGATTCTTGATTGTAACTTTATTCAGCTGTCTGTAATCAACACATAATCTCATTGAACCTTCTTTCTTCTTAACCAACAACACCGGAGCACCCCACGGCGAAACACTCGGACGAATAAACTTCTTCTCAAGTAACTCCTCCAACTGTTTCTTTAACTCCGCTAATCCAGATGCCGACATACGGTAAGGCGCCACCGACACCGGACTAGTTCCAGGAATTAAATCTATAGTAAATTCTACCTCCCTCTAAGGTGGCAATTCACTAACGTCTTCCGGAAACACCTCTGGAAATTCATTCACCACTGGCAATCCATCACTCTTTGCTTTTCCCTCCGCTTCTATTGTAGAATACAACATAAATACCACAACACCATCTTTCACAGCTAGGTTCATCTGTTTAACCGACATAGTCACATCTTCGACACCAACCTCTTCAAGAAAAATAACCATCTTCGCAAAACAGTTGATATGGACCTGGTTGAATTCCAACCAGTTCATTCCAAGGATGATATCAAGTTGTTCTAACGGTAGGCACATTAAATCCATACCGAATCCCTACCAAAAATCATAATAGGACAATTCCTACAAACATACGAAGTAGTCACTGAACCCGACGCATGAGTATCAATAACCATACTTCCATCCATATTAGAAATTTCCAAATTCAATCTTTTAGCACAATCCAAAGCAATAAAAGAATGCGTAGCTCCAGTATCAATAATCACAATCAAAGGTATGTCATTAATAAAACATGTACCTTTAATCAGCCGATCATCTGGCTTAGTCTCTGACCCAGACAATGCAAACACTTTACCACCAGCTTGCTCCTTCTTGGGTTTTATACACTGAGGACGAGTATGACCTTCTTCACCACAGTTGTAACAAGTCACCACTCTTACTCTGCAATCATTGGCCACATGGCCGAGTTTCCCACACTTGAAACACTTCTTATCATTACTTTTGCAATCCACCATACGATATCCTGTCTCACCACACTTGTAGCACTTAATGGAAGAACTAGAATCTCCTCCACCAAACTTCTTCCAACCACCGGGTCTCTAATTACTTCTATCATAAGGCCTACCACGATCCATCTGTTGCTTACCCTTCCTATCAACATACCCTCGAGCATTCGACTTAGTGCTAGCAAGATCCTCCTCTAAAATCCTACTACAGTCAACCAGATCAAGAAATCTTCGGATACGCTGATACCGAATACCCTGCTTAATCTCATCACGAAGACCATTCTCAAACTTGATACATTTGGAAAATTCTCCATCTGCATCGTTAGTATAATGAGCATAATACTTCGCTAACTCAGTAAACTTTGAAGCATACTCACTAACAGTCTTGTTACCCTGCTTGAGTTCCAGAAACTCAATCTCCTTCTTGCCTCTGATGTCCTCAGGAAAGTACCTCCTCAGAAAAGCCCTCCTGAACACAGCCCAAGTCAACGCAATACCATCTTCTTCCATTTCAGTTCTGGTAGCAACCCACCAGTCATCAGCTTCCTCTGCTAACATGTGAGTTCCGTATCTCACCTTCAGCCCTTCAGCACAGTAAATTACTCTGAAGATCCTCTCGATCTCCTTCAACCACTTCTGAGCACCTTCGGGATCATGTGCACCCTTGAACAACGGAGGATTATTCCTCTGAAAATTCCCCAATTTTCGGTCAGCACCAATCACAGCTCCCTCCTGGTTCCCTCCGAGTACTCCAGCCAACATTCCCAATGCTTCAGCAATAGCATCGTCGTTTCTTCCGTTACCTCTTTCGGCCATTGTTCTTGTAACATTACAAAACAACCTCATCAGCACACAAGTATCGACAATGTCATCTTACACTAGTCGCATACAAAAGGGATAACGATACAAGACAAGACCGACTATGCTCTGATACCACTATTGTAACACCCCTTCTAAAATACCCCGAGTAATATTAATTATATCAATGATTAAAGACATATTCCATCAGAGTTAACATGAAACAAGGGATGTCACAATTATGAAATAAATAAAACTTCCAATAAAACAGTAGTCATGCTACACTGAGGGTCATTATTCAAATAATTCAATCAAATTAAGACCATGTCTTACACAGCGGAAAAATACCATAACCAAAATGGAATAAACCAAAACATAATTATTCCTAATGAAATTCAAAGAAACAATTGAATAATAACTAATTCCTCAACTAAACGTTCCCCAGTGTTACAACCTATCAGAGAACGACACTGACACGTGGACTTAAAGTAACATATCTCTAGAGCCATCCTCACCAACTCCTGAGCTGCTAACTTTAATCTGAAATTGTTAAAGTAAGGGTGAGATTTCTCATAATTAACATGCATTATAAGCTTCTCAATCAACATTATATCACAAGCATATTATTTCACCCATTTTAGCATAAATTCATATTCAACACGCAGTTCCAATCATACAAGTCATTATGCACAAATCAATAATCAACCAAAGAATTGTAACACTGGAAGACATCCTAACATGTTACAATTCCATGCAAACATAAATGCAGACACAATGCATGTGGTACCAACACGTGACCAAGTCACCCAACACTGACCCATCATCAACCGGATACAGCAACCATCGATTCGTCCATAAACACCCGGACACGAATCCAGCCTAACCACCCATCATCACCCGGGTATCGGTTAACGACAATACAAGTCAAATTCCACACAATGGGAATTAACTTCACCAAAACAATGCATATGCACGCACATCACTAGCATGCAACATCAAATCAGTCTATGAAATACATCAATTTATCATAACTGAACCAAAACCAAAAACATGATATCTCAACGATCATGCACACCATCATTAGCAACATAAACATGCCTTTCATTCACACAATACTAATACATCCATCCATCACAGGTTCACTGCTACATACACACCCATGTGCGTTAGCCAATAATCACTTATTCCGGGAGTTGACTCATTTTCAAAATAATTTCAGGTTTTAGGAAATCTTTTCATTTTATAAAATAGAGCATTAAATTTAAGAAATAACGTCCAAAACGGCACTCAAAACGGACTTACGGTTTGAAAGTTATGAATTTTCAAAGTTTAATATTTTTTAAAAGTTACAGCAGAACCCGGTTCCTACATATGCAAGAACCGGTTCCTGCGAAGTTCAAAAATCACGCTTCTGGAAAAATGTATGGGAACTCGGTTCCTACCTATACAGGAACTGGTTCCTACGTGCATTTTTGCCAGTTTTTATAAATTCACACAGTGGAACTCGGTTCCTCCCCACTGGGAACCGGTTCCCACGACCTGCAGAGTCAAATTCTGCACTTTTGACAGCATTTATTCATTCTAAACCAATTACAAACATACCCATACGAATTGCAACATGAGAAACACCAAAACACATCCATTTTGCAACATTATAACATCAAACAACATTATTTCATCATTCCTTTTTATCATCTGACACTCTAATGGTTTTCAACCTACAATTCGACGCAATAGGGACAATTCTACGGAACCCTAGAATTCCAAACCGGGATTCCCTAACATACTATGATCCATACTATTGAATATCTAAACCGATAATACGAATTAACTAATCGAAATCACCCCTTACCTTGTGGGTTCTTCGAATTCTGACGCTTCCGGTTTTCTCCTTCTTTTTCCTCTTCTCAAATGCACGTATGATGAATATTCCAAAATAACTCTCTTTCTCTTCTTTTTCCTTTTAATACTCCTTTTATTATTCCAATAAAATAATTAAATTAGTAATTAGTAAGAGTAGAGTATTTTACCCCTCACACCCTCTAATCACTCTTCACACCACCAATACTTCTTTCCTTTAATTAATTAAATTAATTCCAATAATCCAAAAATACCAATAATTAAATTTCCAATTAAATTAATAATTAAAAATTCTAATTATTTAATAATCGGATTATTTGGAGTGTCACAGCTAACACCTTCCCTTTCTATAATCTACCTCCCGAACCCGAGAAACAATCTCGAAAAGGAATTTTTCTGTGCTTTTGTACTTTCCTTGTTGGATAAAATAAAAGACGGTGGCGACTCTTGCTTACCGCGACACTTTGCAAAAACAAACGCAAACGCGAACCGGCATTCCAAAAACAGTCAGTTCTCGTTCCCACCGGTCACAGAACTGGTGACTCTGCTGGGGATACTAATAAGTGAAGTATACCTTAGGACTAGATCACTTGTGTTTTCAATTGTATGCTTTGTATGCTTTAAATTTTGTGGGTTTATATCGGAGTTCTATAGATCCTAACCCGAATTTGGGGATACCCTTTTAGGTAAGTAGCAACAAACTGTGAGGGAACTGTACGGGGTATACCGACATGGTTGAAACAGTAGCTACGTTGATGTGGCACTTTGGTGAGTACCGGTAACCTCTAAGTTATGTCAAGGAGAGTACGGGGCCGTCGCGTGGTGTCGTGAAGCATCAATTGACCTTAGAACCTTACTTGACCATCTTGACCTTTTTTAGGGGTAGTGAGATGACCGACTTTGGTGCAGTCCGAAGTTGGTAGATACTCGATACTACACTCATTGAGGATTGTTTTCTTGGAATATTTTGGTCGCTAGTTCATTGGCTAAACCAAAACGATGAACATAGAAAACAATCCAATGATATTGAGCTCCTTAGAACCCGGTTACTATTTATAGGACAGGTTTTTGAGCCAACTACACTCAAGAGGGTACTTACCTATGAAACTCCATGCCAGCCTAAACTTAAGGCTGTTTTTGTGACTTGTGTGCCTTCAAACTTGAACTACTTGCACATTCTTGTTATCTGACAACATGAGTTCCTTGCAGGTTTTGTTTATAGTCCTTATCCAATAACTTGGATTTATTTCAGGGTTTACTTACACCACTTCACACTTTTGCTTAAACGCATAGCATACACATCATAACATCATGCCTTAACATTTCTTTAACCATTTCAAGGATCTCAAGGGTCTATGATGCAGGTTATGGTAAATCAAATGGCTAGCAAGGGGCAAAGGGGATTTATTTTCCTCTAGCCAAGGTTGTCTAGAAATCCAAGCACGACAATTTGAGTCAGGGGCTATGACCCACTCGATATGGTGAGCTTGACTCTTGAAGAAGGACTCTCAGCAACATGAAGTTCCTTCAATCAAAACTACCAAATTCAGATTCTAACAGTTTCTTGTTTACCCCGCAAGATCCTTGAAAACATTGCATAACAGGTCATCCAGTACAGGTCTCTCATGTTCTCGCTGTTTATTTCAGCAATGGCTTTCCAGCAAGACAACCAGGATCTTCATACTCAAGAGACTCAGTTCAGGGAAATCTTCCTAAACCTATCCAAGGGGCAGGAAGAGTTGAGAACACTCCTCATGGGGAACTTGGTCAAGAAAAGTCCTGAAGACGATAAGGACGAACGGCTGAAACATCTGCAAGCTGAGGTAGATGCATTGAGAACCCAGATGCTGGGGCAGATGGCTCTTATCCAAGGCTTAGCTCGGGAACAAGAAGAGCTGAGAACCATGATCAACCAGCTTCATCAAGACAGATACAACAACATGAAGCAAACAGTCAAGGCTGGTGGTCAAGTCATTGATCAGCCTCCAAGAAGACAAGGGTTTGGCTTGGTAAAGAATGGACCTCTCCAAGTTGCTACTACCTCAAGGGTCCAACAACAACCTCACCAAAAGCAACGGGTTGACCGGAGGCAATTTACCAAGCTCAACATGCCGCTGTCTCAAGCTTTACAACACCTGTTAAGATTGAATCTGGTGACGTTAAGGGACCCTCCTAAGAATCCCAACACAGCCTCCCCAAGGTATAATCCTGATGCAAGGTGTGCATACCATTCTGACAGTCCTGGACATGACACCGACGACTGTTGGACTTTGAAGAACAAAATTCAAGACCTGATTGATGAGGGAGCATTGGAATTCACACAAGATGGTCAGGCTGAGTTTTTCTACCATCCCTCCAAGGTTCACCATTTGAAGTGATCAGTACTGAGACGAGAAGACTTTTGTTCGTTTGAATTTTCAAGTTGTAATCTCTTTGCTATTCAAACATTTATCTATTAATGTCAAACTCTGTTTCACTAATGCATTGCATATGTTTGTCTTGAATTCATCCTTTAATTACATTTAAACTATGCTTTTTACTCACTTTATGACATTCAACTCTTGCTAAAAGTTACAAGCCTTTAGAGGGAGGGTGACGAAACAATGCCATAATCTCATACAATATGCTTTTGGACAGACCTTGCTAACGATGTACATACATTTCTTTCAAATCCTAAACACTGGAGTTATAAGGAAGATAATCCCTAGTCAACCCCTTCGAGTCAAAGAAGTAGGAGTTTCCTGTTTTTAAACAAATTGAAACCTTTGATTTAAACCTGGGGCAGAGTAGTCTCTCAGTTAATTCAAAAGATATGCATTGAAGTCGCAAAACTCTCAGTTCATAATACAACGAACGACATCAAAAGCATTTCTCTGGAATCAAAAGACAGTGGTGGTTCCTTATCTCATAGGCAGTCAATCTCTCAAAAAAAAAGCCCACTGAGCCAAAACCTATAAAGGAGGTTTAAGAAAGCCGGGACATCCCGCTGACTGTAATCTCGAAAACAGGAACAGTCAGGCAAAAATTAGGGATGACAAATCAAAAGAACGAGGTCATTACAAATCCTCGACAACATGAAAAATGTTGCAAAAATGACTGCCTTCAAAAATTCAACTTGTGTGAACCATCACCAAAAACGTCGTTCCAGACTCATTTGGAGTTCAAATGCACAATTAACTGAGTTTAGGATTGAAGAACATCACGAAGAGCGGGTGGGTACAAATATACTTTGAGCCTTTATCCTTTGTTTCTTAAACCGTGAGCCAAGCCACGTTACAACCCTTCAAAGTCCTAACTGAAGCATGGGTTAGTCCGAAAGCATACTGTTACAAAAGGTATCCTGACTCCTGTAGGGCTTGCTGTAAATCCTGAGTTGACATCACATTTTACAAAATTTTCCTATCTTACTGAAAAAATGCATTTTCAAAAACTTCAAGACAGACATAAGCTTTGCATTCTTAAAATAACATTGTTTGCATATGACTATTTGTTCAAATAACAGAGAAATTCGCACGACGAATATCTACTGAACAAAAGCCTTCTCAATAAAAAGGGTCATCTCAAGTGGAAGAAACACTTCCAACCAAGGGGCAGACATGATCATCTTCCAGACCTGGGGCAGTCTAGTCAAGATTCTAGGAAATCTCTGAAAAAGGCCAAATAACCAGGGGCAGACCTCCATCTGAGTCACTTAGGGCATTGGACATGAATTCCAGCAACGAATCTTGCATGATCAAACGAAGATTTTCTGGTAGTATGGCAACACTACAGACACCCTGAGAGCGTGGACATAGTCAAAAAATACCGCGCATGAACAAAGACCCGCTAGGTTGACTGGCCTAGGAAAAAATAAGGGCTTCCCGGCGAACCAAAAAGGTTCGGGCAAAAATAAGGGATGAAAATGAAAATTTGTACACCCGGCAAGTCGAAAACCTGAAAAGGCAGCTTGGGCAAAAAAAGGGTATCCCGATGGACTGAAAACCCGAAAGGGCGGTCCAGGCAAAAGTTAGGGATCAAAGCGTACGACTATGCCCCGTCATCTCGTCACTTGCCTACCAGAAGAAGATTTGTCACTTCAATCGGCAATTACCAAGCACCTCATAGGTGGGAATAATACTCGATCCACAGGGCCTCCGCTGGCACCTTCTCCCGCAAAAAACAGGGGCAAATAAGAATTGTCCGAATTGTACAAGTTGCTCTGTCCACCAGGTACCAAGGTATATATTCAGCTGAAGAATATGGCTAAGATACCTTCACTCCCCGCAGCATAAGACAGTAATGATATCTCTCTTCCGGCTGAGACTTGCAGCTATGTACAAATCAGCAATACTCTCCTCAAGAAGAGTTGGTCTACCATCAGCCCTAAAAAAGTTGGGTATCCCCAGAAGGTCTTAATATTCCCCAGCGGAGTATAAGGATATTCCCCAGCAAGCATAAGAGTATCCCCGACAGTCTTAATATTCCTCAATGGAATATAAGAATGTTCCCCGGCAGAATGCAAGGTACCCCCAGTGGAGCCATTTCCCCAGCGCAGTCTAAAAAAGCTTCCCCGACAGAGTTGAATCGTCTTCCCCAGCAGAGTACAAATAAGTCTCCCCAGCCAATTTCAGAAGGTTATCCTCAGCAAGTTGCAACTGAAAGATCATCCTCAGCAAAGTTCTTTCTTTCCCCAAGCAGGACTTCTATCCTCAACATATTCAATCCCCAGCGGAGTTCATCATCAAAATCCCCAACAGAGCTTATCAACGGAATCCCCAGCGGAGTTTATCGTTAAAATCTCAGCAAAGTATCTCTCCCCCACAGAGTAATTCCCTTCAGAGTAATCTCTTCATCAAGTTTATTCCCCAACGGAGTCATCCTCTTCTGCAGGTTTATTCTTGCAATCATCTTCGTTCATCATCCCCAACGGAAACGAAGAACTCAACTCTATTCTCCAGAAGCTATCCGGGATTTATTTTCCCCAGCTAAAACATTACATTTCCATACATCATGATACATGCACATACGCATCATACAACACATATCTCATTTATTTTGAGAACATCATGACATCATGCATTTCATACATCATGACATTGCATACAACTAACGTTTTACCTTTTTCAGGAAAAGGTAAATCAAAAGATGGCTACCATCAACCTTTTCGAGTCCCAGTTTAATACCTGTAGCAAGCCAGGAAAATATCTGTGGACGATTGATCGTAGATTAATACCTGAAACAAGCCAGGAAAAGTATCTACATGAAGAGATTGAAGATGAATACCTGTAACAAGCCAGGAAGACCTTTCTTTCTCAGGTCAGAGATCAATACCTGAAACCAGCCAGGACAGTATCTCCTTGACCAACCTTTTCAAGTCCCAGTTTAATACCTGTAGCAAGCCAGGAAAATATCTGTGGACGACTGATCGTAGATTAATACCTGAAACAAGCCAGGAAAAGTATCTACATGAAGAGATTGAAGATGAATACCTGTAACAAGCCAGGAAGACCTTTCTTTCTCAGGTCAGAGATCAACACCTGAAACCAGCCAGGACAGTATCTCCTTGACCAACCTTTTCAAGTTCCAGATCAATACCTGTAGCAATCCAGGAAAATATCTGTGGACGACTGATTGTGGATTGATACCTGAAACAAGCCAGGAAAATTATCTACACGAAGAGATTGAAGATTGACACTTGTAACAAGCCAGGAAGCCTTTCTTTCTCAGGTCAGAGATCAATACCTGAAACCAGCCAGGACAGTATCTCCTTGACCAACCTTTTCAGGTCCCAGTTTAATACCTGTAGCAAGCCAGGAAAATATCTGTGGACGACTGATCGTAGATTAATACCTGAAACAAGTCAAGAAAATTATCTACACGAAGAGATTGGAGATTAACACCTGTAACAAGCCAGGAAGCCTTTCTTTCTCAGGTCAGAGATCAATACCTGAAACCAGCCAGGACAATATCTCCTTGACCAACCTTTTCAGGTCCCAGTTTAATACCTGTAGCAAGCCAGGAAAATATTTGTGGACGACTGATTGTAGATTAATACCTGAAACAAGCCAGGAAAAGTATCTACATGAAGAGATTGAAGATGAATACTTGTAACAAGCCAAGAAGACCTTTCTTTCTCAGGTCAGAGATCAACACCTGAAACCAGCCAGGACAATATCTCCTTGACCAACCTTTTCAGGTCCCAGTTTAATACCTGTAGCAAGCCAGGAAAATATCTGTGGACGACTGATCGTAGATTAATACCTAAAACAAGCCAGGAAAAGTATCTACATGAAGAGATTGAAGATGAATACCTGTAACAAGCCAGGAAGACTTTCTTTCTCAGGTCAGAGATCAATACCTGAAATCATCCAGGATAGTATCTCCTTGACCAACCTTTTCAGGTCCCAGTTTAATACCTGTAGCAAGCCAGGAAAATATCTGTGGACGACTGGTCGTAGATTAATACCTGAAATAAGCCAGGAAAAGTATCTACATGAAGAGATTGAAGATGAATACCTGTAACAAGCCAGGAAGACCTTTATTTCTCAGGTTAGAGATCAATACCTGAAACCAGCCAGGACAGTATCTCCTTGACCAACCTTTTCAGGTCCCAGTTTAATACCTGTAGCAAGCCAGGAAAATATCTGTGGACGATTGATCGTAGATTAATACCTGAAACAAGCCAGGAAAAGTATCTACATGAAGAGATTGAAGATGAATACCTGTAACAAGCCAGGAAGACCTTTCTTTCTCAGGTCAGAGATCAACACCTGAAACCAGCCAGGACAGTATCTCCTTGACCAACCTTTTCAAGTTCCAGATCAATACCTGTAGCAAGCCAGGAAAATATCTGTGGACGACTGATCGTAGATTGATACCTGTAACAAGCCAGGAAAATTATCTACATGAAGAAATTGAATATGAATACATGTAACACGCCAGGAAGACCTTTCTTTCTCAGGTCAGAGACCAACACCTGAAACCAGCCAGGACGATATCTCCTCGACCAACCTTTTAAGTCCCAATTTAATACCTGTAGCAAGCTAGGAAAATATCTGTGGACGACTGATTGTAGGTTAATGCCTGTAACAAGCCAGGAAAACCATCTACACAAAGAGATTGAAGATTAACACCTGCAACAAGCCAGGAAGACCATCTTTATTTCTCATGTATGTAAGTTCTCGCTAAGGAATCTCTTATGCGATCGACACTCCTGCAGATGGCATCTATAAGCCCATCCTCCTACCAACAATCTCCAAATGGCATCTGTAAGCCCATTCCTAACATCACAATGCTGATACTTCACCATGCGAGTGCAAATTTCTGGGCACTCTAGTGTTCAATTATCTTCCACCCTCGGATCACGAAAGGCTCGAAAGCCAATCTATATCCGCAGGTTTAAGAAAAGTGAACAGGGGAAACTGTTGCACCCCAAAATTTTCCCTCTCATGTTTTCCAAAGTCTTCCCCCTGCATGGTTAACCAGAAACCCTTGCCTAAGGAAAAAGAAAATTTTTGAGTGGTGCTTTAAGTACGTTTCGATTGGCATTCTGAAAGACCCTTCGATTGGTATTCTGAAGGAGCCTTTCGATTGGCATTCTTTCAAGCATTTCAATTGGCATTATGTCAAGGCTTTCGATTGGCATCCTGAAAGACCCTTCGATTGGCATTCTGAAGGAGCCTTTCGATTGGCATTATGGATAAGTACTTCGATTCGCATTATAACAGTGTCCTTCGATTGGAGTTCCAGAAGGTCCATTCGAAGAGGCATTCAAAGGGTCCATTTGAAGAAGCTTTCGAAAAGCATTCGAAGGATGCCATCAGCCCATTTGAAGGAGGTCATCAAGAGGGCGCCCAAATCAACATGTCCAGGTTCATTCAAGAGACAAAAATGTTTCAAAAAAGGAAGTTATTTAATGTGTCCGTTTCTTGTCTCATGGAATTTAGTGGCCTGTTTAATGGCTGTCTCTTGCCATTACTGGACCCTCACACCCCTATAAATACAGAGGCCAGTGGCACATTACAAGGACACGAAAATCAGAGGAAAATCATAGAACGAAATATACAGAAAAATCTGCATAAACAAAACAGGGAGGAGTTGGAGACGCTACCCACCACAGGATGTGCTAAAGCAATCCTTCAACAAAAGCATCCACGCCCCAGAAATCCCAGATCGAAGGTGCCTACATCCAGGAAGCGTCCAAATCGAAGTCCAATCTGCTGGTAAGAAAGGGTAAATTATCCAACCTTGTTTTTTGCATAACATATCATTACTTGTTGTTACCTTCGATTTGCCATCCTAGACAGGATCAAAGGGCCTGGGTTTGGCACCCAGGTCATGTTTTTTTTTCGTGTGCTAACATTTGCTGCAGATTTAGCCTGAAGAGACCCCAACAAGTGCAGGATCGAAGGGCCTGGGATTCAATACCCAGGCCCTGCATTTTTGTTTCGCTCACATACTTTTGCAGGTATAACAGCCCAGATCGAAGGAAACACCTTCTCTAGATCGAACCCATTAGCATGCTGGATCGAAGGAGGCATCTCATTCCTGGATCGAAAGCCATGACCTCCATGATCGAAAGATAATCCTCTTCCCTGGATCGAAGGCTACTCACGCCTTACTGTCTGGCCCAATCGAAAGGACCATTTCCCTCCCTGGGTCGAAACTCCCTTTTTTCCCTGGATCGAAGGATCCCCCCTTTGTATTTTATTTTTGTTTTCATTGACATTTTTTTAATTAACATTAAAATAAAAAAACCACAAAAAAACATTAGGCTAGTTTTTTCTATTAAAATTAACTTTGTTAATTAATATCTTAATTATCTTAACATTTTCTCAAAGACTAAAATTAAATAGATTTAGAGCATTTTCCCAAAAATAAAATAAAACAACAAAAAGATTTATTTCTTAGGACTTTTTTCTTAGAGTTTATTTTCAGATTCGCGCGCGTTTATTTTATTATAACTGTCTACTGGTTTGTAATAGCTTAATTAAGACTTTTACTTTACTGCTTTTATTTCCCCAATTTTTGGACATGTAAATAATCCCCCTCCCCGAAGCTTTGTAATAGCGTAGGATTTACAATTCCCGCACTTTAAATTCCTGTACATATATTAACTATTTAGATGTATGCTAACTAGGCTATGCATTACAAGATTAACTCTTAACTTAAAATCAACAATAGCTCACCATGACATACAAGAGTAAAATAATTGAAAATCGACACACTTGCATATGCCACTCTTAGGGTACACCTCACTTGGTTGCCTCGAACGTGGTCATTAAGTATAAGATGTTTTAGAGGTCGTCCTTTGTCCCAAGATCATAAGTTGCCTCGAAATGTTCGCCTCGATAAAAATGATCTAAGACATTAGGATTACCACTAAAGCGTCCTAACGTTGCTTTAGTGACCACACGTCCCTAAAATCGAATTGACCCGAAAACTCCAACGACGGTGCTACCTACTCCTAAATAGTAGGATAGTAATGTCTAAAGGACATTTGCACAATTTAATTCCTTTTTGAGTAGGTAGAGGTTCTTATGTACTTGCTCCTTTTAAAACAAAACAAAAACTTTTCGCACTTACACTTTCTTCAAAAACAAAACTCTTTTCAAAACCCACAATCACAAAGAAAAGCAAACCTTTTGAAAACATAGTGAGCAAGTACCTAAGAGCCCGTGGATAACCACGGATAGAAAGGGTGCTAACACCTTCCCTTTCTATAATCTACCTCCCGAACCCGAGAAACAATCTCGAAAAGGAATTTTTTTGTGCTTTTGTCCTTTCCTTGTTGGATAAAATAAAAGACGGTGGCGACTCTTGCTTACCGCGACACTTTGCGAAAACAAACGCAAATGCGAACCAACATTCCAAAAACAGTCAGTTCTCGTTCCCACCGGTCACAAATGTCAAACTGGATGTCGTGAGATTATAGTGTGAGATGTTACTTCAATTAAGGTACAAGGATTTTATTCTGCCTGCAGAATAAAAGTCATTGTTTTTTTCATCTTTGTGTCAGTATTTTTGCTACAGGTTTATATTGACACTCCTATACTTGGTATGGTTTAGAATATCTGCTATTATTTTCATCATAACTTGAGGTGTATGTCATATTAGGAATATGAGGGATATTTTTGGAATTGCACTACTAAAGAATTAGTGGAGTGGTTGTTTCGACAGTCTGGCAACTATATTATTTTGCCTAGTGGAGTATGCAACCTCAAAAGAATCATTTTCAACGGCATGGTAATTGTCATTTCAAATGTTGTAGAAATTTTCAAGGAGTCAAAGCTTAGAAAGAGAGAAAGCCGAAGAATAACGTGTATCTCTCCTATAGTGAGTGGTTCACTATTACTAAAAGTGATTTTATCTTCCTCCATAAAAGTTTTGATTAATTAGAAGTGTTGTTACAAGCAAGGTTTTGTTACAAACTAAGTAACCTTCCTTGTATTTAAAGGCTCTACATCCCCATCATCCTCACAAGCTGCATTTCTACAGTGATTGGTGCAAAAGAAAACTCTTCTACTGTAAATCAAGAAGGAAGTGGGTTCTGGTTTTTGAAAGTAGTGTTCAACATTGTAACAAATATTTTAACATCTACAGAAATATCCAGGACAGGGAAAACACCTAATCAAGGTGAAGTCTGTAAAATCAAGCTTCTCAAATGAACTTTTGTTTTGATGAAGACAAACCATGATTGACAAAGAAGGCAAAGATTTATGATCAAGCTCAAAGCATCTATGGACAAAAATCTCCAGTTCAAAGCTCTTAACAACTTTCAAGGTATAATGATATTACTTACTTTGATCTTAAGATATAAATGCTCAATGATGAATAAGAAATGTTTTATAAATCATTACTCAAGTTTTTCAAAGTTAAAATTCATTTTTCACTTGAATGCAATCGATTGCATGCTTCAAATTTTTAGATCTTTTACTTCTATTTCTCAGTGCAATCGATTTACATTGCTTGTGCAATCGATTGCATACTTAAAATTTTCAAAACGTTTGCTTTTGTTTCTCAGTGCAATCGATTTACATTATTTGTGCAATCAATTGCACTCACTTACTTTTTGCTACTGACTTCACATGCAATCGATTTACATTGCTTATACAATCGATTGCACACTTAAAACTTTTGAAAATATAGCTGTTAAAACCCCGTGTAATCGATTTACATAAAGGGTGCAATCGATTGCATGCTGCATGATTTTGAAAAACAGAAGCTTTTCACATGCCTGTTCATAATACCTTTTCATTGAAACCTTTCACTCAATCTTGGCATTTGTTCATGATTCATTTTCAGAACTTTATGATGTTTCAAAAGGGTGCTATGAACATATAAATATTCATTTTCAAAAATCATTTTCAACACCTTTTCCAAATATATTTTCTGAATTTTCAAAATACAAACTCAAGCATTTCTTCACTTTCATACATAAGTTTTCTGCACACTTTCATACTTTGTTAAACAGAAAACTTTGAGCAATTATATCTTGAGTCATTGTACAATATTATTATTGGAAGAGAAGATCATTCATTGTTAAATCACTCTAAGTGATCAATACTACTCAACTCACTCAAAATCAAACATTGATAGTTACTTACTTATTTTTCCAGGATTATTGGAAATAAGTTTAAGTGGTTTTAAAATCTTGTCTTTCAAGGATTGTTGGATACAAGTGTAGTCACTTTAAGAGGACTGTTCTCATAGTTGACATAGTGAAAAATCAAAGAGGATTGTTCTTGGTCCAAGAGGATTGTTCTTGGCTTTTTGGTAGTTCTTGTTTAAGTTTGCCACAATAAGGAAATCTCTTTCATGTTGAAAGGGGACTGGAGTACTCTTGGACTATGAGGGGAACCAGGATATATCGCCCGTGTCTCTTTATTTTTCTTCACTTTACTCTTTTCTAAACTCACCATTAACCAGAAAAATAATATCCATCATCACTAAAACCAGAATTTTTTAAAGTACCTAATTCACCCCCCCCCTCTTAGGCGCACTTCGTACTTACAATTGGTATCAGAGCAGGTTATAGGTAACCTGTTCCTAAAAGATCCAGAATGGCTTCCACAAATCAAAATCCCGTTTTCAGAAATGGTGGTAGTAACAACAAGCCTTCTCTATTTTGTGGTGAATATTTTGACTTCTGGAAAATACGCATGAAGGCACATCTAGAAGCACAAGGAGAAGAAAAATGGGATGCCATCGAGAATGGTCCATTTATCCCTATAACGGCAATCAATGGTGCTGGCTCATCAAAGCCTAAAACTGCATGGGACGATGATGATAAGAAGAAAGTTCTCTATGATAAAAAGGCAATAAACCTTCTTCAAGGTGCACTTAGCATGGATGAATTCTTTCGTGTCTCGGCATGCAAGACATCAAAAGAAATATGGGATACCTTGGTACAAACTCATGAAGGAACAATTGAAGTAAAAAGATCAAGACTAAATACCTTAAGTCAAGAATATGAATTATTTCGAATGCAGCCCGGAGAAACCATTCTTGACTTACAAAAGAGATTTGTGCACTTGACAAATCATTTAAGTGCTCTTGGTAAACCTTTGACGAATGATGAACTAAATCTGAAAGTACTTAGATCCCTAACTAGGGAATGGAAACCAAAGGTAACGGCAATTTCAGAAAAGAAAAGTCTCTCCTCCATGACGTCCGCAACATTGTTTGGAAAACTTCAAGAATATGAAACGAAACTCGGAATACTTGAAAAGCATGAAAATCAAGAGAAGAAATCAAAGAATATTGCTTTGAAGATAGATTCCAAGGAAGTTGAAAAGGAAGACAACCCGGAAGAAGATGAAAATTTCATGCTTCTTGTTAAAAGGCTTGGTAAGTTCTTTGGTAGAAATGACAAACCCTTTTCTCATTCAAAAGGAAAGAAACAATTTAAGAAAAAGGAAGCTTCCACATCAACACAAGAAATCACATGTTATGAATGTGGTAAGCAAGGTCATATTAAGCCGGATTGTCCAAAACTCTCCAAGAAAGGTGGCTTCAAAAGCAAAAATGAATTCAAGAACAAAAAGGCTTATGTTGCATGGGAAGATAATGAAATAAGTTCCTCAACTGATTCCAATAGTGATGAAAGTGCAAATCTAGCATTGATGGCCTCACACCATTCCAATGATGAAGACAATGAGGTTAGTAATGAATTCTCTCTTTTTGATAGTGATGCACAAGGTGCTATAGATGAACTATTGAATAAATGCAAAATTCTGTATAAAACTATTTCATCACAAAAGAAACAAATTTCATCCTTAGAAGAAAAATGTGATTCTATGGAAAAAGATTTCAAAGAAGAAAAACAAAAATCAAGTGATGAACAAAAATAGAATTTTGTATGTAAAAATTGTGAATCACTATCTTTCCAAATTGTCCAATTAAAAAGAGTCATTGAATAATATGAAAAAGGCCAAATTGGATTGGAAGGTATTCTTAGCCAACAAAGATACTCCAATGATAAAAGTGGACTTGGATATTCAAAGTTTTCAAAACAAAATTCTAACAAAACTATCTTTGTTAAGGCTAGTGATCAATCATACAAAGAAAAAGTGAGCAAACCTAAAATAGTTCATCACTATCCTAAAAAGAAAACATTTCCTAAGAAGAAATCTTATCCTTCTAGATATAGAAGTAACTTTGAACCTACTTGTTTTTATTATGGCATTAAAGGCCATACACCTAATGCTTGCTATGTTAGAAACTTTAGTGTGGAAAGTGGGCATTATGTGTGGGTAAAGAAAGACACTAATTATGAAGGACCCAAAGCAACTTGGGTACCTAACAAAGCCTAATTTGTTTTGCAGGTATGCTTGAAGACCACATGCAATCTTTGGTATCTTGATAGTGGTTGTTCAAAGCATATGACAGGAGACATAAACCAATTTTCAAATCTAGTGCTAAAGGCTAAGGGTTTTGTAACTTATGGAGACAATAATAAGGGAAGGATCCTTGGAAAATGTAAAGTTGGTGCTCCATCTTTCACATCCATTGAAGATGTTCTTTATGTTGAAGGACTAAAGCACAATCTTCTTAGTATTAGCCAACTTTGTGACAAAGGCTTCAAGATCAAGTTCACCAAGGATGAATGCTTGATAGAAGACGAAGTCACTCATAAGGTTATACTTAAAGGTAAAAGAATAAATAATATATTCATGATTTCCCTTGATGATCCATCTTTGAAGGTTAAATGTCTCATGGCGAACAACGATGATTCATGGTTGTGGCACAAAAGAATTGCTCATATTCACATGGAACACTTGAATAAATTAATCAAGCATGATCTTGTAATTGGATTTACTAAGAGAAATTTAGTCAAAGACACACTGTGCGATGCTTGTCAAAAGGGGAAACAAACAAAATCATCTTTCAAATCTAAGAATGTGGTGTCCACTACAAGGCCACTACAATTGTTACATATGGACTTATTTGGTCTATCAAGAACAAGGAGTTTCGGAGGTAATGTATATGCTTTGGTTATTGTTGACGATTTCTATAGATATACTTGGACATTCTTTTTAGTGCAAAAAAGTTATGCATTCAAGTCGTTCAAGAAGTATGCTAAACAAATTCAGAATGAGAAGTCTCTAACAATTGCCTCCATAAGAAGTGATCATGGTGGAGAATTTCAAAATGCTCTATTTGAAGAATTTTGTGGAGAACATGGAATATCTCACAACTTCTCGGCACCAAGGACTCCTCAAAAAAATGGAGTGGTAGAAAGAAAGAATAGGTCTCTTGTGGAACTTTCTAGAATAATGCTTAGCGATTCAAACCTTCCAAAATACTTTTGGACGGATGCGGTGAGCACGACATGTTTTGTTAGCAATAAAGTTAACATAAGACCAATCTTGAAGAAAACTCCACATGAACTCTTCAAAGGGAGGAAACCAAAGATTTCTTTATTTCACATCTTCGGATGCAAATGCTTTGTCTTAAACAACGACAAAGATAACCTTGGTAAGTTTGATGAAAAATTCGATGAAGGTATTTTTCTTGGCTACTCTCTTTCTAGTAAGGCATATAGAATCTACAACAAAAGAACTTTGACAATTGAAGAATCAATGCATGTATCTTTTGATGAAACTAACCCCTCCAATGAGGATAATATTGTTTGTGATAATGATGATGGTGAAATACTAGAAGGTCCTCAAGAAAATTCTTCCAAAGATCAACCAAATTCAACACGAAGAATCACCCCAACAAGTATTAAATCTCAATGATATACCAAAAGAATGGAGAACTCATTGAGATCATCCTATCAATAAAGTAATTGGTGATATAAGTCAAGGTGTGTCAACAAGATTAAATCTCAAGGATGCTTGCCTAAACATGGCGTTTGTCTCTCAAATTGAACCTTCCAAAGTTGATGAAGCCTTAGGCGATGCCCAATGGATTATCGCTATGCAAGAAGAATTAAATCAATTTGAAAGGAATCAAGTTTGGGAACTTGTCCCTAGGCCAAGCAACAAACACATCATTAGAACAAGATGGGTGTTTAAAAACAAACTTGACGAGAATGGAATAATTGTTCGTAACAAAGCAAGGTTGGTAGCAAAAGGCTACAATCAAGAAGAAGGAATAGATTTTGAAGAAACTTTCGCTCCGGTTGCAAGGTTAGAAGCTATTCGTCTCTTACTTACCTATGCTTGTTCATTAAATTTTCAACTTTTCCAAATGGATGTCAAAAGCGCATTCTTGAATGGATATATCACTGAAGAAGTCTACGTTAAGCAACCCCCGGGGTTCGAAGATTTCAAGAATCCATCTCATGTATTTAAATTGAGAAAAGCTCTCTATGGATTGAAACAAGCACCAAGGGCATGGTATGATCGTTTAAGCAACTTCTTATGAGAAAAAGGCTTTGAAAAGGGCAAAGTTGACAAGACTCTGTTTATCAAGAAAATCAAAGATGCCACTTTGCTAGCACAAGTCTATGTTGATGACATCATTTTCGGTTCTTCAAATCAAGAAATGTGTGAAGAATTTTCAGCAATGATGCAAGGAGAATTTGAAATGTCCATGATGGGTAAAATGAACTATTTTCTTGGACTTCAAATCAAACAACTAAAAGATGGCATCTTCATCAACCAACCCAAATATTTCAAGGAACTCTTGAAAATATTTTACATGGATAACTGTAAGGCAATGTCTACACCAATGGGTTCTGGTTCATATGTTGATCAAGATGAATTAGGTGTTTCCATCGACATCACAAAGTATCGAGGTATGATTGGCTCCTTATTGTATTTGACGGCAAGCCGTCCTGACATAATGTTTAGTGTTTGTCTATGTGCTCGCTTTCAATCTAATCCAAAGGAATCTCATCTCACGGCGGTAAAGAGGATCATGAAGTATCTCAAAGGAACAACGAATGTCGGATTGTGGTATCCTAAAGGTAGTGTTTGTAACTTAATTGGTTATTCTGACGCGGATTATGCAGGTTGTAAAACTGATAGAAAAAGCATAAGTGGTACATGTCACATCCTTGGTAATGCATTAGTATCATGGACCTGCAAGAAACAAGCATGTGTTGCTCTTAGCACGGTCGAAGCTGAATATATTGCAGCGGGTAGTAGTTGCGCTCAAATTTTGTGGATGAAACAACAACTTCGTGACTACAGACTCGATCTAGGATGCATTCCTCTACGGTGCGACAACACAAGTGCAATAAACATTACGAAGAATCCCGTCATGCATTCAAGAACTAAACACATAGACATACAACATCATTTCCTGCGTGATCATGTTCTTCAAGGAGATGTCGAGGTAACCTTTATAAATACTCATAATCAGCTTGCCGATATCTTCACCAAACCTTTGGCAAGAGAACCGTTCTACAAGATTCGACGAGAGCTTGGCATACTTAACGAACACGACATATAAGGTGCCTTCTATCCTTGTTATATATATATATATATATATATATATATATATATATATATATATATATATATATATATATATATATATATATATATATATATATATATATATATATATATATATATATATATATATATATATATATATATATATATATATATATATATATATATATATATATATATATATATATATATATATATATATATATATATGTGTGTGTGTGTGTGTGTGTGTGTGTGTTTTTAACCATGCTATATGTGAATATGCATGTTTAATTTAAGTTTTTCTCGATATATTACTTTATTACTGTTTGTTTTGTGCATCTTTCCCTTCTTTTTGATAATGTCAAAGGGGGAGAAAGATGTGGTACTTTATGCTTGTATTTTTCCTTGTCTTATTTTTTAAAAAGGTACTCTCCAACCAAGATGAAGAAATACAAAGAATTTCAACCTTCTCATACATAGGGGGAGTTTTTCATCTTAGGGGGAGAAGCTCTTTCCGAAAAGTACATCACATAAAGCAAGATTGTTTGTCATCATCAAAAAGGGGGAGAATTTAAAATCAAGCTTCTCAAATGAACTTTTGTTTTGATGAAGACAAACCATGATTGACAAAGAAGGCAAAGATTTATGATCAAGCTCAAAGCATCTATGGACAAAATCTTCAGTTCAAAGCTCTTAACAACTTTCAAGGTATAATGATATTACTTACTTTGATCTTAAGATATAAATGCTCAATGATGAATAAGAAATGTTTTATAAATCATTACTCAAGTTTTTCAAAGTTAAAATTCATTTTTCACTTGAGTGCAATCGATTTGCATATTAGTGCAATCGATTGCATGCTTCATATTTTTAGATATTTTGCCTCTGTTTCTCAGTGCAATCGATTTACATTGCTTGTGCAATCAATTGCATACTTAAAATTTTCAGAACGTTTACTTCTGTTTCTCAGTGTAATCGATTTACATTGCTTGTGCAATCGATTGCACTCACTTACTTTTTGCTACTGACTTCTCATGCAATCTATTTACATTGCTTATGCAATCGATTGCGCACTTAAATTTTTTGAAAATATAGCTATTGAAACCCCGTGCAATCGATTTACACAAAGGGTGCAATCGATTACATGCTGCACGATTTTGAAAAACAATAGCTTTTCACATGCCTGTTCATAATACCTTTTCATTGAAACCTTTCACTCAATCTTGACATTTGTTCATGATTCATTTTCAGAACTTTATGATGTTTCAAAAGGGTGCTATGAACATATAAATATTCATTTTCAAAATCATTTTCAACACCTCTTCCAAATATATTTTCTGAATTTTCAAAATACAAACTCAAGCATTTCTTCACTTTCATACATAAGTTTTCTCCACACTTTCATACTTTGTTAAACAGAAAACTTTGAGCAATTATATATTGAGTCATTGTACAATATTATTATTGGAAGAGAAGATAATTCATTATTAAATCACTCTAAGTGATCAATACTACTCAACTCACTCAAAATCAAACATTGATAGTTACTTACTTATTTTTCCAGGATTGTTGGAAATAAGTTTAAGTGGTTTTAAAATCTTGTCTTTTCAGGATTGTTGGATACAAGTGTAGTCACTTTGAGAGGATTGTTTTCATAGTTGACATAGTGAAAAATCCAAGAGGATTGTTCTTGGTCCAAGAGGATTGTTCTTGGCTTTTTGGTAGTTCTTGTTTAAGTTTGCCACAATAAGGAAATCTCTTTCATGTTGAAAGGGGACTAAAGTACTCTCGGACTGTGAGGGGAACCAGGATATATCGCCCGTGTCTCTTTATTTTTCTGCACTTTACTCTTTCCTAAACTCACCATTAACCAGAAAAATAATATCCATCATCATTAAAACCAGAATTTTTTAAAGTACCTAATTCACCCCCCCTCTTAGGCGCACTTCGTACTTACAATTGGTATCAGAGCAGGTTATAGGTAACCTGTTCCTAAAAGATCCAGAATGGCTTCCTCAAATCAAAATCCCGTTTTCAGAGATGTGGTAGTAACAACAAGCCTCCTCTATTTTGTGGTGAATATTTTGACTTCTGGAAAATACGTGAAGGCACATATAGAAGCACAAGGAGAAGAAATATGGGATGCCGTCGAGAATGGTCTATTTATCCCTATAACGGTAATCAATGGTGTTGGCTCATCAAAACCTAAAACTGCATGGGACGATGATGATAAGAAGAAAGTTCTCTATGATAAAAAGGCAATAAACCTTCTTCAAGGTGCACTTAGCATGGGTGAATTATTCCATGTCTCGGCATGTGTTGTACCCCAAAATTCGCCCTCCCATATTCTTCAAGATTTGGCAAGATCAAGCTTCAAATGGATTAAGGATTGCACAATGCAAACACCCTCCTAACATAGTCAAAATTAGGGTTTTGGTTCTTACAAGGAAGTTAAGGTTTCCAAGGGTCCAATCAAGTCCCATATGCCTATATACATTGTTAAACATCCATATGTCAAGTTTCAAGACTCACATCATCAAGTTGCACAGTCAAAAACCCTAATTGCTTCACAGTCAACTACAGGGGCAAAATGGTCATTTGACAGTCAAAAGTCAAAATTTTTGGTAAACATCTCATTTTGAAGCCACAATCATCATTTGATCAAGTCTTGATCATGATTCCACAAGCATGGCTCAAAAATCATCAAGATGCAAAAAGTTGCTATTTTTGGACAACTAAAAAGTCAACTGCAAATTGACCAGGGCATAACTCTTTCATGGTTCATCAGAAAAATCCCATCCAATGCTCATTTTGAAGGGGATGACATTTCCTACAACTCATCTTCACACTCCAAGTCCAAGAAATGCTCTCACAAAAAGTTATCAATTTCTACATTATAGGTCAATTTCAAAAGTCAACAAAAAGGCACTTTAAGTCAAAGACCATAACTTGAGATTGGTGAATCAAAATGACATGGGACCAAAGGAATTGGTTAGAGGACTTCAATACCTTTCCAAAATGTCCAAGAACATGTTCATAGCTTCAAAATTGAGCAAGATATGCATTGGAGAAGTTGGGAAATTTTTGGGAACTTTCAAAAGTCAACTTTGCCTAAAACACTTCATTTTTGCTAATGGGCCTCAAATTCCTTCTTGAATCTTTTCCCAAGGCTTATGAACGACCCATTAAGATTAAGATGATTTATTTTCTTATTTTTAATTAATTAATTGAATTTTTATTAATATTAATTCATTTAATTGATTTTAATTGTAGGAAAATTCAAAAGATATGATTTTTAAATCATTTGTGAAGCAAATAAGGCTAGGGAAAGCTGGCAATTCGTGTACATATCAAAGACCTCAAAATCTCCATGATTGGCAAGGTTTTATCAAAGAAAAAGATTGAAAAAGATTTGATTGGCAATCACACATTCAAACCATAATGCCATGGATTGTTGGGCCAAGATTTACCCTAATTCTATTGTGCTATATGTACTGAAGCAAACCCTGAAATCATACACGTGAAAAAGCCGCTGAAACCATAGAACCAAAATTCAAAAAAAGTCAAGAAAAGTGTGAAACTGAAATCTCACTTGCAGCATAATTCAAAGCCTAAAAAAGATTCAAACGTATTGCTGACATTGCCAGGAACCTGTTGCCATCAAGAACAAGCCCTAACACCATCAGAATCGTTCACCATAAGTCACTCGATTTGCATTATTTTCCAAAATTGCATATCATAATTCATGCGCTTTTAATCCATTTTCTTGGTTGATTTATGTTAACAGGAACCTTCTGAAGCGATTGGTATAATCCAATTTGATTATAGCATTCTGAATCGAAAACTACCATGGAAGAACATTAGGGTTTCGAAGCTGTTAATTTAGGGCTTTGCACATAAGGAAAAATTGGACTGTGAAACGTGCATGGTTGAATTCGTCAAGGCCAGACGAATTCAACCCAACTATCGCGCTCAATTTATATTACATACAGGCTTAATCGCTATTTTTGGTCGCTTCATTTTGTGGGGGTTCAAAACCCCCGCTATCTTGTTTTATGTTTACAGGTGAAACGAAGAAGATAATAGGTGTCAGTGCATGGTTGGAGGGTTTGAATACAGCGCGCGTTATTTTGTTTTATATCATAATGCTTGTTTTGTTTTATATAATATTTGTCATCCATATGTTTAACAAACACGCACCACAGTCCAACTGGAAAAGGCATTGAGGCAAGGAGTACTGGGACCTGGGTTCGATTCCCAGGTCCCCCACACCATTGTTAATATTTTTCTTAACACATTCCAATGCAGCGCATGTTCAATGGTCCACCATAAATTTCAGCGCTCCACATGCCAAGTGGCCCTGATCCATAATCTGAAGGCCAACGAATGATGAACACTCTATGCCCTAGTCAGCCAGCAAGCACATGATTATGAAAGTCAACGTGGCTTGGAATTTCAATGGGCCAGAATTTCTCAAATTAACCTCCACATGGGCCAACATACCCCCTTGGTTTGCAATTTTATTTTCTTTTCTCTTAATTCTTTTAATTATAATTATTATTATTAATGCACAACAAATTAATTTTTCATAATAAAGTCAGAAATCAAAATTGTAAATATATTTTATTTATTATTAAATTCACTATATTTTTTAAATAAATCCTAACAATTAACTTAGTTTAATTTAGGTTTTAACCTTTTTTCTCAATGAATTAAAATTATGTAGAATTAGGTTTAGCATTTTCATTCATATTTTCTTAATTAATTATTATTATTATTATTTATTAATCATTATTTTGTACATAAAAATGTAAATTAATTAGTTTTAATTAGGTTAACTTTGACCTTTTTCTATTAATAATTAAAATAAACTTAGAACTAGGGTTTTCTTTTAATTTTAATTCCTTTTATTCTTTTTAAGATATTAAAAAACATAAAAAACATTTTTCTTATAATTAATTAAATAATTAGATTTAGGCTTAATTTTAATTTAATACAAAAGGACAAAAAAAGCTCATAATTTCGCAAAAGGGTCAAAACCCTAGGACGTCCAATTTAATTCGTTCGCGCGTTATTTTTTTAATTTGATTATTATGTAACTGCTTTCAAGAATGTAATAGTAATTAGGTTTATTGCTTTCTTTACTTTCCGCACTTTATCAAAAACGGGTCTTTGTTTTTTGGCGATGTATAGACCCGCGCCTTGTAATAGCGTAGCTTTTACCTTTCCGTATTTTATTTTCCGCACTCCTAACTGTTAAATTGCATGAAAGAATGTATGATAATTAAAAACAACTCGTAGCTCACAATTGCATGATCAAAGATAAACATAACATGAAAACAACACACAAAGCACATGCCACTTCTAGGGTACACCTCACTCGTTGCCTCGAACGTGGTCGTCAAGTATAGGGTGTTTTAGCGGTCGCCCTTATGTCTAAGATCCAGTTGCCTCGAAACGGTTGCCTCGGATAAAAGGATCTAGGACATTAGGGTTACTTCTAAGGTGTCCTACCATTGCTTCGGTGACCACACTGTCCCTATAATCGAATTGACTCGAACACCTCCAACGGTGGTGCTACTTACCTCTCAATGGTGGGATGGCACTATTACACAGCCTAATTCCTTAGGGAAGGTAGATGACTCATGGGTACTTGCTCTCTTCAAAAACAAACAAAACATCTTTTCACACTGACACTTTCAAAAGTTTTCAAAACAAATTTTTCAAACACTCTTGAGGACAGATACAAGAGTCACTTAGAAATCTTTCAAAAACGAAACTTTTTTCAAACCCACTCATATTTGAAAAGCAGACATTTTTTGAAAACATAAGAGCAAGTACCTAAGAGCCCGTGGATAACCACGGATAGAAAGGGTGCTAACACCTTCCCTTTCTATAAATCTACCTCCCGAACCGAGAGACACTCTCAATAAGGAATTTTGCTGTGATTTTGTCCTTTCCATGTTGGAGAACATAAAAGACGGTGGCGACTCTTGCTTACCGCGACATACGCGATCCAGCTTTAAACAGTCAGTTCTATTTCCACCGATCACAGCATGTAAGACAACAAAATAAATATGGGATACCTTGGTACAAACTCATGAAGGAACGGTTGAAGTAAAAAGATCAAGACTAAATACCCTAAGTCAAGAATACGAATTATTTCGAATGCAGCCCGGAGAAACCATTCTTGACTTACAAAAGAGATTTGTGCACTTGACAAATAATCTAAGTGCTCTTGGTAAAACTTTGACGAATGATGAACTAAATCTGAAAGTACTTAGGTCCTTAACTAGGGAATGGAAACCAAAGGTAACGACAATTTCAGAAAAGAAAAGTCTCTCCTCCATGACGTCTGCAACATTGTTTGGAAAACTTCAAGAATATGAAACGGAACTCGGAATACTTGGAAAGCATGAAAATCAAGAGAAGAAGTCCAAGAATATTTCTTTGAAGATAGATTCTAAGGAAGTTGAAAAGGAAGACAATCTGGAAGAAGATGAAAATTTCATGCTTCTTAGTAAAAGGCTTGGTAAGTTCTTTGGTAGAAATGACAAACCCTTTTCTCATTCAAAAGGAAAGAAACAATTTAAGAAAAAGGAAGATTCCACATCAACACAAGAAATCACATGTTATGAATGTGGTAAGCAAGGTCATATCAAGCCGGATTGTCCAAAACTCTCCAAGAAAGGTGGCTTCAAAAGCAAAAAGGGATTCAAGAACAAAAAGGCTTATGTTGCATGGGAAAATAATGAAATAAGTTCCTCATCTGATTCCGATAGTGATGAAAGTGCAAATCTAGCATTGATGGCCTCATACCATTTCGATGATGAAGACAATGAGGTTAGTAATAAATTCTCTCTTTTTGATAGTGTGATACGGTGGGAGAACTGACTTGGGATTTTGCGTTTGTGTTTGCAAATGTTTCGGTTTAGCAAGAGTCGCCACCGACTTTTTATTTTATCCTAAGGAAAGGTCAAAAAGCACAGGAAAGACCTTTGAGACATTTTCTTGGGTTCGGGGAGTAGATTATAGAAAGGGAAGGTATTAGCACCCTTTCTATCCATGGTTATTCATGGGCTCTTAGTTACTTGCTTAGATCACTTGCCTTTGTTTTTCAATTGTTTGAAATGGTGCTTTGTGTGTGTGTGGTTTTGAAAATGCTTTGAGAAAAGATGCCTTGTCTAGGCAACCTTTGTAATGATTCTTGTTTGAATATATACAAAGGTGTGTGTCTTTTTGAAAATATATTCCAATGTTTTGAAAGTTGTTTTGAAATTGTTTTGAAGTTGTGTTGTGAAGTGTGTTTGAAAATGGCAAGGATATTTTGCAAGATTTGATCAAGTAACTAAGAGTGGTCTACCCTATTTTACTCAAAGATCTTTCTTATGTTTTTAACCCTTTTAACAGTGTTGTTTCACCATTGTATTTGGTGAACAACCTTGTGTTAGGATGTTAAACGGGACGGGCACGGGTCATCGTATAAACCATGATAGCAATGGTGTCAAGTATCTTTGGCAATTTTCTTAAGGGACTTGATCATTTTGTTTAGGCAACTCAGATAGCGTCATCGAGGGACTATGATCTTTTGTTTTGTTTTTGTTTTTCCAAAGTACTTGACATGTAACCATGACCCATTTTTAAAGGCAACAAGTGGATTGTAACCCTAGGGGTGCAAGTGTGTATTGTGTTTGTTTTTCATGCATTTATCTTTGTGTTAGGTCATCTAGCGGTTGATTTTGAATCTTCGCATACAAACCCTAATTACTATCCAGTATATGGAAAGCGGTAAATTGCGGGAATTTAAAGTCTAAGTTATTACAAATAAGTATCCGGGGATAGGGGTACAATTGTTTACAAATGGGGACGAGTCTTATCAGAATAATAATGTCCAAGTATATATTACAACCAAATCGAATCGTCGCATTCTCAATGTAAAAATATAACAAGGTATAAGATAATGAAAATCAAATAAATATGAGATGTGTATAGCTATTTACAAATGAATAAAAATTGTAACTTAAAAAAAGATTATTATCATTTTTTTTGTATTTTCTGTTAATTATATAAACAAGAGTTTTAAAGAAAAGAAAAATTACTTTAAGTTAAAATTTATTATATATGTACTTTTAAGTGTAATAATTGTTTTAAGAAACTATTAAGAACATTTTATACAAAATTTTATATCTTATCTTTATTTAACAAAAGAGAAGAAAAAGAGTTAAGTTATAGAAAAAATGAAAATAAGGTGATAATAAAAAAGTATTGGTTTTCAAAACATTAAATAAAGTAAGTGGGCTTAAGGAATGCATTTGGCCCAACAATAAAAAAATAAAATAAGACTAAAAGGGGGGTGTGGCGCCAGTTCGCGTATGGGTTTTGGTTTGGTTCATGGGGAAAAGGCCCAAATGCCATGCACAACATTTTTAGGGTTAATGTTTGTTTTGCTCAGAATCTAGGGTTTGCTTTGAACAGCGGCGTCGCTCCTTTCTCTCGTCTTCTTCGCCTCTCTTCATCGTTCTCAAACATGGATAATTGATTCCTCTCTCACGCCCAGCTGCCAGAGCGCTACCTCCAACCTCTCCTCTCCATGACTACACAGGACGGTGATTTGAAAGGTACTAATTTCATTCTAAACGCGTTTTAGGGTTCAGGTTTTTACTCTTGCATGTTAACGTTTTACAAAGCTTTGATCTTTGATATTTATGATATGGTGATGCAGAAAAAGAAGATAATACCTTTGGGGTTTTGTTTCTGGAGAGGCGATGGAGGGTTGTAACGGCGACGCTCTCAGGTGGCTGGTGGAGGGAGCGTGATGATGATGCTAGCTCACTTTTGGTATTTCTGTATCTTTTGACTTCTCTTGAATTGTTTTGTGATGAGGTTACTCTGAAAACACTTGCTTCTGAGTTCTCTCTTCTTCTTTGAGTACCCTGATATTCTGATGATGAATTCGTTCTGAGGATGTTGCTATTGTTGTTGATTTGGCTTATGATTTTTTTGTGATGATGAACTTGAACTGAAAAAGGGCTATTTGTTGTTCTTGATTTGGATGTTTGATGATGAATGTTTTCTGAAAACTATGTCGTTTGGATTTTTGTTTTGCTTCTACACTCTTCCTCTTTCTCTTTGTCAATGATGATGGTATTCTGAGATTAACTATCGTTGTTGCTTGGTGATGATGAGCTTGTTCTGAACTTTTGCTTATTTGATGTGTTTTTTGTTGCCTTGAGTTGAAACTTATTGGTTCCTCCTTGTTTTGGATAACTTATCTTGAATCTGTAGTTTGGACAGATTGCAGTTTTGAGAAGTTACAGTTTTCAAGGTTTCTTGGTGTTTGCAGTTTATGCAGGTTGAACTGGCTTTAGGCAGTCTTGAAGGCTGAGGCAAGTTTGTTGTTTGACAGGTTGGGGAAGTTTGTCATGTGGAGAAGACAAGCTTTTTGTTTTGACAGGTTTGAATAGGCTTGTTTGGTAAGGCATGCTTGCTTGAAGGTTTGTGTTTGAACAAGTTTGAAGGCTTGTTTGGTAAGGCAGGCTACTGAGTTTTGCTTGCACACTTTTGATTTTTGTTATGCAGGTTTTGTAACTTGTTGTGCTTTTACAACTTGAATTGAGTTTCAGTTTGTGGCCTTCTCCCCCCTTTGAATTGTTAGCCTGTTATATTTATTTGCTTTCTCCCTGCTCTGTATAGCCTGCCAAACTGCAAAACCTACTTCACTCTCTCTTTCTCTCTCCATAAAAGCACTTTTGCTTAATGTATTTTTTTTATTCTGAAAAGCTTGTTTTTGGCCAGAAAATGATGAGATGTTTTGACAAGCTTGCTTGCTTGTATCTTGATTTATCTTTGTATTGTACTTTCCATATTTTCTGCATTGTGCTTTTTGGACAGCTTGTGTACTTGGTTTGACAGTTCAGTTTGACATTGTGAAACTCAGTTTGGCAGTTCAGTTTGACATTGTGAAACTCAGTTTGGCATTTCAGTTTGTCATTGTGTGCAGCCTTGTGCCTTCTTTGTATGCAGCCTTGTGCCTTGTACCTTGTACCTTTGCATTTAATTGATTATATGCTTGCAAAATTATTTTACTTTTCTCTTTGTGAACCAAGAAGAGAAATCTTCTTGTGATTTGCAAAGAGGACAAGTAAAACATGATGAAACCAAAAACAATCTGATTCCGGCCAACAAGCTTTAATGATGATCTTTTTTATTTATCTGCCTAAAACTGCTTTTCAATTTAACTGCACTGATTTCTTTTTCTTCTGTCCTTGCAGGTAAATACCAGTTGGGTAATGGAAGAAGCAGTAGAAGATAGAAGACTTCAAGAGACTTAGACTTTAGATTTATTTTCTTTTCATTTATTGTAATAAATATTATTGTAAACACTGTAAATAAATTTACAATATTCGAATAACATTTGTAACAATATTTAAAATAAATAAATAAAAATCTTTGTCAAATAAGAATTCTTTACTTTCAAATATTTCCTTCTTTCCTTTGCATTGTCTATTTAATTATTTAAATCTCTTAAATTAAAACAACTGGAAATGCATCCCAATAATTTTAACTCAGATAAAATAAATAATCAACAAACTTTGCAGTCTCGCAACCTCACATTAATCACAATACGCCTGGCACCCCAATTAATCATATGCTTTGTACAGTTAAACAAACAAACATCCGTACACCTTTCACTTCACTGATCAAACCAATGCTTCAAACTTTCAATCAAAAGCCTCAGCTCTTATCCCAGATGTTTAGGTTTTGAGAAACAAACATCAATCTTGAACAAGCGTAAAAACAATGTAACAGTCAATTGAAATACTGTGGATTCAAATTCTTCTGAGAAATACGAGTGAAAAACCCTAATTCCAGATTTGCCGTCAAAGAAAAGTCTGCTTAATCAATTCCTGAGCCAAACTCAACAAAATCAAAAGAAACCCTAATTCTGGATAGACTGATAAGAAAAATCTGTTTGACCGATTCAAAATCAATGGAAACCCTAATTTTAGATTAGCTGATAATGAAAAGTCTGTTTGACTGATTCTTGAGCCAATCTGAAAAATCAGGGAAAACCCCGAAGTTGTGATTTCTTGTGAAAAAGGGAGGGCAAATTTTGGGGTACAATAGTTGCCACTGTTCAATCTTCTTGAACCTGAAGAGTTAGATTGGCAAGTTTGCCTTTTACGACTCGAAGGTAAAAGGTGATTGGACACTAGACTGCCAAAAAATTTGCACTCGTCAAAGCGTAGTTGAGGGAATGGGCTTAAAGATGCCATTTGGAGATGTGACAGAATCTTATCGGAGATGGGCTTAAAGATGCCATCTGGAGATGTGACAGAATCTTACTGGAGATGGGCTTAAAGATGCCATCCAAGAATGTTTGTTGTAGGTGAGTGGGTGAGTATCAGAAAGGTACCCGTGTTTGGAACATCTCTGAACTGGGGGTCTGAATAAGCAATAGATTGACATCCATGTTTGGAGAATCCGTAAACTGTTTTCAGAAGGTGAGTCTGAACAAGCGATAGATTAACATCCGTGTTTGGAGAATCCGTAAACTGTTTTCAAAAGTTTTGAAGTCTTTATGAGTAGCAGAATGACTTCCGTGTCTGGAGTATATGAGACTGTAACTGTATTGGAATTTTTTAATGAATATCAGAATGACTGATGTGTCTGGAGTGTATCTGTATTGTATCTGAATTTTAGATCTGTATGAGTAGCAGAATGACTTTCGTGTTTGGAGTGTATCTGAGACTGTAACTGAAGTTGAGATCTGTATGAATAGCAGAATGACTTCTGTGTTTGGAGTGTATCTGTATTGTATCTGAATTTGGGATCTGTATGAGTAGCAGAATGACTTCCGTGTCTGGAGTATATCTGAAACTGTAACTGGGATCTGAATAAGTGACAGAATGACTTCCGTGGCAATTGCACTGGGGAGAATCAAGCTGCTGGTGTAAGGGACAGAATGGCATCCGTGTTTGGAGCGTATCTGAACTTGAAGTTGATAGTTGAATCTGAATGAGAGATAGAATGGCCACCGTGTCTGGAGCATATCTAGTCTATATCGGATTGGCGAAGTCTGAATGAGTATGAGAATGACCGCCGTGTCTGGGGTGTATCTGTACTGTATCTGAATAATTGTTAACGATAGCCTTTTAATCTTATCCTGAAAAGGGTAAAATGTTAGCTAAAACATAAAGTCATGTTGTATGATATGTATGATGCAGTGAATTATACTTCATCAATGTTTATGATATGAATGTAATGGATGCGCATGTAAGATGAGTAGCTGTCTTGCTGAGGAAGATGAATCCTGGATAGTGAAATATTTGACTGCTGCCGGGGAAAGTAAATCCTTTGATTGTTGAAAATGAGAAGTCCTGGGACCACTGTTGGGGAAATCAGGAGTTTGGGTTGTATGCCAATCTACTGGGGATTCCTGTTTTGAGGAGATCTTCACTGGGGAATATCTGAATACTTTGTGAGGTACTGAGAATGAGAGTCTTCGTTCTGCTTGGGGAATAAGAATTCTATGGGGAATAGCCATACTGTTGAAAAGTATCTATCCTGTTGGAGAGTAAAACTCAGGATTCTGGAAAAAAAACTTATTCCTATCTGGAAGAAGTTCATGTTTAGGTTGCGTGCCACTTTAAGAATGAAAATCTTCATTCTGTCGGGAATACCAGAAATTCAGATGTTATACCACTTTGAGAATCTTCATTCTGTCGGGAATAGCAGGAGGTTGGGTGTATGCCAATCTACTGGGGAAGCCAAAATGAGAATCTTCATTCAGGTCTTGGGTCATAAGATTGGGTGTATACCAATCTTCTGAGGTTTCAAGAATGAGAGTCTTCATTCTGTTAAGGGTCAGGAGGTTGGGAGTATACCAATCTCTTGAGGTTTCAAGGATGAGAATCTTCATTCTGTTAAGGGTCAGGAGGTTGGGAGTATACCAATCTTCTGAGGTTTCAAGGATGAGAGTCTTCATTCTGTTAAGGGTTAGGAGGTTGGGAGTATACCAATCTTCTGAGGTTTCAAGGATGAGAGTCTTCATTCTGTTAAGGGTCAGGAGGTTGGGAGTATACCAATCTTCTGAGGTTTCAAGGATGAGAGTCTTCATTCTGTTAAGGGTCAGGAGGTTGGGAGTATACCAATCTTCTGAGGTTTCAAGGATGAGAGTCTTCATTCTGTTAAGGGTCAGGAGGTTGGGAGTATACCAATCTTTTGGTGTTTCAAGGATGAGAATCTTCATTCTTGAGAGAAATAGATTTTTAGGAGCTTCAGTTGTCCGTTATTCTGTTGGTGGCTGTAACTTCCAACAGGTGGTGAAGGAATTTTTTATGACGACCGTAACTTCCAGCAGGTGATGAAGGAATTTTTGATGACCACCGTAACTTGGAATGTAATTTGTTTTGGAGAATAAATCCTTGACAAATGTTGGGGAAATAAACCCATGACTGCTGGTCTATTTAGAGAGATGATAAACTTCTCGAGGACGCTTGAATTTCTTTTCAGAAAGATTTCGGAGAGGTTCATCATTGCCCCTAGTATCAGATGTTTGTGGTATTGCCAGGAAGTTTGGACTGTGCGTAACCCTTTGTTGAGATTGACGTTCAAATGCCCCAAGTGATGGTGAGGGAGACTTGCCCCAGGTTATCCTGCAATTGAGAGATTTCTTGAAATCTTGACTGGTCTGCCCCAGGTTCACTGAGCTTTGAAAGATCTGTTGAAATCTTGACTGGACTGCCCCAGGTTCACTGGACAATACTATATCAAATCCCCTTTTGTTGATAGGAGATTTTTGTAATGGAAGTGTCATCCCACTTGAAGTGATTTTATTCACCGAGAGAGTTTTCGTTCCTCCGAACATTCACTGTTGTGAATTTCTTCGCTGTCAAACAAATAAACATGTGCAAACAATGATATTCAAATAATGCAAAGTTTATGCTTGTCTCGAAGTTTTGAAAAATGCGTTTTTAGCAGAAAACTTTTTATAAGACAAATTCAACACAAGATTTAGGGAAAAGCCGTACAGGAGTCAGGATACCTTTTGTAACAGTATGCTTTCAAATTAACCCATGCTTCAATTAGGACTTTCGAAGGGTTGTAACGTGGCTTGGTTCACGGTATAAGAAACAAAGGATAAAGGCTCAAAGTATATTGGTATCCACCCGCTCTTCGTGATGTTCTTCAATCCTAAACTCAGTTAATTGTGCGTCGAACTCTATTCGAGTTTAGAACGACATTTTGGTGATGGTCCACACAAGTTGAATTTTATGGTAGGCAGTCATCATTTTTGCAACATTTTTCATGTTGTTGAGGATTTATAATGACCTTTTTCTTTTGATTCATTATCCCTAATTTTTGCCTGACTGTTCTTGTTTTCGAGATTACAATCAGCGGGATGCCCCAGCTTTCTTAAGCCTCATTCGTAGGTTTTGGCTCAGTGGGATTTTCTCTTTTGAGAGATTGACTGCCTATGAGATAAGGAACCATCTTTGTCTTTTGGTTCCAAAGGAATGTTTTTGATATTATTCGTTGTATTACGAACTGAGAGTTTGCGACTTCAATGCGCATTCTTTTGAATCAACTAAGAGACTACCCTGCCCCAGGTTTAAATCAAAGGTTTCAATTTGTGTTTAAAACAGAAACTTCCACTTCTTTGGCTCGAAGGGGTTGACTAGGGATTATCTTCCTTATAACTCAAGTGTTTAGGGTTTGAAAGAAACGCATGTACATCGTCAGCAAGGTCTGTTCAAAAGCATATTGTATGAGATTACGGTATTGTTTTTTCATCCTCCCTCTAAAGGATTGTAGCTTTTTATCAAGAGTTAAATATCATAAAGAAAGTAAGAAAGCATAGTTTAAGAATAGTGAAAACGAATGGATGAATTCAAGACAAACATATGCAATGCATTAACGAAACAGAGTTTGACATCAACAAATAATTGTTTGAACAACAAAAGAAATTACAACTTGAAAATTCAAATGGAACAAAAGTCTCTTGGTTTGAACTTCGTCATTTCAGGTGGAGAACCCTTAGTGAAAGATTTTCATCTCGCCATCCGGCATGAATTCCAGCACTCCTTCATCAATCAAGTCTTGGATCTTGTTTTTCAAAGCCCAACAGTCATCAGTGTCATGTCCAGGGCTATGGGAGTGGTATACACAAAATGCGTCGGGGTGATAGCTAGGAGTAGAGGTATTGGGCTTCCGAATAGGATCCCTTAAAGCAAGCAGATTGACCTCCAATAAGCATTTCAGTATTAGAGATGATGGTATGTCAGTCTCAGAGAAATGTCTTCCAGACTTATTTTTCTTACGCCGATTACCCCGCTGATGCTGGCGAGGTTGTGGCTGGGCTTGTGACCCTGAAGCAAGTTGGGGAGCCTTTCCCTTGTCTTCTTGTCTCAAAGGAGGTTGAATGATGACTTGATCTTCAACCCTAGATGTTTTCCCCACTTGGTTGTCTCGAAGCAGCTAGTTGACGAGAACCCTGAGCTCTTCTTGTCTTTGAGCCAGGTCTTGAATGAGAGCTATCTGGCCCACCAGTTGTCCCATCATCTGGATCTTCATTGTTGCCAGCTCAATCTGTAGTTCTTCCAACTGATCATTCCTGACACTGCTTGAATTCCCAAGGACCATGCCCCTTGTGAGGAGAGCTTTCACTTCTTCTTGCCCCTGGGACAGGTTCAAGAACATTTCTTAAAGTTGAGCATTTTGATCTTGGATATCTTTGACAGTCCTCTCTAGAGCCATCTCTACTGAAATAAACAGTAGGAGAATAAGGAAACCTGAAAAGGAAAACCCGTTATGATACAATGCATGATATGTGGATGCATGTTTTCAAGGATCTCTCAGGGCAAACACAAGAAAATGCTTGAACTTTGATCAACATCTTTGATTGTAGAACTTTGTATCGGTGGATGTCTTTCCACGAGAATCAAGCTCACCATGTCAAGTGGGTCATAGCCCCTGATTCAAGTTGTTGCACTTGATCTTTGACGGTGTTTTTTAGAGGAAAATGAAACCTCTTGCCCTTTGGTAGACGTCTGGTTCAACATGACCCTGCATCAAAAGACCCTCGAGATCCTTGAAATGGTTATCGAAGATGCTATGGTATGATGTTATGATGTTATGTATAGGTATGCAGAAGTAAGCAAGTGTATATACAGACAGTCATATTCACACAAAGCAGACAAGTCCTTAGGTTTAGGCTTTACATGGGGTTTGTAGGTAAGTACCCTCTTGAAGTTAGTTGGCTCAACCTGTCCTAAAATAGAAACCGGGTTCTAAGGAGCTCAATATCACTGGATTATTTTTTGTGTTCATTGTTTTGGTTTAGCCACTTAACTGGCGACCAAAATATTCCAAGAAAACAATCCTCAATGAGTGTAGTATCGAGTATCTACCAACTTTGGACTGCACCAAAGTCGGTCATCTCACTACCCCTAATAAGTCCAAGATGGTCAAGTAAGGTTCTAAGAGTTCGTTAGTGCTTCATGACATCACTCAGCGGCCCCGTATTCTCTTTGATTGACTCAAAGGCTACCGATACCCACAAATATGTCACACTAACGTAGCTACTGCTTCAACCATGTCGGTGTACCCCGCACAGTTCCCTTACAGTTTATTTCTACTTACCTAAAAGGTGTCCCCAAATCCGAGCGTAGGATTTAAAACAAACCCAAACAAGGAACCCAAAAAGTAAAGCAATCAAAGAAATCAAGGTAAGTATGTAAAGGTGATCTAAAACCCTAAGGTAACCCCACTAAAAAAGTTCCCCAGCAGAGTCGCCAGTTCTGTGATACGGTGGGAGAACTGACTTGGGATTTTGCGTTTGTGTTCGCAAATGTTTCGGTTTAGCAAGAGTCGCCACCGACTTTTTATTTTATCCTAAGGAAAGGTCAAAAAGCACAGGAAAGACCTTTGAGACGTTTTCTTGGGTTCGGGGAGTATATTATAGAAAGGGAAGGTATTATCACCCTTTCTATCCATGGTTATCCATGGGCTCTTAGTTACTTGCTTAGATCACTTGCCTTTGTTTTTCAATTGTTTGAAATGGTGCTTTGTGTGTGTGTGTGGTTTTGAAAATGCTTTGAGAAAAGATGCCTTGTCTAGGAAACCTTTGTAATGATTCTTGTTTGAATATATACAAAGGTGTGTGTCTTTTTGAAAAGATATTCCAATATTTTGAAAGTTGTTTTGAAATTGTTTTGAAGTTGTGTTGTGAAGTGTGTTTGAAAATGGCAAGGATGTTTTGCAAGATTTGATCAAGTAACTAAGAGTGGTCTACCCTATTTTACTCAAAGATCTTTCTTATGTTTTTAACCCTTTTAACAGTATTATTTCACCATTGTATTTGGTGAACAACCTTGTGTTAGGATGTTAAACGGGACGGGCGCGGGTCATCGTATAGACCATGATAGCAATGGTGTCAAGTATCTTTGGCAATTTTCTTAAGGGACTTGATCATTTTGTTTAGGCAACTCAGATAGCGTCATCGAGGGACTATGATCTTTTGTTTTGTTTTTGTTTTGCAAAAGTACTTGACATGCAACCATGACCCATTTTTGAAGGCAACAAGTGGATTGTAACCCTAGGGGTGCAAGTGTGCATTGTGTTTGTTTTTCATGCATTTATCTTTGTGTTAGGTCATCTAGCGGTTGATTTTGAATCTTCGCATACAAACCCTAATTACTATACAATATATGGAAAGCGATAAATTGCGGGAATTTAAAGTCTAAGTTATTACAAATATGTATCCGGGGATGGGGGTACAACTGTTTACAAATGGGGATGAGTCTTATCAGAATAATAATGTCCAAATATATATTACAACCAAATCGAATCGTCGCATTCTCAATGTAAAAATATAACAAGGTATAAGATAATGAAAATCAAAGAAATATGAGATGTGTATAGCTATTTACAAATGAATAAAAATTGTAACTTAAAAAAAGATTATTATCATTTTTTTGTATTTTCTGTTAATTATATAAACAAGAGTTTTACAGAAAAGAAAAATTACTTTAAGTTAAAATTTATTGTATATGTACTTTTAAGTGTAATAATTGTTTTAAGAAACTATTAAGAACATTTTATACAAAATTTAATATCTTATCTTTATTTAACAAAAGAGAAGAAAAAGATTTAGGTTATAGAAAAAATGAAAATAAGGTGATAATAAAAAAGTATTGGTTTTCAAAACATTAAAAAAAGTAAGTGGGCTTAAGGAATGCATTTGGCCCAAAAATAAAAAAATAAAATAAGACTAAAAGGGGGGTGTGGCGCCAGTTCGCGTATGGGTTTTGGTTTGGTTCATGGGGCAAAGGCCCAAATGCCATGCACAACGTTTTTAGGGTTAATGTTTGTTTAGTCAGAATCTAAGGTTTGCTTTGAACAGCGGCGTCGCTCCTTTCTCTCGTCTTCTTCGCCTCTCTTCATCATTCTCAAACATGGATAATTGATTCTTCTCTGTTGTACCCCAAAATTTGCCCTGCCATATTCTTCAAATTTGTCAAGGTCAATCTCCAGATGGTTCAAAATCCCTCAAGGGTTGCACAGTCCAATTGCCTCCTAACACAGTCAAAATTAGGGTTTTGGTTCTTGCAAAGAAATTGAGGTTTTCAAGGGTCCAATCAAGTCCCATGTGCCTATATACATTGTCAAGCATCTATATGTCAAGGTTCAAGACTCACAGCATCAAATTGCACAGTCAAAAACCCTAAATGCTTCACAGTCAACTGCAGGGGCAAAATGGTCATTTGACAGTCAAAAGTCAAAATTTTTAATCAACATCTTATTTTGAAGCCACAATCATCATTTGATCAATTCTTGATCATGATTCCACAAGCATGGCTCAAAAAGTCTCAAGATGCAAAAGTTTCTATTTTTGGACAGTTGAAAAGTCAACTGCAACTTGACCAAGGCATAACGTTTTCATGGTTCATCAGAAAAATCCCATCCAAAGCTCATTTTGAAGGGGATGACATTTCCTACAACTCATCTTCACACTCCAAGTCCAAGAAATGCTCTCACAAAAAGTTATCAATTTCAACATTATAGGTCATTTTCAAAAGTCAACAAAAAGGCACTTTAAGTCAAAGACCATAACTTGAGATTGGTAAATCAAAATGACATGGGACCAAAGGCATTGGTTAGAGGACTTCAAGACCTTTCCAAAATGTCCAAGAACATGTTCATAGCTTCAAAATTGAGCAAGATATGTATTGGGGAAGTTGGGAAATTTTTGGGAACTTTCAAAAGTCAACTTTGCCTAAAACACTTCAATTTTGCTAATGGGCCTCAAATTCTTTCTTGAATCTTTACCCAAAGCCTATGCACGACCCATTGAGCTCAAAATAATTTATTTTCTTATTTTTAATTAATTAATTGAATTTATATTTATATTAATTCATTTAATTGGTTTTAATTATAAGAAAATTCAAAGATATGCTTTTTTAGATCTTTTTGTGCAGCAAATATGACTAGGGCAAGCTGGCAACTCGTTTCTCAATCAACAAGGCAAAATATCCATGATTGGAAAAGTTCCATGAAAGAAAAGATTGAAAAAAGATATGATTAGCAATCAAATATTCAAGTCATAATGCAATGGATTTATGGGCTTAATTCTGACCTAATTCTGTTCCAATACAAATGCAAGAGCTAACCCTATTCAAAGACACGCACAATTGCTGCTGTAACCATAGAACAAAATTGCAAAAAACTCAAGAAAATTGTAAAACTGAAATCCTATTTGCAGGACAATTCAAGGCCAAAAATCATTTCCAATACATTGCTGGACCTTCCAGGAAGCGTTTGCCATCAAAAACCAATCCTAACACGCAAAGAATCAGAGAATACAAGTGACACAGTTTGCTTTATTTTCCAGATTTGCACATCACGATTCATGCATTTTTAATACATTTGGTTGATTGTTTTGTGTTCACAGCATTCAGGTGAAGCTTTTGGTATGATTTAATTCCATTAATATGCCTTGAAACGCCATTTGCCATGGGAGAGATTTAGGGTTTCCAAGCTCTTAGATTGGGGTTTTTCAGCATGAGTAAAATTAGAGACCATAAGGCCCATGGCTGAAACCGTCTGGATGAGACGAACGAGATGGACCTATCGCGCCCTTTTTATATTGTCTCCACTTCTATTCGCTATTTTTCACTGTTATACTTTGTGGGGGTTTAAAACCCCCGCTATCTTGTTTATAGTTGCAGGTGAAACGAAGAAGACAGCATGCGTGGCATTATGTGACTGGAACATTCAAATCTGCGCGCGTATTTTTGTTTGCATCATAATAATTGTTGGTATTTTATATAATAATTGTTGTCCATTCATATAACAAACGCGTTGAATATCTCAGTTGGCAAAGGCATAATGGCAAGAGGTACTGGGACCTGGGTTCGATTCCCAGGTCCCCCACATAATTATTCTTATTTTTTCCAAGGCATTCTAGTGCAACAATGATTCAACGCTCCACCATACGTACTCACGCGCTGGCTTGCCAAGTGGCCATGATGCCCAATCCAGTGGCCAAGAGATGGAATCCATGGTATACTCCAGTCAATGAACATGCACACGATCAGGAAAGTCAACAAGGCCTTGTGCTAATGGGCCAGAATTCCTCAAAGTTCACCTCCACATGGGCCAGACACCCCCCCTTGGTTTGCATATTTAATTTAATTTTCTTTTCTTTTGAATTTCTTTTAATTGCTTTAATTATTATTATTATTTCACCTCAAATTAATTTTCTTAATAAAAATCAGAAACTCAAAATTGTAAATATTTTTAATTATTTATTAATTGCATCATTAACCTATTTTTTGTAAATAAATGTTAACAATTAACTTTAGTTTAATTTAGGTTTAAAATTTAATCTCTTTTCTTAATAAATAAAAAATACATAGAATTAGGTTTTTGACATTTTTATCTTTTTCTTAATTAATTATTTTCATCATTATTATTATCATTATTAATTACTATTATTTTTGTACGTAAATATGTAAATTAATTAACTAGTAAATTAGGTTAACTTTAATATTTTCATTAATAATTAAAATAAACTTAAAATTAGGGTTTTCTCTTGATTTCATTTTCTTTATTTCATTAAATACAAAAACATAAAAAACACACTTCCTTTTCTTTAATTAAATAATAATTAGGTCCTAATTTAATTTAATTTCAAGCAAAGGGTCAAAACCCTCGGACGTTCAGTTTAATTTATGCTTTCGCACGTTATCATTATTTCCTTATTGATTATTATGTAACTGTTCAAGGATGTAATAGTAATTAGGTTTACTGCTTTTTACTTTCCGCATCTTTATCAAAAATGGGTCTTTGTATTTTGGCGATGTATAGACTCGCGCCTTGTAATAGCGTAGCTTTTATCTTTCTGTATTTAATTTTCCGCACTCCTAACTGCTAAACTTGTATGAAAGAATGTATGTTAACTAAACAAAAACAACGCGTAGCTCACAATGCCATGATCAAAGATAACTGTTAACATGAAAACAACACACAATACACATACCACTTCTAGGGTACGCCTCACTCGTTGCCTTCGAAACGTGGTCGTCAAGTATAGGACGTTTTAGCGGTCGCTCTTATGTCCAAGATCAAGTTGCCTCGAAACAGTTGCCTCGAAACGGTTGCCTCAGATTAAAAAGGATCTAGGACATTAGGGTTGCTTCTAAGGTGTCCTAACTGTTGCTTCGGTGACCACACTATCCCTTAATCGAATTGACCCGAACACCTCCAACGGTGATGTTACCTACCTCTCAATGGTGGGATGGCACTACCTTAAGGACTTTTACACAGCCTAATTCCTTAGGGTAGGTAGATGACTCATGGGTACTTGCTCTTTTCAAAAACAAACAAAAATCTTTTCACACTGACACTTTCAAAAGTTTTCAAAACAAATTTTTCACACACTCTTGAGGACAGATACAAGAGTCACTTAGAAATCTTTCGAAAACGAAATCTTTTTTCAAACTCACTCATATTTAAAAAGCAAACAATTTTTGAAAACATAAGAGCAAGTACCTAAGAGCCCATGGATAACCATGGATAGAAAGGGTGCTAACACCTTCCCTTTCTATAAATCCACCTCCCGAACTGAGAAACATTCTCATAAGGAATTTTACTGTGCTTTTGTCCTGTCCATGTTAGAGAAAATAAAAGACGGTGGCGACTCTTGCTTACCGCGACATTTCGCGATCCAGCATTAAAAACAGTCAGTTCTATTTCCACCGATCACAGAACTGGCGACTCTGCTGGGGACTACTGAAAGTGAGGTGTACCTTAGGATAGATCATACTACTTATGTTTTCAATTGAATGTTTGTTTGCTTTATTATTGTGGGCATTGTCTTGGAGTTTCATAGATCCTAACCCGGATCTGGGGATACCCTGCTAGGTAGCATAAGCTGTGAGGGACCTGTCCGGCGTAGACCGACACGGGTGAAGCAGTGGCTACGTTGGTGTGGCACCTTGGTCTGTACCGATATTCCTTGTTTTGCAACGAGGAGAATATGGGTCTTCTGAGGAGTCATCAAGAACCAACCGACCTTAAAACCCTAATTTGACCCAACTTGGCCATAGAACAGTAGCAGTATGCTACACCCATTGAAGCTAAACTCTCGCGATGGTTCTGGCCACAAGAAAAGATTGCGATGCTGGAGTTATGATCGATTGAGGGTAGTCAGTGATATTGGGATCCTCTAGAACCCGATTACTTTTTGATAGGACAGGTCTTAACCAACAAACTGAAAGAGGGTAGTACCTGAACTTCATGCTGGCCTAAACTCTAAGGGCTGTCTTGTGTGACTTGTGTGCCTTATCATGTTTGCCTTTGTGAATATTTGTGGTGTGCTTTATCATGACATCATACCATCATAGACATTGCATGCATCCTACATAAGGACTGACCCATTTCAAAGACAAGAGGGTTTCACCTTTGCTCTGTTTTGTAGGATATCATGATTCCTGTGCGAAGGAACACTATCTGGTTTAATTTTGTTCACCCACCCGAGTTGCTTGAAGAATTGGTTAGCAGAATTCCAAACACTACTTCCTTCATCCAGAGGCACGGTTCTCTTCTCGGTTTAGTCACTTCAAAGTGGGACCAACAACTGATGAGTGTCCTGACCCAGTTTTATGATCCCTTGTATAACTGCTTCACCTTTCAAGACTTCCAGCTGGTCCCTACCCTGGAAGAGTTCTCTGACTTGCTGGGTATCCCTGTCTTGGATCAGACTCCCTTCACTGGTTGGGAAAAGACTCTTAGGCTTGAGGAGATTGCTGCAGCCCTCCCTTTGACCACCAAGGAGGTAATGGACAACTGGGTGACTAGAAGCAGAGTTAAGGGCTTCTTGGCCAAGTTTCTGGTTGGTAAAGCTAACAGTTTCTGGAATGACTTAGACTTCAGGGCGTACGAAGACATTCTGGCTCTCTTAATCTATGGTCTGGTTCTGTTTCTAAATCCGGATAACTTCATTAACATCACTGCCATAAGGATCTTCATGTCTCGGAACCCTGTGCCCACTCTCTTGGGTGATATCCTGCAACAACTCTATGCTCGTACTGCTCGAAGACGAGGAACTCTGTGGTGTTGTATTCCTTTGTTAGTGAGGTGGTTTATTTCGCACCTCCCTAAGTTCGTGCTGAAGAATAAAGAAGGAAGAGGCTGGGCTCATAGGTTAATGTCTCTCACTGATAATGACATCATTTGGACTTTCAGGGGTTTGGATGAGGTAGCTGTTATTGATCGTTGCGGAGAATATCCTAATGTTCCTTTGATTGGTACCCAAGGAGGAATCTCTTATAATCCGTGTCTAGCTCTCCGTCAGTTTGGAAGAGCCAGAAGAGCAGGGCCTCATGAGATGTTGGTGCCTCACATCAGTTTTGAGTTTCAGGTAGATAGTGACGAGCTGCGTCGTAGGTTCATCAAGGCTTGGGACAGAATTCACAAAGCTGACCCACAAGAGTTGGGACCGAAGACTTCTCTACCTATGGAACCCTACTACAGATGGGTCCGCATCCGTGCTCAGAATTTAGGTATGCCATATGAAGCTGTCAGACCCATCATTCTTGAATATCCTGATAGAGATGGGGCTCCTCCAACTGTTCTCCCCCATCAGATACCTACTGATGTTGATACACTAAAGAGGTCTTGGGTGCAACTACAGGAAGAGCGGGATTATTATCGGGAAAAGTTCAACGAGCAGGAATTGAAGATCCAAAAGCTGACAAAGCAGTTGGAGAACGAGCGGACCTTGAATGACTATATCCGTACTGAGAAGAAGAGACCCTGGGATCAATGATGAGCTTTGGATGTTCTTTTATAGTTTTTATTTCCCTTTTCAATAGTTCCATTTTATGTAACGCCTAAGGGCAATCTGTTGAACAATTTAAATTCCAAAGTTTAAATCTAATAAAGTGTGTTCCTTTTTGTTTACAAAGTTGAATCCCGATTTTCTTTGAAAACATAAATCATACGCATTCCATTCATCACGTGCATCACATGTACTCTTCTTTTCAGGTTGCTTAATGTTCTTCGCTGTTTATTTCAGCAGCCATCATGAATCCTGAATCATCTACTGAGCAATCCATCAAGGCCCTCCAGGCTCAGAACGCCCAGTTCCAAGAGTTGATCATGAGTTTAGCCCAAGGTCAAGAGGAATTAAAGGCTCTGCTGGTCAAGAAGAAGAAGAAGAGAATTGTACTATTCAACACTGGCCGGAGGTTTGGCAATACACTGCAGAATGAGGTTGATCAAGCTGGTTCTTCTGTAGGGAAAGGCAGTCCCCAAGGGGGAAGGGTTCCTAGTCCTGTGGTCTCTGACAACGAGACTGATTTCAATGAAGAGCAGTACCCTCCAGCTGAAGACAAGTACAAGCAGTTAGAGGATCGTCTGAATGCCATGGAAATTCAACAGGTGCATGGGTTGGATTTTGGAGACCTGGGTCTATCTTCTGGTGTGGTGATCCCACACAAGTTCAAAGCACCATCTTTCGCAAAGTATGACGGGGCGTCCTGCCCTAAGCTACATCTTAGATCTTATGTGCGGAAGATCCAACCATACACTGTGGACAAGAACTTATGGATCCATTTCTTCCAGGAGAGTCTTTCAGGGACTCATCTCGAATGGTTCTATCAGCTGGATGGAACAAAGGTTCGTAACTGGGAGGACTTGGCTACTGCTTTTACAAGCAGTATCAGTATAATGCCGACCTCGCTCCTACACGTACCCAACTCCAGGGTATGTCGCAAGGATCGAGAGAAGGTTTCAAAGAGTACGCGCAGAAGTGGAGGGACCTGGCTGGCAGGGTGCAGCCGCCGTTAACCGACCGTGAACTCGTGGACATGTTCTTAGGGACCCTATCCGGGCCGTTCTTCAATCATCTCATTGGCAATTCGTCTGTAGGGTTTACAGACCTCATTCTGACTGGTGAAAGGATAGAAGCTGGGATGAAATCAGGGAAGATACAGAAAGGTGCGTCCTCAAGTTCTGAGAAAAAGCCTTTCAAGAAGGAGGCCAGTGCTGTGTATGGGCCCAGAAGGCAAAATAAACCAGAACGTCACCAAGCTGTCAACACGGTGGTAATTGCAAAGCCTGCTGCCGCTCCTCGGCAACCTAACCAACCAAGGGGTGAGAGACCCAGAAGAGAATATACTCGGCTTAGTATGACCTTGTCGCAGATCTTGCCGCAACTACTATCGACCAACTTGGTAACCGTCAGAGAAGCTCCGAAGGTGGTAAACACAACCTCTCCGAAGTACAATCCCAACGCCCGCTATGCTTATCACTCTGATATCCCGGGGCATTCTACTGATGATTGCTGGGCCCTGAGGAATAAGGTCCAGGACCTTATCGATGCTAAGGAAATACAATTTGAGGCGCCCGAAAGGCCCAACGTTGTGACTGCTCCTATGCCCCAACATGGAGTAAATGCTATTGAGGAAGATCTGTATGTAGCTTCTGTGGATGATGTTGCTACCCCTTTATTGACCGTCAAAAGGAACCTGTTGCGGGTCGGTTTATTTCCGGGTTATAGCAAGGGTTGCCTTCTATGTGCTGTTTCCCCTACTGGTTGTCCGTTGCTGAAGTCAGGCGTCCAAAACCTGATGGATAGCAAAGAGATTTTGTTCAAGAAGACCGCTGTTCCTATTGTTCCTACTGAAGAAGTATTTGTTGTCACCATTTTCAACAATCCTACCAAGGCTCCCCTGAGGAAGCCCGTCAAAATCATGTCTGTTGCACCTATCATCATTACTGTTCCGGGGCCCCTCCCCTATAAATCTGACAAGGCTATCCCATGGCACTATGGGGAAGATGTTTATGTGCTCAGAGTAAAGCAGGAGTTCAACACTAGTACCGGTATCAGTAACATCACCGGTCCCGCTAAAGTTACTCGCAGTGGCAGGCTCTTCTCGCCTAACATTGTGCCACCAGTCATCCGAATACCTCTTATCATCACGCCTACAAATGCGACTGTTTCCCCTCCTGATCAAATTTCTACCCCTGTTGCTGAGTCATCTGACACTCGGGGCAAAGGGATTACTGATATGCCTGCCCGGATGGAGGCACCGAAGACTGTTAATGTTGAAGCTTCACAGCAAGAGATGGAAGAAATCCTTAAGATCATCAAGAAGAGCGATTTCAACGTCGTTGAACAGCTGGGGCATACCCCCTCTAAGATCTCTATGCTATCACTGCTGTTATGTTCAGAGGCCCATGCCAAGGCTCTGATTTCCTTCCTAAAGACGGCCCATGTGCCACAAGAGACGTCGGCTGATCAATTTACTGATTGTGTGGCCAACTTGACCGCTGACAATGGGCTGGGCTTCTCTGATGCTGATCTGACCGCCAAGGGAAAGAACCACAACGATGCCCTGCATGTCTCCATTGAATGCAGGGGCACTACTCTTGCACACGTGTTGGTGGAAACTGGTTCTTCACTGAACGTACTGCCCAAGAAGGCCTTAGACAGGTTGGATTGTGAAGGTTTGGAGTTCAAGCCTAGTAACATTGTGGTCCGAGCCTTTGACGGGTCGAAGAGGATGATACATGGTGAGGTAGATATTCCGATTCGGGTTGGTTCTCAAGTCTTTGATTCAACATTCTATGTGATGGACATTCGTCCATCTTATTCCTGTTTGCTGGGTCGACCTTGGATTCACAAGGCTGGGGCTGTGTCCTCCACTCTACACCAGAAGTTTAAATACCCTGTCAGAGGAAAGATTGTTACAGTGCAGGGGGAGGAAGAATACATGGTTAGTCATCTGAACTCATTCCGGTATATAGAGATGGACGGGGAATTCATTGAGACCCCCTTTCAACATTTTGAAGAGGTGCCTCCAACATTGGCGTCAGCGGATACAGTAATTGAAGAAGACTCTCCTTTGAAGATGGATTCCTTGAAGGACGTCCGGGCTGTGATTGAAAAAGGTGAATGTGCAAACTGGGGCAGGCTCCCTGATTTTACTCCAAAGACTGACAAGTTTGGGCTGGGTTTCACTGCAGAGGCTCAGAGGGCTGTACGTAAAGCAAGGATCGGAAGACCTCCCGTGTTCATCACCAACCCGGGGGTGAATGCTATTGAAGGCGATGCGGAGGAATCTGAATTTGATAGTTGGATCTACCCGACGACCGACGGTGGACTGAACAATTGGACTGAAAAAGACTACATACCTGTTACTTTTGTTACTCAGTAATGAATTCCTCTGTTTTTAAATTTGTAATGAACAATAATTTGAAACTTTATGGCCCGGTGTCTTACCCGAGACACCGTGGCTTCATTTGTGAGGGCTTATTACTTGTCATTTCCATATATCATGAATAAAAACATTGGACGTTTTTCGCATTTCAAATCTTGTGCTCCCTTTCTTTATTTCTTTATTGAAAAACAGCTATATTTACACACACTCACCTATACAGGTTTCAATCCACTCTGGATCTCACTGGTAACGACTCTGCTACTGCCAGTTATGACTTTGAAAATCCGATCAACTTAGCCGAAGACGAAGGTGAAGATGATTGCGAGGTGCCTGGTGAGCTTGCAAGACTGTTACTCCAGAAAGAGAGGGCCATTCAGCCACATGAGGAGCCAGTGGAAACGGTAAATCTGGGTACTGAGACAGATAGAAAAGAAGTCAAGATTGGTGCCAATCTAGAGCTCAGTGTGAAACAACGGTTGATCCAGATGTTGCATGATTATGTGGAAATCTTTGCCTGGTCCTATGAAGACATGCCTGGGTTGGATACCGACATCGTGGTCCATCACCTGCCTACCAAGGAAGAATGCCCTCCGGTTAAACAGAAGGTCCACCGTATGCGTCCAGAGATGTCCGAGAAGATCAAAGCTGAGGTTATGAAGCAATTTGATGCCGGGTTTCTAGCAGTGACTTCTTACCCTCAGTGGGTTGCCAACGTGGTTCCGGTGCCGAAGAAAGATGGCAAGGTCCGAATGTGTGTTGACTACAGGGATTTGAACAGGGCGAGTCCAAAGGATGACTTCCCCCTGCCTCACATTGACGTTCTGGTTGACAATACTGCTCAGCACAAGGTGTTCTCCTTCATGGACGGCTTTTCAGGTTATAATCAGATTAAAATGGCTCCTGAAGATATGGAAAAGACTACCTTTGTTACTCAGTGGGGCACCTTCTGCTACAAGGTCATGCCTTTTGGACTGAAAAATGCTGGGGCAACCTACCAACGTGCCATGGTTGCTTTATTTCATGACATGATCCATCATGAGATTGAAGTGTACGTCGATGATATGATTGCAAGGTCCCAAACCAAGGAGGAACACCTTGACCATCTACAGAAGCTGTTTGACCGGTTGAAGTTGTACAAGCTGAGGTTGAATCCAAACAAGTGCACATTTGGGGTAAGATCTGGAAAGTTGCTAGGCTTCGTCGTGAGCGACAAAGGTATTCAATTGGACCCTGCCAAGGTTAAAGCCATACAAGAGATGCCAGCTCCCAAGACAGAGAAAGAAGTCAGAGGCTTTCTAGGACGACTGAATTACATTGCCCGATTCATCTCGCACCTAACTGCTACTTGTGAACCAATCTTCAAGCTGCTGAAGAAAGATCAAGTAGTACGCTGGAACGATGAATGTCAGGTCGCTTTCGACAAAATCAAAGAGTATCTCCAAGAACCACCCATTCTTATGCCACCGGTTGAAGGGAGACCTCTAATACTATACTTGACGGTACTTGACAGCTCAATGGGGTGTGTGCTGGGGCAGCATGACGAGTCTGGCCGAAAAGAGCACGCCATTTATTACCTTAGCAAAAAGTTTACCGACTGTGAGACCCGATACTCACTGCTCGAGAAAACTTGCTGCGCTTTGGTATGGGCTGCTCGCCGGCTGAGACAGTATATGTTGACTCACACTACCCTGTTGATCTCTAAAATGGATCCGATAAAGTACATATTCGAAAAGCCTGCTCTGTCTGGAAGAATAGCAAGATGGCAGATGATCTTGACAGAATACGACATCCAGTATACGACTCAGAAAGCAATCAAAGGAAGTGTATTGGCAGACCATTTGGCACACCAGGCAGTGGACGATTACCAATCAATGAACTTCGAATTTCCTAACGAGAACATCATGGTAGTGACTGATTGTGAAGTACCTGGACCGGATGAAGGACCTGAGGAAGGATCCCGATGGTCTATGCACTTTGACGGAGCCTCCAACGCTCTGGGTAACGGTATCGGCGCTGTGATCATATCCCCCAAAGGCACTCATACTCCACTCACTGCCCGGCTATGTTTCAACTGCACCGACAACATGGCGGAGTATGAGGCATGCATCATGGGTCTTCAAGCTGCAATTGACTTAAGGATCAAGTTTCTGAGTGTCTTCGGAGATTCCGCTCTCGTGATCAATCAGATCAAAGGCGAGTGGGATACGAAACACCCAAATCGTATTCCTTACAAAGAATGTGTCTTGACATTGATCCCCCATTTCACAGAGATAACTTTTGAACACTTCCCAATAGAGGAGAATCAGTTGGCGGACGCGCTGGCTACGATGTCTTCTATGTTCAAAGTCAAATGGGACAACGAGGCTCCCCAGATCATTATCTGGAAACTGGATGAACCCGCAT